>BLSH010065478.1:663103-689651 GCA_018402905.1 Glandirana rugosa
TTTTTTTGTTGCAGCAGCCCCCCCCCCCCCGGAGCCCCCGTTTACTTACCTTAGACCGATCCTTCCCATGCCGGGGAGGAGCCTAGCAGCTCCGGACGCAGGCTCTGGTCCTCATTGGATAGATTGATAGCAGGCCATTGGCTCCCGCTGCTGTCAATCAAGTCCAGTGACGCAGGAGCCGGAGCAACAGGACTCAGGCGCGCACCTGTACGGGTGCCCCCAAAGAGAGCGCTTCTCTGACGGGGCACTTGATGCGGGGAGAAGCCAGGAGCACCACGGAGGAACTCCAGAAGAGGAGGATCGGGCCACTCTGTGCAAAACCCTTGCACAGAGGAGGTAAGTATAACATGTTTGTTATTTTAAGAAAAAAAGAAGCAAACCTTTAGTATCGCTTTAAAGTGGTTGTTAAGGCAGAAGGTTTTTTATCTTAATGTATTCTATGCATTAAGATGAAAAGTCTTCTGTGTGCAGCAGCCCCCCTAATACTTACCTGAGCAGCCTCTGTCCAGCGATGTCCACGAGTGATCAACTCTCCCTCCTGATTGGCTGAGACACAGCAGCGACGCCATTGGCTCCCGCTGCTGTCAAAGTCAGTTAGCCAGGAGATAGAGGGGACGGGGCTGAACCAGGCTCCGTGTCTAAATGGACACACGGAGCTGCAGCTCATCTTGGGTGCCCCCATAGCAAGCTGCTTGCTGTGGGGGCATTTAACAGGAGGGAGGGGCCAGGAGAGCCAAAGAGGGACCTGAAAAGAGGAGGATCCAGGCTGCCCAGTGCAAAACCATTACACAGAGCAGGTAAGTTATTTTTATAGAAAAAAAAAACAAGACTTTAGTATCACTTTAACTGTGGCAAAAGCAAGCAGAGGACTAAGGGCTGTTCATCAGGAATGCCTATAAACAGTGGTTCCCATCCTTAGTCCCCAAGTACCCCATGTTTTGGAAATATCCCTTAGATATAATATCTGTCATAAATACCAAGCATTGACATTGATAATGGAAATCTTGGAAACATGACCTGCTAGCGGTACTTCAGGACTGAGAACCACTGGCCTATAGGCTCCTTGTGGCTGATCTCATTACTAACCATGCCTTATTCTGCATGTGGAAGGGGTTTGTAGGGCAGAAGGGTGACACTCCCTCCATGTTCCCCTCCTCATTGGGCACCAACTGTGGGTCACATGGAAGACCTACCCCTGGGTGGGTTCTCCTGGGTTACGCTAGGTCACTGCCTTGCACATGGGGTAACTTTACTTGATTAGACAACTGAACTCTAGTAAACTCTTGATTTAATTATACGCTGCCACGGTCACTGGTGCATTTAGGAGGGACCCACTGAGCCAATGCCCTCTCCACCTGTCCAGCATATTACTGCTACCTCACTCCCAGTAACAGTATGGGGTCCAGCAATTCACCCAGTGTGGACTCCATTCACGCACTTCATTAACTCTTCTTCCGTAAATGTGTACAGGGTGGGGATCTCTGTGGTGCTGATCTGCTCCCATTGCTATGGGAGATGAACCTGCTGACAAAGAGAGTTCCAACCACTCCTGCAAGAAGCTATCCCACCTGATACACACTTCACAACAGGCTGCTAGAGAAACCTTCATTACCCTTGGTAACCACTTGTGTCTTTACTGTATTAACTCTTATATTGATGTCTTCATACCCCTTTGTTTAACTGACCTGAGCTGTAGACTGTGTGCCGGTTACTTGCATTACACCCCCTGACTAACCCAAGCAAAAGTGACCACTCTTGGTGACTTCAATCTGGCCAGTGGAGCACACGCTGGTGCATTACTTTTGGGTCAACGTTTTTTCTTGCTTGTATTCTCATTTAATTATGTGAGTGTAACTGATTTCAAGAAAAGATTTTTCAATAAATGAAATTAGGCTATGTGTTTTTTTCCCCATTGTCTCTTTCATGTATGCTATTGGGAGAAACACATACCTCTGTGATACAATACCACTGGATACAGGATACAGCCATAAGCAGAGGACTACAAGCTTCAGCATAACCAGGATAATCCTGCAAAGAACACATGTGGATATGGACTAAACGTTATTTATTATATTTGTGTTTATATATGTAGCACCCTCTAAATAGGTAGATGCTAGAGGTTAGGTTTTTCTGTAGAGCAGGAAAATGTAAGCAGGCCTAGCTAGTGGCTAGGCCTGTTTGTTTTCATTCTGGGCTGGAAGTGGCTCAGGGTAGGGCTGGGTGACTCACATGGGGTGCCATCAGGACCTCCCACTTCTTTCCAGAAGCTTCTGGTGTTTCCTGGAATGAGAGGTGGAGAGTAAAGGAGTAGCCACCTGGGGTAATTTGAGGAGCCCTGAGCAATTCCCAACCTGGATTGGCAGGGGGCAGGCCTCCTTAACCCTTTGAGGACCAAGGGACGTATTTATTCCATGTTTTTAGTTGCCTGTATCATCTGATTAAGAACTTAAAATACTTTTTTTTTTGGTTTGAGTGAACATATTAGTTCTTAACAAATGGATCTAGCTTTTTGCCAGTTATTTCATGAAGTGGCTTAGTTATAGCAACTGCAGTGTACGAACTTAAAAAAAAAAAAAATGTGTGGAAATGGTTTTATTTATTGTTCAAATACATAATTAAAGGGAAAAAATATAATTATTTTTATATTGATTACAGTAATCTTATGGTCCTCAAAGGGTTAAACACCCAGGGTCACTGCTGAGGCTGTTGGCCTAACGGGAGCTCCCCAGTTTGAGGGGGTGGGGTGACCTTGGGCCTGGGCTCGGGTGCAGTCAGGACCAACTTCAGGAACCCTAGAAGGGTCCTGGACCGGGGGCATAAGAGAGAGCAAGGAGAGGACAGTGGGAGTGTGCACTGCTGAGAGACTCCAGGGAGGGCAACTGGTCAAAGCCAGGAGGGCTGGTGAGTGAGGTGCAGTCTGGAGGACTGGGAGCTTGCAGTCAAAGATGGGTACAGAACCAGAAGAGTGGACTGTGATAAAGGGGGCAGTGCAAAGGAGCAGCTGCAGCCAGGACGGCTGGCAGGGCCTGAAGAAGGCTGACTGAATTTAGTAGCCGTAGCTATAACTACACCATAGGGGCCCGGGGTCCCTGCCTGTAAAGGGCAACTCACTGAGGCCTGGCTGAGCTAGCGTTAGGCCTAACCAAGTGGTGCTAGCTGATCTGGGGAATTGCAGCAAGTTAAGTGCTGGAGGAGTAATGGTATGCAGCAGCGGCAGCTGGTGCATGAGGGGTGCTTGGGCGCCCCCTCCCCGCCGCTGAGAAGAAAAAAAAAAGTCAGCCCGGCCCCCTGCAGGAGGCGCCGCTACATTGACTTTTGTCTGTTTTTTTCCTCGGCTCCTTGCTGTCAGCTGACAGCAAGTAGTGAGCCGATTGGTCAGCCATTAAAGTCTATCTGTGTGCACTAAACAAGAGCACACATATAAGCTGATTGCCTCCTGAGCCATCAGAGCCAATGACTCTCTGTCATTGGCTGCTGTTGGCGAGGGGCAGGACTATGGTGGACGTGCTGCCTGTGTGATTACTCACGCAGGCACAGCACTCCCCAGATCTTCCATGCAGACTGCCAGCATGCTCTCCGCTAGCGCTGCCTCTGCATCTCTCAGCCCGCTTTTTTGTATGCCGATCTCTGCAACACTGCCAGTGCCAGCCTGAGCCTGCCTATTAGATGGGGTAAGTGTGGGACTTGTCCCGACCTCGGGGGGGGGGTGGCTGTTGAGGCTGGTGACTGTATACCCTACCTGGGGCCCTGTATACTGCTATCTGGCACCCTGTATACCCTACCTGGCACCATGTATACTGCTTCCTAGCACCCTCTATACCCTACCTGGCACCCTGTATACCCTACCTGGGGCTCTGTATACCCTACCTGGCGCCTGTATACTGCTACCTGGCACCCTGTATACCCTACCTGGCACCCTGTATACTGCTACCTGGCACCCTATATACTGCTACCTGGGGCTCTGTATACTGCTATCTGGGAGCCCTGTGTACCCTACCTGGCACCCTGTAAACTGCTACCTGGCACCCTGTATACTGCTACCTGGCACCCTGTATACCCTACCTGGCACCCTGTATACTGCTACCTGGCACCCTATATACTGCTACTTGGCACCCTATATACTGCTACCTGGGGCTCTGTATACTGCTATCTGGGACCCCTGTATACTGCTATCTGGGACCCCTGTGTACCCTACCTGGCACCCTGTATACTGCTACCTGGCACCTTGTATACTGGTACCTGGGGCTCTGTATACCCTATCTGGGACCCCTGCATACTGCTATCTGGGACCCCTGTATACTGCTACCTGGCACCCTATATACTGCTACCTGGGGCTCTGTATACCCTATCTGGGAGCCCTGTATACTGCTACCTGCCACCCCGTATACTGGTACCTGGGGCTCTGTATACCCTATCTGGGACCCCTGTATACTGCTATCTGGGACCCCTGTATACTGCTATTTGGGACCCTGTATACTGCTACCTAGGACCCTGTATACTGATATATGGTGACTCTGTATACTGCTGTCTGGGACTCTGTATACTGCTATATGGTGACTCTGTATCCTGCTATATGGTGACTCTGTATACTCCTATCTGTGATGCTGTATACCCTATCTGGTGATGCTGGGCTGTATACTCCTGACACAAGGGGTGGAAACTATAAGGAGTGGGGCTTATGATAAGTGGGAGGTGTCAAAAAGGAAGGGCGGGGTCTGTCGCCCCCCATCCTAAAATTTCACCAGCTGCCACTGGTCTGCAGCAAGAGTGGTGCTGGAGGAGTGAAGGAGAAGAGGTCTTGAGTAAGAGTTGTGCTGGAGAGAAGACTGCAGTGTATATATAGTAGTCCCAAGCAAGTTATACCAAATCTTTTACGAGCATCCCATATTCCCCTTTCCCATCCAAGTTCAATCCCTTAAAAAAAAAAAGCAAAGCTTATGGACTGTTCTATGTCTCGGAGTGCCTGAAAGATGAGTGACAGGTGAACCACAATATTCAGCAGCCCCTGCGGGGGTACCGCTACATATATTTCATTTACTGATTTGGTGATGTATTAACATATGAAGGTGTGTATAATAGACTAAGCAGCGCCTAGATTGTTACATCTAATAGAACAAAGGCAACAGTATTTCCCTAAACTAATCCCTAACTCAGGTGTAGCACTAACCCCAAAGGAGCTGCTTACGTTTTTTCAGTCCGTTACTCTGCCTCTCAACCCCAACAAGCGTCTCAGCCCCTACTGGCACACCTAGCAATATTAGAGTCATGATACAGACACAGTTCAGCTCTCTCAAGTTTACTTGGTCAAGAGAAGAGGTTTAGCCCAGGTTCACACTTCTGCAATCTCAGACATCACATGTGATTCGCACCCACACCGCAGGTGCCGATCACATGCGATCTCCGCAATGCGAGTTCAGCCATACTGTTGTATGGCTGAACTCGCATTGGATTCGCACAAAAAAAGGTGCAGCGACCTTTTTTTTTTTCCCGCAGTGGAATCGCTCAGCATGGGTGTTCTCACCCATGCGATCCGATTCATGTGCGAGTTCACAGTTCGCACTGCGATCTGTGAAGAAAACTGGGGGTGTCATTACAAAGCGGTTCGCAGAAGTCTGCGGGAGTGATGTAAAGCGGGAACCGCTGTATTCGCGCCGATTCCTGCATCGCACATATGTGAACTAGGGCTGAAAGTGATATTAGTCAGCCAAGTCCTGTATAAGTAGCCAAGACTTGGTTGAAACTATTTCTATTAAAGCAATAAATGGCAATTATCAACAACAAAAGTAACACCAGTGTGTACAGTGTTAAACAGTAATAAACAAATCTTTAAGCAAGCTAATGATAATTGCCGATATTAATATTACTAGGGGAACCCCAGGCCACCCTGTAATACCTCAAGATCTATTGGGAATAATATACTATAGGTATCGGTAGCGTATCCCCTTTAAGAATGACAACAATAATGTTCTGAAAGCAAGGCCTTGCTATATCTTCACTGGCACGTTGGAGCTCTAAGAACAAGGGTCCCTCAATGTAACAGAGTGATGAGGAGCAATGTAAAATAGCGGGTGCTGTGATATAGCACTCCTCTATGTTGTCCGGATAACACTGTGCACAGTGTTCAAGTGTGTTGTTTATGGAAGGCAATGGGATTCCTGGGTCCCCCCCCCAATCCTGTATGCATTCAACAGTCCTCCAAAGAGCGATCAAACGGTTCTCCTGGCTGCAGATATGTCACAAAGACGTTCAGTCTGCTGACCCAGTGAACTGGCCGAGTGTCCTTCCGGAAGAAGGTGGCGTTCTGACGCTCTGGGCTGGAGCTGCAGGCTGTGTGCCCCTTGGTAGGCCGCAGTTCCCTCACACAGCAACAGGATGATGCTCTCACGATGGGATCCAGGAAAAAAGAGGCCTTGGGCCTGGCCTGCAGATCATTTTATAGTCTCTCCTATTATCATCTCCTCTCTATGCAATGCAGGCTGGGCTTTGTAGTTCTGTCCCTTTAAAAGTCAGTGGGCAGCTTTGTGCTGGGCCTCCATGTTCTAAACTCCTTTGCAGCTGCTGCTTGTTAAAGCCCCATTGATTGGTTCCTGTAACTGCTCCTTTAATTAAAAAGAGGAGCGAGCCAGTAACCACTCAATCCACCCACTACCAAATCTGTTAACATCCCATAAATTATAGCAAAAAAGAAAGGACCCCAGGGGGATTTTTAAGACAGATGGAGGGGAAAGTAGTGACAAATATAAAGACAGTATAAAATGTAACAAGCTTTATTAGATACAAAATATAAAATTGTTCTCATAAACATTAAGCATTGATATCAAAATTTTGCCACAGTGATATAATTACATAATGAAAGCAGGGCCGTCTTTAATATTGATTGGACCCTGGGCAAACATTTTCTTGGGCCCCCCTATGAAATTTCGCTCTCCACCCCAACATCCCAAAAACAAATAAACATGCAATTATCTCAAAAACTTTAATAATGTATATGTAAAGAACTGGTCCACATTCACTGATTACTTGCTAAAGGTTACTGCACTTACTTACTGCTGACCGATTGCTTGCTAAAGGTTACTACACATCCTTACCTCTCACTGATTGGTCGCTAGAGGTTACTGTACATCATAACTGCTCACTGATTGGTTGCTAGAGGTTACTGCACATCATTACTGCTAACTGATTGATTGCTATACGTTACTGCTTATCATTGACACTCACTGGTTTCTAGAGGTTACTGCACATCATTACCACTCACTGATTGGTTGATAGAGGTTACTGCACACCATTAATGCTACCTGATTGGTTGCTATAGGTAACTGCTTATTATTGCCACTAATTGGTTTCTAGAGGTTACTGCACATCATCCATGCCTGTGGAGAAATGATAAGTAGCATTCTTACGCACCAAAAATATATCAGCAGACACAAAATAGGTTCCAGTTCAATTATAGAGTCAGTACCATATTGTACTGACACACACAGGAACATGTCCGCAGACAAAGAGTCAATACCATACTGACACACCAGAAACATGTCATAGATTACAGACTTAGCAATAACATGCAATGCCAAGCGGCAGTTAACAAAGCCAGCAGACTACTCTCATGCAGTAAAAAGGGCATGCATTCCAGAGGTTAATCAATTATTCTACCCTTTTACAAAATACTGGTTCATGCTCATCTGGAATATGCAGCTTAGTTTTGGTCACCAGGTCACCGTGGCTGCATTTTGAAAAGGGTGGAGACACCTTTTTTTTTTTTTGCAGAAAACGAAGGCACAACCCATTCAAACCTGCTCAAGTGTGAACCTAGCTTTAGAATGTAAGGGCAGTGTACAGAGGTCAGTAGTATGTAGGGCAATTACAGAGGTCAGTAGTATGTAGGGCAATTACAGAGGTCAGTAGTATGTAGGGCAATGTACAGAGGTCAGTAGTATGTAAGGCAATGTACAGAGGTCAGTAGTATGTAGAGCAGTGTACAGAGGTCAGTAGTATGTAGAGCAGTGTACAGAGGTCAGTAGTATGTAGGGCAGTGTGCAGAGGTCAGTAGTGTGTAGGGCAGTGTGCAGTGGTCAGTAGTATGTAGGGCAGTGTACAGAGGTCAGTAGTATGTAGAGTAGTGTATAGAGGTCAGTAGGATGTAGGGCAGCATACAGAGGTGAGTATTAGGTAGATCAGTGTACAGAGGTCAGTAGACTGTAGATGCAGTGTACAGGGAACAGTAGGGCAGGAGGCGTGGAGGGCACAGTACGGGGGCAGTAGGACACATACCAGGGGGTCAGGAGGGCACACACACCATGGGCAGGGAACAGTATGGGAGTCAAGAGGGCACACACTTCGGGGTTGGGAGGGCATATACCAGGGGGTCAGGAGGGCACACACTATGGGGTTGGGTTGGCAAACAACAGGGGGTCAGGAGGGCACACACTACGGGGTTGGGAGGGCACAAACCAGGGGGTCGGGAGGGCACAGTATGGGGATCAGGAGGGCACACACCAAGGGGTTGGGATGGCATATACCAGGAGGTCAGAAGGGCACAGTACAGGGATCAGGAGGGCACACACTACAGGGTTGGGAAGGCACACACTACGGGGTCAGGAGGGCACACACTACGGGGTCGGGAGGGCACACAGTATGGGGTCAGGAGGGCACACACCAGGGGCTCAGGAGGGTGCACACGAGGGGGTCAAGAGGGCACATATTACTGGGTCGGGAGGGCACACACCAGGGGGTCAGATGGGCACACACTACGGGGTCGGAAGGGCACACACTATAGGGTCAGGAGGACACACACTATGGGATTGGGAGGTCACACACCAGGGAGCAGAGAAAATCTGGGGGCAGTGACAATACTTATTGGTACATACAGAAAACATCTTCCCAATTTTCAGCTAACAGGCAGCACTTCTTTGTTATACTGCAGTAACTTAGCATAGAAGTGCCTGCAAGTCAATCCACTATGAACTGCTAGGTGATTTTACCTCCAGGCGCACTCCCTTGGCTTGGCTCCTTCTGCCCAGCTACTGCCACACACCACCCTTTCCAGGCGGGCTCGATCTCGGAGATCGGGCCCATCCCCATCCCGGCCAGGTAAGCCTTGAAGCTCCACCTCGGGGACAGTCCTTAGTCCTGCAGGAGAATGACTAAACTACTGATCAGCGATGTAGGGGTGGTGCAGGGGGTGGAGATGTGCGATACACTGGGCAGGAATAGCAAAACAAATGGCAATGAGTTAAATGGCTGTAAGATGTCCCGATCATGGCTCTGCTTTCCGGAATGCAGCCAGGAACAAGAGCACGGAGGAGACAGGAGATTCACTGGAATATGTGTCTGTTGGCATGTATGGAACACGGGCTAAAGGGGCAGCTGCTTGGGGCCCCCCAACAATGACTGAGCCCAGGGCATCTTCCCCGTTTGCCCTGCGGTAAAGACAACCCTGAATGGAAGCACCGAAACCAATGAAGAAGCTGGAACACCGAGATAGGCCAAATGGCATTAAGGCCACATGGTGGGGTTAATTCACAGCTGTCTTGCAACCAACGCATTTTGGAATTTTGTAGATTATTTCCTTCATCAGGGGAAGGGTTCAGGGTGCGGTATGTCTACAAGTATAGCAATCATTATTGTTTAACTAGTATATAATTAAACCCTAAAATCCAAGAGGCAACATAGGCAGATATGTTTGTAAAACTTACATTGTATCACAGTAAGCATGGAAAAGGTTACGGGTAAGTATATGGCGTGTCCCTGTGTGGCAGCTTCAGGACCACCTAACCCAAACCAGGGGTGGCGTGTCTGCCTAAGACTCTGCTCCACCAGAAGATATTACTGGGACCATAAGGGATAGCATCAGGGCAGGAGCCATTACTCTGATGCAATCCATTATGGTCCCAGCAATACCTCCTGGTTGAGCAGAGTCTTAGGCAGACACGTCACCCCTGGTTTGGGTTGGGTGGTCCTGAATCTGCCGCCCAGGGACACACCATATTCTTACCCTTACCCTTTTCCATGCTTACTGTGATACAATGTAAGTTTTCACAATACATATCTGCCTACGTTGTCTCTTGGATTTTAGGGTTTTATTATATAAAAGTTAAACAATAATGACTGCTATACTTGTAGACATACTGCACCCTGAACCCCTCCCCTGATGAAGGAAAAATTCCGAAACGCGTTTGGCGCAAGACAGCTGTGAATTAACCCCACCATGTGGCGTTAATACCATTTGGCCCATCTCCGTGTTCCAGCTTCTTCATTGGTTTCATTGGTATGTTCCAATGTTTATGAGAACAATTTTATATTTTGTATCTAATAAAGCTTGTGACATTTTATACACTCTTTATATTTGTCACTACTTTCCCCTCCATCTGTCTTAAAATTCCCCCTGGGGTCCTTTCTTTTTCTGCTCCTTTAATTGGCTTTGTTCCTCCTGCCAATAGGAACACAGAGGAGGAGCAGAGTAGCCTGATGCCTGTGTGTGTGAGAGGAGAGGGAGGGGGTGAAAGTCCCATGCAGGGACTGACAGGCAGCTCTCCCTTCTGTGAAAAGCCTGTGTACTCGTGACAGCCAGCTTTGAGAAGTTGCAGGTGACAGAGTGAGGCACTCATTACACAACTTGTGGCTGCCCCAGCATACCTGCACAGGAAAGAGTTCCATGACGATGTGGAGGTGTGACGTCAATGCGCAAACCCCGCCCTTGAAGGACCAAGCGGCGGTGATCGATGTAGGTGTCAGCGGCTCAATTTTCTCTGATTTTATGTGTTTGGATGGATTTTAGATGTTACACTCTTGCTATTGTTCCTCATTAAAGTAATTACTATTTACTACACTATATGGGGCTTTCTCTATTGCCCATGGTGTCTAGATAAAATAGAACAATTGGGTTGGGACTTTAAATGACACACATGGTGAGAGAATTTTGAAGATGGATCATGATAAAAAAGGGGTTTATTTAAGAATTCATAGCAGTATGGATTAAAGCATTATACATACAAGTAATCAAAGTACAGACAACAACATGATTATACAGTGTCAAGAGCGACAAAGCCATGATTGTACAGTATCATATTATATATAGATATAACAATAAATTCATCATATATACAAAAAGTTATAGGGATGGAAGCGTGTGACCCTACCATGTCACAGCTTCATTTAAAGTCCCAATTTTCCCCACACCCCTTCTTTTTAGTTTCAATAGGGATGGACACATGTGGTGATGACTATCCAACAACAGAGCCATGGCCCCATTTTGTAGTCGCCTTGTATCCCTATTTGGATTTCCGTTGTTTACTACCCTTTATTGTTCAAATTGTCCATGCCTTTATATACTATAATATGTTTATATTCTAGTACTACTATCTTGCCTTTCATTTCCGTGGTGGGCGGGGTCTACTTGGGTTGTTTGGTCGCCTGGTGTTCATCGGGTCTGGGAGCTGCCCCCGCCCCTCAGGGTTGGCGGGGGGGCGGATTCTCCTCGCTGTGCGTCGGCGCCACGTCACCCATGCTTCACACTGCATCCCAGGGAGCACGGTGTTGGCTGGGTACCCACGTTCGCAGGTGCAATTGGGGGTGGATCGCCATTCCTCCGGCCGATGTGTCCGGTGCTGGGCGTCTCCTCCCCCTCCTGTGTTGCTTCCGCGTGCATGACGCTGGCAGGTGGTTGGGCGGCGGCGCCTATATCAGGCATCGCGTGGCATTGGACGCCTCCAGTATGTGGCAAACATCACTCTATTCGAGTCATGGACCCTTGCTTGCACCATACTACAGGTAACACACACCTCATGTAGTTCATCCTTCCATCTTCATTTCTTTCCCATCACCCCCCCCCCCCCAGTGGGTGGCGGGTTCCTTCCCAATCACTTGCCTTGGCTCCCTTTGTTTTCCATCCACTTCCCCTAGGTTTTCCCTTATTTTTCTTTCCCTTTTCATCCACACCCTTCTTCCCTTCTTCACTCACTCCCAACCAGCCTGCATCCCCTACACTGTCACTGTGTCCCTCACTCCTACACTCATTTTTTTCCTTTTTTTTTTTTTTTTTTTAATTCTTTATTTATGGTATGCAATAAAACAAACAGCATGACATGACCAGTCCCCTTTACACAGATCAGCATACAAACATAAATACCTTTGCAATGTATATATATGGATCATAAAGAGACCAACAATAGAAAAAAAAAAAAAAAAACACCAGAAGCAGATAAATTTTAAAAATACCTGCGGGCTTCAGCCACTGCAACAAATATATCCTGAATGTGACTGCACAATAAGGTGGACAGTAAATAAAGGAACTTCTTGGTCATGAACAAGCCCAAATAAAGTGTAAACTACTAAGAAAACGAAAGTGAACCACTGTATGGCGGGGACCCAATCACTTTTCTTGCTCAATTTGAGTTACCTTATCTCCTCCCCACAGCAGTCACTCCTAGTGATTAGGCATACCGGTAATTTTATCTAAGTCTTTTATTTTGGGGGGGTAAACGAAAAACGACACCTAATGTGTCAAAGAGGAGAAAAAACCAAAACACGGGAAAAGAATAAAAGAGGAAGTGTAGGGAAAGCAGGGAAAAGAAACTTCAGGAGGGTTGGCAGGGAAAAACTATTATCTGTCACGGAGGGAGCTGTCTATGTAGAAGTCAAGTAGTCTTCTGAATATCGGAACATGTCCCAATAAAGCCAGCGTGTGTTATGCTCCTCCGTCTTATCTCTGAGGGCCGCTGTCAAAGCTTCCATCTGTTGGATGTCGTTCACCCTGGCAAACCACCGCCCCACCGAAGGCGGGGATTGTTATTTCCACATGCTCGGAATGCACGCCCTGGCTGCGTTTAACAGGTGTTTCAACAAAGATTTCCTGTATCTTTTGCTGGACATGGGGGTTAAATTGAGAAGTACGGCGGCTGGATTGTCCACAAGAGAAAACCCTGTCAGTTCGTGAATGATCTTCAGTACCTGCTGAATAGTGTAATCTTCGGGCAGTCCCAGAAAATGTAGAGTAGAGTGCCTTGGGAACCACATCTCCAGCAGAACGGACTATGGCCAGGGTAAATAGATGCCAACACCGCCGGTGTCCTGTACCAGCGTGATAGAATTTTAAAAGTGATCTCCTGGTATTTGCTACACAAGGAGGACTTGTGAGCAAAGAAAAGTATGCGGTTCTTCTGATCTTCTGAGAAGGTAGTGTTGAGATCTCTCTCCCACTTACACAGGTAAGGGGGGTCATGATGGAAAGAAGCAGCAAGCAAAATGCCATAAGAGAGGGAAAGAGCCCTCTGCAGGGGATCGTCTCCCAGGCAGAGGTCCTCGAACAAATTCGGCTGTCTACTGAAAGTTGCAGGGTTTGGGAGGGAACGTAGAAAATGTGTCAGCTGCAGCATCTTCCACTTACCCAAAACTGAAGACTTCAAGGCGGGGAAAACCACTGATGGACTTACCCAATCAGAAGACCCGAGGAATGAAGCAGCTCTTATCGGGTTCTTTTCCTTTTGGGGCATAAACACTTTAGCAGTTAAGTCGGGCACAAAATCAGGGTGTCCAATTATAGGTGTCAATGGAGAGGGGAAGCTAGACATCTCAGCTAGACGGTAATATGTATGAATTTCGACAATAGTGGTCTCGATCAATGGATGTGAAAGGGAAAGTCGGGAGCAGGTAATTCCAGCCCAAGGAAGGCCGGCTATTGGGATTGGTACTGACTCCTGTTCAAGTGAAACCCATAGCTTGTGTGATGAATGTCTGCACCAGTCTACCACTCTGGACATGTGAACTACCGTGCAATATAGAAATGGATCTGGAAGACCCACTCCACCTCTAAGCTTCGACCGTTGTAGCAGTGATCTTTTGAGCCGGGAAGGTTTACCCCGCCATACATAATTGGTAAAGAGGGATCGGAGCCTACTAAAGAAGCTCCTCGGGATCTTTACTGGTAGGGCTTGCAGAAGATACAGCAGCCTTGGCATTACGTTCATCTTCAGAACGTTACATCGGCCGAACCATGAGACTGCTAGGTTTTTCCATTTGTCTAGATCGGCTGAAATAGTGTTCAGTAATGGCTGGAAGTTAAATTGATAAATGAGGTAGAGGTTAGCAGGTATTTTGGTACCCAGATATTAAATGGACTGTGCAGCCCAGCGAAATGGGAAGTTACTACTGATGCGAGCGAGGGCTTCTGGTGCTAGATTGACATTGAGAGCTTCCGACTTTTGCAGGTTGACTTTAAACTCTGATAAATCCCCATACATCCGCAGTTCAGATAATAGGACAGGTAGGGAGATTACAGGGTCTGCTATATAAAATAGGAGGTCGTCCGAGTAACCGGCAACTTTGTGATGGTAAGGGCCGGTCTCCAGGCCTCTGATGTCCGGGTTGAGCCTAATATGCTGCAAAAGAGGTTCTAATAACAAAATAAATAGGAGTGGGGAAAGCGGTACCATAAAAACCATATGCTGTGAAGATACCAAATGTGCAGCACCTGAAACTACGGATACTGGAAGCCTGTGCTAGCATTTCTCCTGTGGTGTTGCTGTCAGTGTGTGAAGAGTGGGAGAAGAGGGTTGCATTGACAATCCAACACAATGGGCAGCACATTGAACACATTTTATAAGTGGTCAGAAACTTGTAAATAACTCATGAAAGAATAAAGTTACGTTAAAACCAAGCACACCATTGTTTTTCTTGTGAAATTCCCAGTAAGTTTGATGTGTCACATGACCCTCTTCCTATTGAAAAAACAAAAGTTGGATTCAAAATGGCCGACTTCAAAATGGCCGCCATGGTCACCACCCATCTTGAGAAGTTTCCCCCCTCACATATACTAATGTGCCACAAACAGGAAGTTAATATCACCAACCATTCCCATTTTATTAAGGTGTATCCATATAAATGGCCCACCCTGTATAATGCTTTAATCCATACTGCTATGAATTCTTAAATAAACCCCTTTTTTTATCATGATCCATCTTCAATTTTCTCTCACCTCATTTAAAGTCCCAACCCAATTGTTCTATTTTATCTAGTTATAGGGATGGAAGTGTGTGACCCTACCATGTCAGGGCTTCATTTAAAGTCCCAATTTTCCCCACACCCCTTCTTTTTAGTTGCTCATGGTGTCTATCGAACAACATGCTGCCCCCTGGAGGATGTAAATAGGATATTGGAGAGTTCCTCAGATTGATGTCTGCATTTAAAACCACCATTTAAACTATTTATGCTGCACATTCATTGGGCAGCAATAATGGCGGTGGGTGTGCATTGCATGCGGGTGAAAGTGCCACTTTATTCAAGTGGCTATTTGAAGTGGATATCATTTAGCAGTATTACGCTATATGTTATTTTCCTGCGTTCCAGGTTCTAAGAATACATTTCGATTATGTGACTGGGTTGAATTGGCAGAAGCCATCTCCAGTGTTAACATCTTACATGCGTTTATGCTGCACTTAAATGAGAAGTATGGGGTTGGGGTTTTTTCAGAATCATACTTATGATTTGAAATCCGGATCGATCCAATGCTGCATCTGTCCCCTGCTGGCTCTAACACTGAGAACCAATCGATAAAACACCAGCGATCACTTGGTTCTCAGAGCCCCCTGAACAGAGAGCTGATGACTGTCAGTCGCCAGCTCTCTTCTCTGCCCCCCTCCCCCACTCCCCCATGCTCACTGCACATCCTTTCAAACCATTCTCACCTGGGGCCCCCATATTATATCAGAAAAATGGGAAAAGGAGCTAGGCGTTACATTTTCAGGTGCCAACCTTAATAAGAATTATACGCTTACGCATAAATAGTGAGTCCTCTTAGCTGTTCAAGAAAAGAACTACAAAATACTTATGTGGTGGTACCACTGCCCAGCACTGCTGCACAAAATATAAAAGTCAATTTCGCTGAACTACTGGAGATGAGACCACCCACAGGGATCCATACTTCATATTTAGTGAGAGTGCAAGCCCATACACGATTTCAGTTTGCGTATCTTCTGCATTTATGATGCTGCTGCAGACTCTTGTACCCCTCTATTCCCATTGATTGCCCTTCTCCCCCTTGGTACAGGCTCCATCCCTGCAGTGAAAAAAGGGTTACTATGTTTTTTCCTGATTGCGGCCAGGAATGTAATTGCCAGGCACAGGAAATTGGTGGATGTCCCCAAGTTTACTGAATGGATTTCCAGACTCACTCATATAAAACACTTGGAGGAGCTGGTAGCACAACGTTATGAAAAATTCTCTGTTTATATGGTGTGGGGGGATAGCTCAGTGGGGATCACCTTCCCTGGGAAAAAGGTAGTTCAAGCGGCTGTTTTTTCTTAAAAGCTGACTTATAGCCAGTTTTATTTAAAAGGTTGCATGAAAAATCAAACAATCAAAATAAAAAATAAATCCTTGTTATCCAGGCTCTTACTAAACATTTTCCAGGTTCCTAACGCAGAGGTGAAGGGCTTCTCCCAGTCACCCACAAAACAAAGATAATGCAAACCTTTTGTTTCAGTCACAAAGCAAAACTTCAGTTCATCAGCTCTCTCAGGTTTTTGGCTTCCCGAGTCCCAGGCCAGAGCAAACCTTTGCTCTACTCCTGCTTATTTATACCACCTGTTGGTGTTATATTAGGTTCAACAGGTTTTCCATCAATCATTTTAATGTTTTCTCTGGCTCTAATGAGTGTGGAGTCTGTTAATTGTTCCGTACAAAAGTCATCTTTCCTGACTTCTAAGTCAGGCACCACGTTCTGTCCGCTCTCACTATTAGAGTCAGAGATAATTTCTTGTTCATTATCCTCAAGCTGGGGGCTGGATTCTAGCTCCTCCTGATCTCCAGCCATTACAGAAAAACGAAAAGGACCAATGCCTCCGCTGGACACACCAACAGTTTCCCTTTCAGTTTTGCAATCATACTCCAAAAGTGTGGAAAATCTCTCCCCACTAGGACTTCATGAAGCAGTAAGGATACCACCCCCACTGAATGTGTCACGGTGCCCCAAGGGGTATCAAACTCAACCACAGCAGTCTGCTAGTCGATACAAATCACCCCAATAGTGCTAGGGTATAACTTTGCAGGATTTACAAAATCACCTTTGACTAATGCAGTGGTTCTCAACTCCGGTCCTCGGGACCCCCCAACAGGCCAGGTTTGCAGGATAACTGAAATACATCAGAGGTGACATCATTTGCTGCTCAGTGATTGCAGTGTTCTAGTCTGTATCTCCTCAAGGTAATACTTAAAATCTGGCCTGTTGGTGGGTCCCAAGGACTGGAGTTGAGAACCACTGGACTAATGTCACAACACTACCAGAATCTAGCAGAGCAGTGACTGTCTTTCCATCCAGTGAAATCACACACATTTGTTTTTCCATGCGTCCCTGACATGATGTAGTACATGCCACCTGTACAAAAAGAGAAATGCGTTTTTTCAAGTAAGCATTATAACATTGCATTGGTTCATCATTTAGGGAACAGTTAGCAGCAATATGACCTAACACATGGCAGCGATAACATTTTATGTGTTCTGTACCCAGTCTTCTAAATGACCTCAGAGACCTTCCTGGCCTATTTGACCAGTCTTCAGGTCCTGAGCCCATAGTCTCATTATTTGTGGCAGCAGTCTTGTAATTTTTCCCCACACCCTTGAACCCTGGAATAGTCTTACTGGATCCTCCAGGCGATTTTTCACCCCTAGAGACATCAGAGTGGGGCATGGATGGGTTCAACAAGTCCTCTGCAGCAGTATATCTCTCCACCAGCTGATTTGCAGACTTAGGGTCCAAAGTGGCAGGGAGCACACATAAATAACGGTCCATGACCACACCCTCCACAATCTTAGGGCCCGGCAAAGTCTCTGGATGCAGCCATTTCTTGGTGAGGTGTATTAAGTCAAACATTTGGGAGTGGGGTGGCTTGTCAGTACTGTATGACCACCGATGTACCCATTGAGCCTGGACTGCAATGGTGACATCCAGGCATGCAAGCATCTCAGCTTTCAGTGTCTCATAATCCTGGGCAGCATCTGGTTCCAGGTTGTTATAGGCCTTTTGGGGTTCTCTAGTCAGAAAGGGCGCTAGCAGTCCTGCCCATTGCTCTTTTTGCCATCCCTCCCGAACAGCGACTCTTTCAAAAGTTGTGTGGTAAGCTTCCACATCATCTGCAGGTGTCATCTTCTGCAGATAATAGATGGCACACACTATTTTCTGTTCCACTGACAAAGGACCTGTGGACCCCTTCTTTAACTCCACGAGGGCCTACGCTAACTGGTGATTAGTTTCCTGTTGGATTACAATGACCTTGCAATTCGCCTCCTGCTGGGCTCCCATGGCCTTTGCGACTTGGCGGTTAGTTTCCTGCTGGATTACAATGGCCTGACGATTTGCCTCCTGCTGCTGGTGATTTGCCTCCTGCTGCACTGCAGTGGCCTGTGCAACCTGGCATTTGGTTTCCTGCTGCTGGCGATTTGCCTCCTGTTGCTGGAAATTGTTCTCCTGCTGGGTTGCAGTGGCCTGCAGCAGGGCTTTTAACACATCCTTCATCTTTCCACTTGTTCAGGAAGATGCCCCCTGAAAATCCACCATATGTGGGGGGGGGGGTAGCTCAATGGGGATCACCTTCCCTGGGAAAAAGGTAGTCCAAACGGCTGTTTTTTCTTAAAAGCTGACTTGTAGCCAGTTTTATTTAGCCACTTGACCACTGGGCACTTAAACCCCCTTAACAACCAGACCAATTTTCAGCTTTCAGTGCTCACATTTTGAATGACAATTACTCAGTCATGCAACACTGTACCCATATGAAATTTGCGTCCTTTTTTTCACAGACATAGAGCTTTCTTTTGGCAGTATTTAATCACCGCTGGGTTTTTTTATTTGTTACGCTATAATTAACCACTTCAGCCCCGGAAGGATTTGCCCCCTTCCTGACCAGAGCCCTTTTTGCGATTCGGCACTGCGTCGCTTTAACTGAAAATTGCGTGGTCGTGCGACGTTGTACCCAAACGAAATTTGCGTCCTTTTTTTCCCACAAATAGAGCTTTCTTTTGGTGGTATTTGATCACCACTGCGTCATTTCTGATCGCCACTATAAACAAAAGAAGAGCGACAATTTTGCAAATAAACCCACATTTCTTACTTTTTGCTAAAATACAAATCCAAAAAAAAAATATAAAAAAACATTTTTTTTCATCGGTTTTGGCCAATTTATATTCTTCCTCATATTTGTGATAAAAAAAATCGCAATCGGCGTTTATTGATTGGTTTGCGCAAAAGTTGCCGCGTTTACGGATGATGAGAATTCATTTCTGGGGTTTTTATTTTTTTTTATTTTTTACTAGTAATGGCGACGATCTGCGATTTTTAGCGGTACTGCGATATTAGGGCAGACATGTCGGAACATTTTGACACTTTTTTGGGCCCATTGGCATTTATACAGCGATCATCAGTGCTATAAAAATGCACTGATTACTGTGTAAATGCCATTGGCAGTGAAGGGGTTAACCTGCAGGGGGCGCTCTAAGGGTTAACTGTGTTCCCTGAGCATGTTCTAACTGTATTTGGGCTGCCCTAGCAGGGGAAGGGAAGTGATCACAGCTTCCATGTAGAGGAAGGCTGTGATCACAGCCCTTCCCCCCTCACAGAACGGAGGTCCGTGTTTACTTACACGGACCTCCGTTCTTTCGCTCCGGGGGGGGCATTGCGGGTAGCCGGCGGAGATCGAATCCGCCTCACCCGCTCCCTGGCCCTCCCCGGACACAGTGAGCGCGCGCTCACTGTGCGCGATCTGGCAGCCGCCGTCAGATGACGGCGTTTTGCGCAGGAGAGCCACTCTGTTGCCGTCAGATGCCGATCGGCGGTCGGCAAGTGGTTAAAAAAAGACCAAAAATTTTGTAAAAAATGCATCGTTTTTGTTATAAAATTTTGCAAATTAGTAATTTTTCTTCATAAATTTTGGTCAAAATTTATACTGCTACATATCTTTGGTAAAAAAAACAAAAACAAATTAGTGTATATTATTTGGTCTTTGTGAAGGTTATAGAGTCTACAAGCTATGTTGCCAATCACTAAATATTGATCACACCTGATGTACTGATTTCTTGAGACCCTAAAAAGCCAGGAAAGTACAAATACCCCCCAAATGACCCCTCTTTGGAAAGTAGACATTCCAAGGTATTTAGTAAGAGGCATAGTGAATTTTCTGAAGTTGTAATTTTTTCCCACAATTCTTTGCAAAATGAAGATTTTATTTTCACAAAATTGTCATAGGTTAATAGGTTATTTCTCACAACCAGCATATGCATACCACAAATTACACCCCAAAACACATTTTACTACTCCTCCTGAGTATGGCGATACCACATGTGTGAGACATATAATTTCTTGACTACCTCTTGCACTTTGAAGGTCCTGGAGCACCAGGACAATGGAAACGCCCAAAAAATTACCCCATTTTGGAAAGCAAACACCCCAGCGTATATTCTAGGAGACATTATGAGTCTTTTGAACGTGTCATTTTTCCACAAGTTTTTGGAAAATGTGGAAAGAAAATGAAAACGTTTTTATTTTTTTTACACAAAGTTGTCAATTTATACAATATTTCTAACACACAGCATGTACCTAGCAAAAATGACACCCCACAAAATATTCTGCTACTCCTCCCGAGTAGGGCGATACCACATGTGTGACACTTTTACGCAGTCTGACCACATACAGAGGCCCAACTTGCAGGGAGCACCGTCAGGTGTTCTAGGGGCATACATTTCAAATCTAATTTGACTACCTTTTACACTATTGTGAGGCAGTGTGCTGGCATGGATAGGCACTGTAGTGGCATGGATGAGCAGTGTAGTAGCATGGATGGGCAGTGTAGTGGCACGGATGGGCACTGTAGTGGCATGGATGTGTCACGGATGAGAACTGATGTGGTATGGATGAGCATGAATGAGGCACAAATGAGCCATGGATGGGGATGGATGAGCCGTGGATGGGGATGGATGAGCACGGATGGGGATGACTGAGCACGGATGGGGATGACTGAGCACGGATGGGGATGGATGAGCACGGATGGGGATGACTGAGCATGGATGGGGATGGATGAGCACTGATGGAGATGAGCACGGATGGGATGACTGAGCGCGAATGAGGATGGATGAGCACGGATGGGGATGGATGAACACGTATGGGATGACTTAGCACGAATGAGGATGGATGAGCACGGATGGGGATGACTGAGCACGGCTGGGTGAGGATGGCTGGGTGGGTGAGCATGGATGGGGTGAGGATGGCTGGATGGGGTGAGGATGGCTGGTGGGTGTGGATGGATGGTGGGTGTGGATGGATGGTAGGGGGTGCAGCCTGTCCCCCACTGTCAGCAGTGCTGTGGGCATTACACATCGCCCACAGTGCTGCACACGTCCTCTCCCCCCTTGTCTCCTCCGCCGGCTTGTTTACATGTGATCGCTCCATCATTTGACAGAGCGATCACGTGGTGAAAGGCCGCTCACAGCGGCCATTCACCACGATCCGTTATGCACTGGGTCCCCTGGTCCCGACGGTCACGGATGTTCCTATGTGCGCGCCCTAGGGGGCGTGCGGTAAGCGTGATTCTGGGAGGACATCAATAGACGCCCTCCCAGAACTAAGCAACCGCCCTGTAGCTGTCATTTGGCTATGGGCTGGTTGTTAAGTGGTTAAAAGGTTGCATGAAAAATTAAACAAACAAAACAGAAAATAAATCCTTGCCATCCAGGCTCTTACTAAACATTTTCCAGGTTTCTAACTCTAACAAAGATAATGCAAACCTTTTGTTTCAGTCACAAAGCAAAACTTCAGTTCAGCAGCTCTCTCAGGTTTTTGGCTTCCTGAGTCCCAGGCCAGACAAACCTTTGCTCCACTCCTGCTTATTTATACCACCTGTTGGTGGACACAAGTGGGCCACAAACACAAAATCCGGTCCGGAACCAACCCTGCTAAGGTGGCTGGCTACACCTGGAACGGATTTTCTCTTAGTTCACTGCAAATGAACGCATGCGAGGCGACACATATTGTCCATCGATCACCTCGCCTTTCATAATGTCACAATGGCCACTTGATATATCTGTATATTCTTTTCTGTTGTTTCAAACTGTTTTCTCCTGATTAAGGATTTTTCATGTACCAGGTTCCCACACCTGATTCTTTCCCTCTCTTTTACCCAACCTACTTTACCCATTATCCTCTTACCCTCTCCTATCTCATTCCCTACCCCACTCAGCCTCATCAATAGGCTCAAATCCCAAATCTATCCACTCCTGCTTGTCTGAATTAGTTATCCATAGTCTTCTCATTCCAAAGTGAAAATGTTCCCAGTGGTCTTCTGGGAACTGACTGCTCCCCACCATACATGTACCAGTTGATGTTTACCACCCAAGACCCTTATAGAGACCTGTGCAACACACATACTAAGTGATTTTGGTAACCACTTCTTTCTATGTTCCCTGTTTATGGGTTTCGCATTACATTCATATATTCTTATTGTCGAGTATACTTACACTCCCAGGTTCTTTCTCGCTATGTACTCTTTGGTCCTTATGGCCTCCGGCTACTGTACAGTGAATTAGACATTTGACTCTTTGTATTTGATTGGGAATACCTTGATGAAGCCTTTTCTGTTTCAATGTCTGTACTTGTATACTTGAAAATGAACAAAATGTTCTTCTTTTTTGAAAAAAAATGTATAGTGTCCTTTCTGAGGAACTGACAGCTGTATGTATACCACCTCAACCTTACTACTGACTATGGTGTGTGTGGGCTGCATCTGACTGTCTCCCTCTGGACTGATGTGTGCTGTTTTTAAGTTGGTAAATCAGGGCTTATACTGTAATGCACTGTGAAGCATGCAGTGCATTGTGGGGTGCTCAGCGGGCAAACATCCCGGCGAGCGCCCCGCAAATTCCTGTGTTTGCCTAACGAGCGAACAATCAATGTTTGAGCCAAACTTTTGCTCGGCTCAAACTGTTCACCCAACTCTAGCCCTATACATTGTGTTTACTAAGAAACACATCTAAAGGGAGTTCCATATTCTTACCACTCTAACAGTTTAAGATTCAACCTCTTCTCTTTGGCTTCATGTGGCCGTGTGTCTTCTACAGAGAGCCTAGGTTAAAGCGGAATTCCACCCTTTCCGAATGTTTATTAAAAGTCAACAGCTACAAAAAGTGTAGCTGCTGACTTTTAATAAACAGACACTCACCTGTCTCCCGGTCCAGCGATGGGGCCACATGGAGCCTCGGATCTCTCCCCCTCCCGTCAGTGGCACCGGCATTGATACTGTGGGCACCTGGCCGCGGCTTCACGGCCGGGCGCGCACTGCGCATTCGCTTCTTGATTGGTCCTGAAGTCCTCTAGGACCTGTCCTGTGTCCCAGAAGACTTCGGGAAGGAGGGGGAAGGAGACCTTCCACTTCCGATCGCCTACGGTGACCGTAGCGGAAGTACCCGCAAAAATTGGGTATCCGCACCCCGCCTCCTCCCCAAAAGCTCAGTTTCCGCATCCGGAGCTGGGGAGGAGGCCTTAAAGCGGATGTTCAACTTTTGAGTGGAACTCTGCTTTAAGGTTTTCTCATAATGCCCGATTTACAGATTTTTATATTGCAATCAAGTGCCCTCTTAAGCCCCTTTACTCCAGGGATAATAACTTACATTGTTGTAGCTGTTCCTCATAACTGAAGTTTTCCAGTCCCCTTATTAGCTTTGTGGCCCTTCTCTGGAATATTCAAGTTCATTTACATTCTTTCTGAGAAATGATGACCAAAAGTGGATAGCTTATTCAAGATGTGGCCAAACCAAAGTTTTGTACAGTGGTAGAATGAAAGTTTTATCTCTTGAGTAGATACCCCTCACATTAGGAGGTGCACAACCTGTGTGCTCCCTAATGGTGAAAGATTTAGACCTCATTTCCATGTTAACTGTACCAAAACAGGTGTCGTCTACCTTATGACCTGCACCTGTGGTGCCTTTTACGTAGGCAAAACGAAACGTCCGTTTCAGAAACAAATTCATATTATCTGCCTAAACTGAATACCCATATTGGACGCCATATAGGATTAAAACATAATTACAATACCTTGGCCATGAGTTTCATGGCATTAGATCATGTACAGGAGAACCCCAGAGGGTTTTGTTTGACAAACTAATCCTTCAGCGTGAAAAAAGATGGATACACCATCTCAAGGCTACAGTCCCTCCAGGGTCAAACGATGCAATTAGCTTTGCACCTTTTCTTTGAGTCTAAAAGGGAATCATTTATTTATATATTTTTTTAAGTCAGCTTTTCTCCAGTTCATTGTTTTCAATGAAAATGTTGCACTCATATTTTACTCAATATTATGGTTCCTTTCTCCCCTTACAGTAATTGGATTGTGTGGATTGGGGTTTGGCCGCCTTATTGGTCCTAAGCACCAGAGCTGGACCCGAATGGGGAGGGGCTATTGCCCCTGCCTGCAGGGAACAGGGCACCCTTGTGGTGCTTTGTGGGCCTTCCATACGTCCACCTCCAGTGCCCAGCGGCCCCAGATATGGGCATCGGCCCAATTCAGGCACAATGTCTCCTGGGTGTGTGCACGTGGGGCCGCCTCCCATTGGCCGTACATGCCCTGGTGATGCGACTCTGACGCGCAGGCACAGTTTGTTTGGAGGCACCCATAGCCATCTTTGTTGATGGCTGGGGATGCGAGCACCGGCCCAATCAATGCGCAGCACTGCCTCCCGTGGTTCTGACGTGCCTTGTGACGCAGTTCCTGCGCGCATGTGCCATCAATTCGGAGGCTCCTGCAGCCATCTTGATTGAGGGCCGGTTGGCCAGATGAAACATTCAGCTGGTAAGGCCCTCAGCTGTGGTCAATTTGAGGGGGTCCCCCTGGGCATAAAGGGCTTGGTTCGTCCTCTGGCCCTTCTCTCTCTCCTTCATGGCCTGGGAACCATTTTGGTAAGCATTGTTGCTCTGATGGCGAAGCAGCTGCATGTACAATCATTTTTATTAGACTTTGCACACTTCTATCAGAGAACACAGACTTATGTTGATGCCATATGCAGATTTATTTCCATCTACAGACCCTGTGAGTGTCTTCAAAATTAGCTGAATTAGTGCATTGCCAGTCTTGAAGCTCTCTGATTTTCATCAGGCTGTAACCTTTATTAATCCAGTGCATGGTATGACTTAGATAATATGAGTATAATATATTTTAAATATTCATTATCATTCTATTTTATTTAAAATTGCACTAAAAGATGTAATATTTCATTACCACAGATCCCGTTTGGGACCATCTAACCTGGGCCTATTAAAGCCCCCCTGTTACCTTCAATAGCATCTGATTGGGCAGTATGTAACTTTCAGTCATATCTTAGGATATCTTACGGCATTATATCCGAAAGGTAACTACAGTATGTTTTTAAAAAAATGTATGCTGCCTCCATATCGATCTCTCATTATTTCCTTTGTAAGATATATTGTTTATACTTACTCTTCATAGAGACCCATCATTTTATATTTGTGACCACTAGATGATTATTATAGCATCAAGATAAATAGCGGCTTAAACCTTTCGCCACAGCAACAAGGTAAACCTGCCTTAAAAATCAATGAATAGTTTTTTAATCATCAAGTGAAACTTTGCCATTGACATTAATTACATAGTACATAGTTAGTCAGGTTGAAAAAGGACACAAGTCCATCTAGTTCAACCAGAAAAAACAAAACAAAAAGAAAAAAATAATAATAATTTATATATAACCAAGCAATCCCATATACAATCCTTCACCCACAGTTGATCCAGAGGAAGGCAAAAAACCCCAGCAAAGCATGGATCCAATTTGCTATAACGGGGGAAAAAATTCCTTCCTGATCCCTCGAGAGGCAGTCTGATACACCCTGGATCAACTTTACCTAAAAATGTTAGTACCCAGTTATATTATTTACATTAAGGAAAGAATCCAGGCTTTTTTTTAAAAGCAATCAACCGTGCACAAAACCACTTCTGGAGGGAGTCTATTCCACATTTTCACAGCTCTAACTGTGAAGAAACCTTTCCGTATTTGGAGATTAAATCTTTTTTCCTCTAGACATAAAGAGTGCCCCCCCCTTGTCCTTTGTGATGACCTTAATGTAAATAACTCAACACCAAGTTCACTATATGGACCACTTATATGTGTACATGTTGATCATATCCCCCCCTTAATCTCCTCTTCTCAAGAGAGAATAAATTCAGTTCCTCTAATCTTTCCTTATAGCTGAGCTCCTCCATGCCTCTTATTAGTTTGGTTGCCCTTCTCTGCACTTTCTCCAGTTCCCCGATATCCTTTTTGAGAACCGGTGCCCTTCCTGTGCTCAGCGTTTCTCCCCGTTCCGACTATTATGTTGAACTTTAAGATAACGTCTTCTTTGCGACTCGTGTCCTTCCCGTGGCCAAGAGTTTTTCCTATAGCCCCTTGACCTCTTTCACGTCTCTTCCCGTTGGTTTGATTATTCTCCGTACCTCCTCGAGTCGATATTCCTTTCTAATCTCCTTGACTTAAATAAGAGAGAACTCTTCTCCTCTAATTCCCCCCCTAT
>BLSH010065478.1:713989-725701 GCA_018402905.1 Glandirana rugosa
TTTTTTGCAAAATTGTCGCTCTTCTTTTGTTTATAGCGGCGATCAGAAATGACGCAGCGGTGATCAAATACCACCAAAAGAAAGCTCTGTTTGTGGGGAAAAAAGGACACAAATTTTGTTTGGGTACAATGTCGCACGACCGTGCAATTGTCAGTTAAAGCGACGCAGCGCCGAATCGCAAAAAGGGCTCCGGTCCTAAAGCTGGAAATCCTTCCGGGGCTGAAGTGGTTAAAGGGATGATGCGGCAACCCTACTGACACCTGGACAGGAAGCAGAGCTGTCAATCTGGGAGAACAGTGTATAGGGATAATAAGGTGGCATGCACCGCAACTAGGGTTGCCACATCATCTCTTTAATCCAGCACACACATTAATTACACAGGGTCTCTGGCTGATTAAGGTGGTAATTAAACTCACTTGGTGCCTTATCTGCATTAAATTAGCCTCAGAACCTGTATAATTCTTATATGTCCTGGATTAAAGGGATGATGTGGCAACCCTAACCGCAACATGAAATGTGTAGCTAAGTGGTATGGATTAACCCTTTGAGGACCATAAGATTACCGTCATCAATATAAAATAATTATGAAACATGGGACAAATACGTCCCTTGGTCCTCAAAGGGTGGTTAACACCTCTTGGTGTAAAGAACAGTGCATGGGTGTACAGTGTAGATTGTCTATTGTGGTGCCACAGCTGTAGAGTAATTCGCCCATAGACGTGCATTACTAAAAACACTGTGCACATATAACCACCGGCATATGAGTGTATTTTCAAAACTATGCTCCTACGCACGACTAAGTAAACACCAGTGCGGCTGGGGAAGTGATGTTCATACTCCTTAAAGCAGAAGTAAACCCATCCATTTAAACGCTTTAAATAACAGTAAGATTTCCAGCACATGCCAGGAATGTAACACTCCCATTGGTTGTGCTCTCAACCAAACCGTCAAACCATACAATAGCTGGTGTCATAGCTGATCACATGTGCAGCAACATGGCAGTTGTAGATTAAACAGAGGGCAAGATGGAAGCTTCCTTGGCTGAAAATGATAGGAGGGTTTACTTCCACTTTAAAACAGCAATAACATCTTGTTAATCCTCACTCGGCTTACTAGAAAATTAAATCTCCAAAAATGAAGGCATAAAGAGCAATCTATAGTTGACAAGCCTCCCACCTATGAGCCATTCATACCTAAATTTGAACTTCAGGTATGATTCTACTTGCATAGTTAGAAAGGTCCAGCTGGACTGCTGTTGGGGCCACTGGAGAAGCTAACAATCATTGTAGTAATGGGTGCAGTTTGTTGTGTTTTAATGTACAATGAATTAGGGTGCCATTCACGATGAATGAAACAACAATGCACTGAAAGCAGGTGCACTGCTGCAATACACAAGTGTAAATGGCCCCATGGGGTTTTCCCCAATACACAACTGTGAATGGCCCCAAGGGATCAAAATTGAACTTCACAGCCCTACCCTTCACACCTCTGTAGCTGGATTGTGCAAAAAAAACATACTTCCTCTGTACCCAGATCATCTCCCTCCCTCTATGGGATCACCATACATCCTCTGTACCCAGATCATCTCCCTCCCTCTATGGGGTCACCATACTTCCTCTGTACCCAGATCTTCTCCCTCCCTCTATGGGATCACCATACGTCATCTGTACCCAGATCATCTCCCTCCCACTGTGGGGTCACCATACGTCCTTTGTACCCAGATCATCTCCCTCCCTCTATGGGGGTCGTCATACCCCCTCTGTACCCAGATCATTTTCCTCCCTCTATGGGGGTCACCATACCTCCTCTGTACCCTGATAATCTCCCTTCCTCTATGGGGTCACCGTACCTCTTCTGTACCCAGATCCCCTCCCTCTATGGTTTCTTCTTGAATGATGTGTCAGGAAAGCCCGGGTATATTCTCACGCCAGAAAATCTGTGCATGCTCGCGGAACAGCCTGCAGACCGGTGCACAGGATCAGGACTGTGCACAGTAATGTGCATGCCAATATTGCCTTTGGCATGCAGTGGTCTACTTAAGGCATTGTAGAGCTCAAGATAAGTGCTGAGTGTTCATTAGTTCCTGTGACCCATGACCAGACCCAGCTTGCGCGCCGCAGCAAAAATGGCGTGGCTTAAGCTAAATAGTGGGCATGTCTTAAAGGAATGTGTCTTAAAGGGGTGTGGTTTGAGTCTGAGATGAATGAGGGGTGGAGGAAGAAATAAAGAAAGAGATAGGGAGGGAAGGAGAGAGAAGGAAAGAAAGAGGGATGGTGGGACAGCAGGCCCAGATTATCACTATTATACAGGATTTATATAGCGCCAACAGTTTACACAGCGCTTTACAATGTAAAGGAAGACAAAACACCAACAGTAATTTTCAGAACAAGAGGGTTAGAGGGGCCCTGCTCCTGTGAGCTTACAATCTAAGAGGAAGGGGCTGGTGAAACAAAAGATAGGGACTGTGAGGTATGAACTGATTAGGGGAGTAGAAGATTTGTTCATTAGCTGCAGGCAGGATAGGCCTCCCCAAAGAGATGAGTTTTCAGGGATCACCTAAAAGTGGACAGAGTAGGAGATAACTGAACAGGTTGCGGTTAGAGTTCCAGAGGATGGGAGAGGCTTTGGAGAAGTCCTGGAGACGAGCATGGGAGGAGGAGACAAGGGAGCTAGAGAGCAGGTCTTGGGAGGAGCAGAGAGGACGGTTTGGGTGATATTTGGAGATAAGATTGGTGATGTAGCTTGGGGCAGAATTGTGGATAGCTTTGTAGGTTATTGTTAGCTTTTGGAATTTTATTTGTTGGGCAATGGGAAGCCAGTGGAGGGATTGGCAGAGAGGAGTGGCGGACACTGAATGGTTGGTAAGATGGATGAGTCTGGCAGCAGCATTCATGATAGACTGAAGAGGGGATAGCTTGCGGAGAAGTAGGCCAATGAGGAGGGAGTTACAATAGTTAAGGGATAACAAGGGAGTGAATAAGTTGCTTAGTGGTGTCAACGGTTAGAAAGGGGCATATTTTGGAGATGTTTCGGAGGTAAAGCCTGCACGATTTGGATAGCGATTGGATTTGAGGTTGAAAGGACAGGTCAGGGTCTAGGATTACACCTAGTAACTTGGCATAAGGGGAGGGACTGATAGTTGTATTATTGATCTTGGCAGAGAAGTCAGGGGGCGGAGGACGGGCTGGAGGAAAAAATATGAGCTCAGTTTTAGAAAGATTGAGTTTGAGGAAGTGGTGTGAAATCCATGTTGATATGTCGGTTAGTAAGTTAGTAATGCGAGAGGAGACTGAAGGAGTGAGGTGAGGAGTAGAGAGATAGATTTGTGTATCGTCAGCATAGAGGTGATACTGGAAGCCATGGGAGTTTATTAACAGACCAAGGGAGGAGGTGTAAATGGGGAAGGGAAGGTGTCCGAGAACAGAACCTTGAGGAACCCCTACAGAAAGAGGAAGTGGAGAGGAGGAAACAGAGTTATAGGTCACACTGAAGGAGCGCTGTGATAGGTAGGAGGAGAGCCAGGACCGGGCAGAGTCTTGAAGGCCAAGAGAGTGGAGTTTTTTTGAGGAGGAGGGGATGGCCAACAGTACCAAGGGCTGCAGGGAAGTCGAGTAGTATGAGTATGGCGTAGTGGCCATTGGTTTTTGCAGTTATTAGGTCATTAGTGAGTTTCAGTAAGGCAGTTTCAGTGGAGTGTAGCAAGCGAAAGCCAGACTGTAAGGGGTCTTACAGTCCCCTTAGGAGCTAAGATGGTTATAGACTAAGCGTTCTAAAAGTTTTGATGCAAACGGGAGCAAGGAGATGGGTCTGAAGTTGTTCAGGCTGGTGGGATCCAGTGAGGGCTTTTTAAGTATGGGGGTGATCAGGGCATGTTTTAGAGGAGAGGGGAAGGTGCCAGCAGAGAGGGAGAGATTGAAGATGTGAGTAAGGGAGCATAGGATAGAAGAAGAGGGTGACTGTAGTAGATGTGAGGGAACAGGATCCAGGGGACAGGTGGTAAGGCGGGCTTCTGAAAAAACTTTAAAGACCTCTTCGGTAGTAGTAATGTCAAAAGTGATCCTACACCACAATCGCAATATGTGTATTCCAGAAAGTTTAACAATCAGCAGATAAAGATACTCCAAACACCTGGTGTTAGCGCTTCAATCATCCCGGCACCATGGTTGGTATGGTGTCAGGATGATTGAAGCGCATTATTTCTATTATTACATTGTAATATAAAATGAAATAGTTCAAATCACCATAATGCAGAATCAGTGGGAGCCCTGTGCGGGTCACTTGCCACGTCGCCTGCCACCAGATGCCATCAGGTGTCCCCAGTGGAGTCCCTCCTTCCATCAGGTGTCCCCAGCGGAGTCCCTCCTTCCATCAGGTGTCTCCAGAGCGGAGTCCCTCCTTACATCAGGTATCCCCAGCGGAATCCCTCCTTACAGGGGCGTAACTACAGGGGTTGCAGTTGCAACCGGGCCCAGTGTTCCAGGGGGCCCGTGTGCCTCCCTTGTGCACCTGGATAGGAGGGATGGCGGGGGCAGCATTTAGAGAAAACAATCTCCTCAATTTTCCTCCTAATGGAGGAGATTGGTTCCTCTATATGCTGCCCCCGCCATCCCTCCTATCCAGTTTACTTGTCTTCTGCTGTTCCCAGGGTCCCTGTGTGGTTCCCTGGTCCCCCCCCCCCCACAGAGCTGCTGTCTTCCCCCCTCTTCTCTCCTGCTGTAGAAGATGTGTCATGATGGAGAGATGGGAACGGGTCAGTAAATTTGTGATTTACATGCTCCTTCCTTTTCTGAATGAACAGTCAGTGATTGGTACCAATTGGTTCGCTGATAACTGAAGCATAGTAAACTGTTTTTACTACACTTCCATTTCTGAATGAATAGGAGGCTCGGTACTCAACTATTTGTTTATTCGGTGGTACTGTAATAAAGGGACATGCAACGGGAGTAAAGGGCCACAGGATCAGTGGGAAGAGAGAAGGGCCCTGGCCAGGGGTCAGGGGGGCCCTTCATAATTTCTTGCACCGGGGCCCTGAAGGTTCTAGTTACACCTCTGCCTTCTTACATTAAGTGTCCCCAGTGGAGTCCCTCCTTACATTAGGTTTCCCCCAGTGGAGTTCCTCCTGACATCAGGTGCCCCCAATGGAGTCCCTCCTTCCATCATATGTGTGCAGTGGAGTGCCTCTTTCCATCAGGTGTCCCCAGCGGAGGCCCTCCTTACACCAGGTGTCCCAGCAGAGTTCCTCCTTCCATCAGGTATCCCCAGCAGAGTTCCTTCTTCCATCAGGTGACCCCAGCAGAGTCCCTCCTTCCATCAGGTGTCCCCAGCGGAGTCCCTCCTTACATCAGGTGTCCCCAGCGGAGTGTCTCCTTACATTAGGTGTCCCCAACGGAGTCCCTCCTTACATTAGGTGTCCCCAGGGGAGTCCCTCCTTACATCAGGTGTCCCCAGCGGAGTCCCTCCTTACATCAGTTGTCTCCTGCAGAGTCCCTCCTTACATTAGGTGTCCCCAGCAGAGTTTCATTAGGTGTCCCCAGCGGAGTCCCTCCTTACATCAGCTGCACCCAACGGAGTCCCTCCTTCCATCAGCTGTCCCCCCTCTTCACCCAGGTGCGGGCCGCTCAACACCTGGATTAGATCTCTGCACCATTTACAGAACACCACCAGCTCATGGAGGCTGAGGGAAGGGAGGAACCAAGAGGCATAGCCCAGGTGGCAATGAAAAGCAGCTGCCAATAGAATGGAGGTCCATTTCTATTGGCAGCCGCTTTCATTGCTACCTGGGCTCTGTCTGTTGTTTCTTCCTCATGAGCTAGTCTTCTGTAAAATGGCAGCGGAGATGGCAGTAGTTCCGGCCGTGGACCTCTAGCGGCGGTGGTCTTGGTGGTAGCGGTGGAAGATCGGGGAAACACAAATTTCTCTTGACATTTCCCTGGGATTCGGTAAGACTGGGACAAAGGTCTAAATCCTGGGAATGTCCTGGGAAATTTGTGACTGTTGGCAAGTATGCACTGTGTGCTAATCACACGCATTCTCTGACCATGGCCGCTGATAAGCCAGTACAGCCAGCCCTCCTGTATTGGGCCACATCAGTTCAAAAGGGGGGCCTGAGCACCTGCCGAGCAGGAGGGCCGGCTGCATTGCCTTATTGCTGACACCTCGTGTGGCTCCCCTTGCAGCGATGCCAGCTTCTCCTCCTCTCCCTCTACGGGGATTATTTGTATTGCCTGTGCCCCCACCCCCCCTTCCACTGCTCAGATCATCCCCATCCCTCTGCTATTTGGGCCTCCCTCACAGCGCTGCCGGCTTCCCTCCTTTTCTCTCCCTCCCGCTGGCAGGGGTTTCAGGATGGAGACCTCATTCACACACAGAACTTTATTTATTAACTCAATACAGTTTTAGCCCTCATTCACATTAAATGCGGCTTTGAAATCATGCAACTTCATCTGAAATTGCATGATTTCAAAGCCACATGTCAGTGCGACTTAGAAGATATCTGTGCGGCTTCATGCACAGAAGTCTATCCAAGTCCCACCTGAAATCGCCAAATAGTGCAGGAACTACTTTTTCAAAACGATGTGACACCGCAAAGTCGGCATTGCACTGATTTGAACAGTGCCTTTGCCGATGATAGGGTGCGACTTGTGTGTCGCTCCGGTGTAAATGGGGCTTAATTTTTAGATTTAGCAGGAATTTTGTCGTGTTTGTGACCACTAATAATGATTTTGTGCATCTTTAGCAAAAATGCAATTTGATATTTTTAGGGGGGGAGGGGGCCTTGTCAGGTAGGCTGTACGGGGCCGCGTTTAACAGCAGTCCTGTCCCAACCCCAAGCCAAAATGCACTAGTCTTTAGCAGACAAGCAGGGGTACCATTAGTTTATAATGGCACCCCCAAGCATCTGAAAACATGGTGCTTTTTCAGGTGCGTGAAACTGTATGGTGCTGCAGCACCATGTGGCTGTGTTTTGAAAAATGCATTGGGGACTTTTCCCCCAGGTTTCGTACAGGTACTCCCCCACGTTTCGTACAGGTACAGCAGCTCACGGGCAAATGCAGCACACATGACGTGCATATTATTATTATTATACAGGGTTTATAAAGTGCCAACAATTTGCGCAGTGCTTTACAACGTGAGGGCAGACAGAACAATTACAATACAATTCAATATAGGAGGAATCAGAGGACCCTGCTCATTAGAGCTTACAATCTAAGAAAGAGGGTCAAATGATACAAACGGTAATAACTGTGGGGGATGAGCTGATTTAGCAAATGAAAGTAGAGTTGTTAGGTGGAAGCAGAATAGGCTTCTCTGAAGAGAAAAGGTTTTGGTGCACAGACTGATATGTCTGTTAGTAAATTAGTGATGTGTGAGGAGACTGATGGAGTGACCTGAGGGTTGGAGAGATAGATTTGGGTGTCTTCAATGTAGAAATTATATTGGAAACCATGGGAGGCTATCAGCTGATCCAGGGAGGAGGGGTAGATTGAAAATAAGAGATGTCCAAGAACAGAACCTTGGGGGACCCCGACAGAGAAGGGAAGAGGAGCGGAGGAAGTAGAAATTGCAATTGACGCTGGAGGTGCTTTGGGATAGGTAGGATGAGAGCCAAAGATGAATACAGTCACAGAGACCAAAGGAGTAAAATTTTTTGAGGATGAACGGGTGGTCAACCATTTCTAAGACAGCCGAAAGGTCCAGAAGTAGGAGTACAGAATAGTGTCCATTGATTTTTGCTGTTAGTGAGTCATTTGTGAGTTTTAAAAAAGCAGTTTCTGTGGAGTGTCGAGGGTGAAATCCAGACTGAAGTAGATCAAGAAGGTTATTCTTAACCACTTCAATACTATGCACTTAGAACACTTTACTACCAGACCGATTTTCAGTTTTCAGTGCTGTTGCGCTTTGAATGACAATTGCGCGGTCGTGCGACGCTGTACCCAAACAGATTTTTTATCATTTTGTTCCCACAAATAGAGCTTTCTTTTGGTGGTATTTGATCACCCCTGCGGTTTTTATTTTTTGTGCTACAAATAAAAAAAGATCGAAAATTGTGAAAAAAAAAAAAAAATTCTATTTTTATCACAAAACTTTGTAAATAAGTAAATTTTCTCCATCACTGGTGGGCACTGATGAGGCTACACTGACGGGCACTGATGTGGCAGTACTGATTGGCACTGATGAGACGGCACTAATGAGGTGGCACTGATGATGAGGCACTTATATGCAGCCATGATGAGCACTGTTAGGCAGCACTGATAAGCAGCACTGACGGGTACTGAGAGGTGGCAATGATATACAGCACTGATGGGCACTGATATGCAGCACTGACGGACACTGCTAAGCGGCACTGATGGGCACTCATAGACAGCACTGATTGGCACTCATAGGCGGCACTGGGCACTGATAGGTGGCACTGATAGGTGGGCACCGATAGGTGGCACTGGTATGCATTGATAGGGGCACTGGTGGGCATATACACTGATAGGGGCTCATTCCCTGGTGGTCTAGGGTGGCATCTGAAGGTGGCACTGAGTGCCATCCACACTGGGCACTATGTCACTTACCTGGTGGTCTAGGGGGGTCTCCCTGGTGGTCCAGATCGGCTCCCTGGTCGGCTCCTTGGTGGTCCTGGGTGGGCACATCCCTGGTGGTCCCTGGGCAGGCTCCCTGGTGGTCTAGGGTGGCGATCCGAGTGAGGGCTGTGCTGATAAATCATCAGCACAAACCCTCCCTGTCAGGGATGCAGCCGATCGGCTCTCCACTCCTCAGGTCTGCAGACCTGAGTACAGGAAAGCCGATAAACGTGTTGTTTACACTGTGACCAGCCGTGATTGGTCACAGCTGGTCACATGGTAAAGTGCTTCGGATCGAATCGCTTTACCGAGATCGGTATTGCGGGGGGTCAGGCTGACCTCCCACACCACGGATCGCCGCGATGCGCACCCCCCCGGGCGCGTGGCGGGTTGTTATCCTGAGGAAGTCATATGACGTCCAGTCAGGATAAGTAAGCCACTTCCCGGCCGTCATTCTGCATACGGCGGTCGGGAAGTGTTTAATGAGGTGGTCACTCAGTTGCTTGTAGACCAGGCGTTCAAGGAGTTTAGAGGAAAAGGGCAGCAAGAAGATGGGGCATAGATTGTGAAGATTTGTGGGATCAAATGAGGCCTTTTTAAGCATGGGGTGACTAATGCATGTTTTAGAGCGCTGGGGAAGATGCCAGAAGAGAGGGAGAGATTGAAGATGTGAGATAGAGAGTGTAGGATAAAGCCAGAGGGTGACTGCAGTATTTGAAATGGAACAGGGTCCAGGTGGGCGTTAGAAATAAGTATAGCAACCTCGCCTATAGCAGCAAGGTTACGCATATGGCGAGGTTGACACTGTAGTGTGTGCTTTTGCCCAGGCACAGTAGCCCATTCAATAGAACCTGTACCTGTGGGAAACACAGGGAAAACCTCCCTGACCCTCTTTTACACACGTGGCTGCACGTGTTGTCTATGTGGTCACGGCACCATGCGGTATCGTGCACCCCAACATGCGTTGTCTTCTGGTGCATGGGTGCGCCATTAAGAATTAACTCCACTCCTGCACGTCTGCTAAAGAACAGCATATTTTGCCTGGCGGTTGTCGCATCGTAGCAGACCTGCTACACGCACAGGTGGCCCTCCAGCTGTTGTGCAACTACAAGTCCTATGAGGCATTGCAAGGCTGACAGTTACAAGCATGACTCCCACAGGCAGAGGCATGAGGGGACTTGTAGTTCCGCAAGAGCTGGAGGGGCGCCAGTTTGACACCCCTGTAATTGCAGTATGAACCTAGCCTGAGGCCGCATTTATACCTTCATGTTCCGGGAACGTGGGTAGCCATATGCAGAACACTTGAGAAAACTGCGTATTGTGTTTGTGGCACCATTTTATCCTAATGCCAAAAGGCGCGAGGCTCGTACCATAAAAAAGGTGCAGGCGCATCTGGCGGCCCATTTACGTGAAAGACCTGCCCTATGCTTTAAAAAACATGAGGCGTAGGTGTGACTGGGGCCTTAATATGAAATAACATGCGCTTTCAAGAGACCGTGTATTGCGTTTTCTGATGCACAGGTATGACTGAGCCCAAACACCAGAATACTAAATGAAAGCTTTATTTAAAATGTCTTCATATAATATATATTTATAAATCTTCCTTCTGACATTTGTTTCCTCTTAGACCAGCACACACCGGCCACATTTCCCGGTCTGTGAGGAGACTCCCCTCCCCCGCCGCCTTTCTCCTCACAGCACATGCTGTATGACCCCATTGGGGTGACGCCCCTAGTCCCCGCTCTTCCCCTCCCACAATCCTTCGCCGCCGTGACTGGCGCCGCAGCGTGCTCCCTGACCAATCAGCGCTGTGTGCGTTGTGCGAGGGGTGGCTGATATCCGTGCGCGGCGAAGCCCCTCCCCCTCTCGCACTGAGCGCTCAGATCCTTCCGCGCCACGCTCCCTCCCTTCCTCCGGCAGCCCGCCCGGCACCGCCCGAGCAGTGACCCGGCACCGCCAGCATGGAGCTCATCACCATCCTCGAGAAGACCGTGTCTCCAGGTGAGGTATCGCTGTGTGGGGGGAGGGGAGTGACATGAGGAGAAGGTAGCCGGCTGTCACTGCACGGACCGGGGGAGAGTTGTGGTTACCGGCGCGCTCTGACGTGTTGTCTCTTCCACAGACCGCAATGAGCTGGAAGCGGCACAGAAGTTCCTGGAACAGGCGGCTATCGAGAACCAGGTGAGGAGCGGAGAGTGTGTGCTGTGCGGGAGGCCGGGGCGGTGAGGGCTGGAACTGATGGTGCGCTGTCAGGCCGGTCGGGCTGGGATTTGCTGGAGCGGGCCGGGTTCGGGCCTCCGCAAACCGCCAATACACTCACAGCCTAACCTGCCCGCCATGCGCGCTCAGCCAATGGAAGAGAGCGCAGACTTCGAGCCGGGTAGTGGCCGACCAATGGGAAGGCGCGGCTCAGGGAGCGGTGAAGGAGGGGGGGCGGTGGCTGTTCAACACGTTGGGTTGAGTTGCGGCCTATATCTGAGTGCCGGGAAACGGACCCATGTGGGAGCTGCGCCCGGACGGGGGGTGGGATCAGGGCGGCTGTCATTGTCCCCCCTACTGATCACCGTACCCAGATCACCCCCTCCCTTTATGGGGTCACCATACCCCCTTCTGTACCCAGATCATCTCCCTCTATGGGGTCACCATACCCCCTCTGTACCCAGATCCCCCTCCTTTTATGGGATCACCATACCCCCTCCCTTTATGGGGTCACCATACCCCCCTCTGTACCCAGATCATCTCCCTCTATGGGGTCACCATACCCCCTCTGTACCCAGATCTTCTCCCTCTATGGGGTCACCGTACCCCCTCTGTACCCATATCACCATCTCCCTCTATGGGGTCACCATACCCCCTCTGTACCCAGATTACCCCCTCCCTTTATGGGATCACCATACCCCCTCTGTACCCAGATCATCTTCCTCTATGGGGTCACCATACCCCCTCTGTACCCAGATCATCTTCCTCTATGGGGTCACCATACCCCCTCTGTACCCAGATCATCTTCCTCTATGGGGTCACCATACCCCCTCTGTACCCAGATACTAGACCCATGTCTCCCCCATACCACTGGGGTATCTCCTTCTACTAGACCCATGTCTCCCCCATACCACTGGGGTATCTCCTTCTACTAGACCCATGT
>BLSH010065478.1:732082-763746 GCA_018402905.1 Glandirana rugosa
GCTTTTCGTTTTTCACGAGACCAGGATTTCCCGCTTTAGGAAGGTTTCGACTTTTCCTGTCTGCTGCTTCATATAAGAGTGAATTCACACAGTGCAGTGACAGGTATTTTAACCACTTCAGCTTTGGAAGGATTTCGCCCTTTAGGACCAGAGCACTTTTTGCTTTTCGGGACTGGGTTGCTTTAAGTGACAATTGCACGGTTGTGTGACGTTGGACACAAATTTTGTTTGGGTACTTTGGGTTCACCACAAATAGAGCTTTCTTTGGTATTTAAACACCTCTGCGTCATTTCTGATCGCCGCTATAAACAAAAAAAAGAGTGACAATTTTGCACAAAAAAATAAAATTTCTTTTTGCTAAAATACAAATTTAAAAAAAAAAAAAAAAAATATATATATATATATATATATATATATATATATATATATATATATATATATATTTATATATATATTATATTTATTTTTTTTTTCATCGGTTTTGGCCTATTTTTATATTCCTCATATTTTTGGTAAAAAAAAAATCGCAATCGGCTTTTGGTTTGCGCAAAAGGTTGCCGCGTTTACGAAGGATAACTAATTTCTGGGGTTATTTCTTACTAGTAACGGCAGCTATCTGCGATTTTTAGCGGTACTGCAATATTGCAGCGGATAGGTCGGACCATTTTGACACACTTTTGGGACCATTGGCATTTGTACAGTGATCAGTGCTATAAAAATGCAATGATTACTGTGTAAATGCCATTGGCAGTGAAGGGGTTAACATGGATATGGGGCGCTTTAAGGGTTAGCAGTGTTCCCTCTGTATGGGGGCTGGGCTGGCAGGGGGAGGAGTGATCACGTCTTCCATATACAGGAAGCCTGTGATCACAGCGCCCCCCCCCCAGGAAGGGGGGGGTCATCCTTCATGGCGCCTGCAATCTGCTTATCGCAGGTGCAATTCTTTCCAGGCTCCAAGTAAAATGCATGCGCTTTTTTTTTTGTTTTTCCCTGCAAAAATGTGTATTTTATTATTGTGAACTTATCCTTTTAAAGCGGAGCTAGGGGTCCACTCTTATTCACTGAGCAGGCAGTCCCTTCTGCAGTAAGGCCACTTTCACACTGAGGCACTTTACAGACTTTTTTGCTAAAAAAAGAACACCTGTAAAGCGCCAAAAAAAAAACCCACCTCCAGGGCTGCACAGTGGCTTTGTAAAGCGGTAGTCAACTTTGCTAACCAATTTAAAAATAGGCCCACTACAATGTTATGCCATAATGTGCTAGTATGTACTACAAACTAGCACCTTATAGCAGACTTGTCTGTCAAGCGGAGCTCTCCAATGGCATGTTATCTCCACTCCAGGCGCTTCCATCTTCAGCCAGTCCTCTGAGAGAACTTGGCTTTATTACCCTTTTACTTGGCATTAATATATTATGGTGTTGGTTTCCAGACATTCCAGGGGAGTTCTGTTAAGACTTAATGTCCATAAAACACTTCTGACTGTTGCTGCTTAAGTTACTACAGCTCTGTTTCCCTCTTTGGGTGAATGGAGCAGGGGCTAAATAAAGCAGGACTGTCATCAGGGGAGTCACTACATTAATGCAGATCACTGCTTCCTTGGCTGGCTGCACATAGGAGCTGAGCAACGTAAACGTTAAACAGCAGAGCAGAATAATCAGCTGGAGCTCCTAAAAAGGAACTGAAACCAAAGGTGCTGTGATTTGTTTTCCTTTCTCTTCCTGGTGTCTGACATGTCGGGCTCTGCAAGTGCTTGAGGAGGTCAGCACAGCCCATTGGACTGCAGGCTGCACAGTGTTGGCGGGCCTTGTGTTGGCCCCCAGGGCTTTGCTGGTTCTTAAAGCTCTGGGGTTCGAAGGATCAACAGTTGCATGATCAGAAGTCTGTTCTGTCAGCTGCCAATCTTTTTCAGACCCAAAGCTGTCTATGCCGCGAGCATGCTTTGGGCATATAACTGGCCTTCCATCCAGGCATGTGTGTGGCATGTGGGTGTTTAAAAGGCTGCCCGCTTGTCCCCACAAATGTGTTGGGCAGTCATAAAGGGGTTAAAGCAGAGCCATACTCGCCCGTGCCTCAACAGACCTGACACTTGTGAGGTCTCCTGTCTGTAAGGGCATCTTCTACCCATCTTCTGGGTGCCAGTCTTTGGCCATTTTGGTTGGCCTGCATGGGATGAAATCTCTCCGGGAGTGCAGTCAGTACACAGGGACTGTCAGAATGTAAACTAAGCTGACAATGACAGCCGCCCTGGAATACACATCTGCAATTGCATAGACTGGAGCTATGATTCCCCACGGAACTGCTTTCCCGTGGGGAAATGTCCTAGGTCTCGGGGATAAAACAAGCGCACTGCTGTTTTTTTCAGCCGGCTTCTGGTCAAAGTGATCGGCTGCAGTGGCGCCTGAACTTTTACAGTGCTATAAAGACACTGCTGAGGTTCCTGGGATAAATGCTGTCAGGATGGGGAGTAGATCAGGGAACTTTTTCTTAGATCTCTTCTGCCATCAGCTAACCAGAAGGTGCTGCACATTTCCAGGTTCAGAGCTGTCAGAATCCGGCTGAAAGGCTGGGTCAGCACTTGATCACACTGTCCTGTAGACATAGCCAGCACTTTTTTCCAAATTTTGGGTGCAGGTGGGCTAAAATTATATATACATACATACATACTTTTTTTTTTTTTTTTGCTGATAGTGCCCGACTGGTAAAGTCCCCCTTTGCATCTATTTGTGAAGCTACAACCAGAAGTAATGGGAGAAAAGGTGAGACTTTCCTCTGATGTCACTGTGTGACTCATTGGTAGACTTGCCCTTGGTGACAGCTTACATTTTTAATTTCCCTTCACTTTCAGTTGTATTGACAATGGTCTTTAGTGTTTTTGTGTCACACAGAGGTTTTCTGCTAAGCAAGGACACAAGTAGCAGTTAAAACCTCATGGGGGTTCTAATGCTTCCCTTGATGCAGAGCTAATAAAATATTGTCTATAGATGTTTTTAGGAGATGTGTTGTGTGTTTTTATTTTTTTTTTTTTTTTTTGTGTGCACCACCATAGGGATCTGCTTCCTATTTTGGTTTGGTGGTGCAGGCTCTATCCCAAGCCGTGCACTTTGTCCATTGACTAACAGTGGGTTCATCCCTAATGATCCTACTAGTCTAATAGCTATAGAAAACCTTCAGACTAGATATTAGCAGGTAAGTCAGAATTCCTTGACAAAACCTTGTTGTTTTCTCAGTGAAAAGTTTGCACTGGGAATAAAGGCTAGATTGTGGGTATTTTGATATTGCCTGCCTTTTTTTTTTTTTATCTTAAGATAAGCTAAAAAAAACCCTGCCTTTTACAGCCACTTTAACCGGTTCCTGACCGGCTACCGCATTTTTACTGTGGCAATGTGGAGCTATTCCGCGTATTGCCTTATACAAGCGGCGATGTGCGTGCAGCTAGGGGGCGGGGGCGTGCCCTCCGCACTCTGGAGGAGTTTGCCCATGGCTCGGGCGGACCAGATGTCCGCCAGCGAGCCGCGATGACCTGCCAGAGGGAAAGAACGGGGATCCGCTATTGTAAACATGGCGTTTCCCCGTTCTGTCAGGCGGCATGTAAGATCTACTGATCCCTGTCTCTGTGATCCGTTAGATCTCTTATGCCCCTGACAGCCCAGCTCCCTCAGTTAAAACACGCCTAGGGAACACAGTTAACCCCTAGATCTCCCTCTGCATGTTACCCTTTACTGCTAATGACATTTATACAATAATCAGTGGATATTTAAATTTATGATCGCCGTATAAATGTCATTGGTCCCAAAAAGTGTCAAAAATGTCCGACATGTCAGCCCCAATATTGCAGTCCCGATCAAAAAAAAAAAATGCAGATTCCGGCCATTACTAGTAAAAAAAAAAAAAAAAAATGTAAAAACGCCAGAAATTCTCATGGTTTGTAAATGCAGCAACTTTTTGGGCAAACCAATCAAATGCTGGTTGCGTTTTTTTTTTTTTAACAGAAATGAAGAATATAAATCGGCCAAAACCGATGAATAAAGTGTGTGTGTGTGTGTAGGATTATTTGTATTTTAGCAAAAGTAAGAAATACTTTTTTTTTTTGTTTATAGCGGTGATCAGAAATGACGCAGAGGTGGCCAAATACCACCAAAAGGAAGCTCTGTTTGGGTGGTGGGGGGGCGCAAATTTTGTTTGGGTACAACGTCGCACAACCATGCAGTTGTCAGTTAAAGCAACGCAGTGCCGAATTGTAAAAAGTGCCCTGGTCCTACAGTGGGAAATCCTTCCAGGGGTGAAGTGGTTAGTTTCACCCTCTATTCGTCTTGTTTACTATTATTGGGAGTAAAAAAAAGTCCCAATTTTTGGGTTGACCCCAGATATGTAATGGGGGGGGGGGGGGTCTTCCTATGGGGACACTAGTTCTGTGACCTGGGTGTACCCAAGGAATTCCCTTAGTTTGCAGGGATTTCACCTCCCTTCCTGTCGGCTATGGGACAGGAAGTGAAGGAGTGAAGGGAAATATCCACAATGAGAAACGGATGGTAAAAAATCTGAGTTATAACCTTCCCTTACGCTATCTAAAATGGGGGGGGGGGGAAACGTTTTGCCTTTTTAGTTCTACTTTAAATGCCACCAAAAGAAAGCACTGTCTAGGTGGCACTGTTAGGGAGGCACTGGCAGGCATCACACACGGGCACAGTGCCATCCCTATAGTGCAATGTATGCCCCTTACCTGGGTGGCCTCCTGATTGCCTCTCTGGTGGTACCTGGGTGGGCTCCCGGGTGATCCTGAGTGGCAATCCTGTGTGTGTGTGTGTGTGTGTGTGTACTGATGAACAATCAGAGCAGACCCCGCCCTGTCAGAAGAGCCACCGATCGGCACTCCTCTACTCAACGTCTGCAGACACGAGTAGAGGAAAAGCCAATACACGGCTCTTCCTATTTACATTGTGATCATATCACGTGTTAAAGAGCTTCTGATGGAAGCTCTTTACCAAGATTGGTAATGCGGTGTGTCAGACTGACACACCGTACCACCATTCTCTGCACCCCCATGGGCGCGCAATCGTGGGTTATCCTGACGGACGTCATATGTCCAGTCAGGGTAACTGAACCACCGACCGGCCGTCATTTGTCTATAAGCTGGGCAGGAAGTGGTTAGGTTTGTTTGTGTTATTAGCCAGTTGCATACTGCAAAGGAAATGGAATGCTGGTTACTAGTAGTCAAATATTTGTCTTCCACAGCTATCGTTAATTCTCTCCTTTAACAATGACTGATTGTAGGGGGTTTGCCCATTGACCTAATGTAAACAAAATAGCTGATTTAAAAAAACGTACACTGAACCCAACCACTATTCCTGTTAAAGGGTGACCCCCCCATTTTCTTCAGTGGCAGGGCCAAAAGACAGCTCTGCTTCCTCCACCACTAAAATAAACGGGGCCGGGGGTTATCTGGTGACATCACTGGGTGACCCGGCCCTTTTAACCTAACTGACCATATATGGATATATCAATACATATTCATGACATCACAAGGGTTTGGGGTCACCCGGTTAAGTAGACTCCTAATCCAGCGATGGTCCATGTTGATCTTGATGAACAATGGCTATCAATCCACACATAAAAAATTGCCTGCCGAACCCAACCTCTTCCATAGCTTGCTGGTGCAGAATGAGATTGTTCTCCCTGCCGCTAAAATAAACAGTATGCCCCGTTTATTTTAGCAGTGGGGGAAGCAGAGCTGTCTTTTTGGCTCTGCCACTGAAGTAGTAAAAGGAGCGGGGGTGACCCTTCAAGCAACAGGAGTATTTGGCGGTTTACTACTGCTTTTAAGAGCTTCCCAAAATAGTGGGGCTGACCAGCATTTGGAAACCTTTTTCTTGAAATTGCCCTATGTGTGCAGACGATTGGTTAGCCTACCAAAAAAAGTGCCATACGGAACCTCCCGGTGATGAAATGGTTGGGGTCAGCTTCAGCGCCTTATGGCTGTTAAATGCTTTATCCATCAAAGCATCTTTGTTTAAAAGTCCTCCAACGTAAAGTAGGATATATAGCTATGCAAGACTGGGTATTCTTTTATTTATAATCATTCGTGCTTTGCCCCTCACTACTATTCAGTCTGCACTGCATTAACACTTTTCTTTACAGGCAACTTTCCTGTTGGAGCTCTCAAAAGTGCTGGCCAATCCTGCAAACAGCCAGGTTGCAAGAGTTGCTTCCGGTTTACAGATTAAGAACTCTTTGACCTCAAAAGACCCAGATTTGAAGACACAGTACCAACAGCGGTGGCTGGCAATTGATTCCAATGTCCGGAGTGAGATCAAAGCTTTGGTAAGTTCTGAGTAAACTAATTAAAGAAAAAAATAAAAATGATTCATTAATGGGTCTTAAGTGACATGTATCTGCTCTACAGGTTTTGCGTACACTGGGAACAGAAAGCTACAGGCCCAGTTCAGCATCACAGTGCGTGGCAGGGATAGCATGTGCGGAAATAACGGTCAACCAGTGGCCTCAACTAATACCACAGCTTGTTGCGAATGTGACCGACCTAAACAGTACAGAGCACATGAAAGAATCTACGCTGGAAGCGATTGGATATATTTGCCAGGACATTGTAAGTGTAATTCTTTTATTTCAAAAGTGGGGGTATCCTGGAGGAATCTGCTATATCCAGATTTGTGTGTTGTACCTTTGCTCACTTTTTTGGGCAGTTTTTCCTTTATGAAATTTAAGATATTCCATAAAGGGATTGTAATTGTTGGAATTGAAGCCAAATTACCATTAAGAGAAATCCTAAGTGAGTCTAATTCTTATGGTATTTTCACTGAGAAATTTTCTTCTCAGGATTCTTGGAGTTTATTCACTGAAAATACTTCCTGGACCCTTTCTGAAGTAATATGAAGAGGCTTCCAATTTCATCTGATGGTGACTGAGATTGTGGCTTTACAATTCAGTCCAATTGGTGATCTGGGTGACATTCTGTTCAAGTGAACACTGATAGGGCCTGGGTTTTGCAGTGGGTGGGATTAACAGTGGCTGCATTGCACATGTTTGCAGAAAACCTGTTTCCTTTGCTATGAAAATTTTAGTTTGGTCCAATGTGCTCCAGATGTTTATGGATTGTGCCAGAGCAGTCTGGCTACTGTGGATCCTGTGATGCAGTGTTCTGTGCCTTGTTCTGTCTGAGTCTTGCATACTTTTTTGTTGCTGGAAAGATAGTGTTGATCATGTGGTAAATGAGCAATTCAAGAAACAACTTGCATTTTTCAATCAATACTTGGCGTTCTCTGGCCAAGATGAAGCTTGTGATGTCACTTGCCAGCTTCTTGGCTAATTTTTCAATCAAAATGAAAGGCGCTTCCTCAATGATTTTACCACATAACGACATGGTTTCTTTCCGGCCACAGAGGATAAGTGTGTCGGACTTGGCTGGGAACACGGCACAGATTGCAGTGCAAGCTGCTATACTGTATTGTGGGATCCACAGTGACTGAAGTGCTCTGGTAATGGTAAGTAATCATATGGTGCCATGCTGACCCAAATTAAAGTTTTATAGGCAGAGGAAACAAGTTCTTTAATCCCTACTAAAGGTATTAGAAATGAAAAATCATGGATGTTTGGGCTCCCGGTAGGCACTATATGGGTTGTTTTATACAGAAATGTGAAGTGTGAGAAACATGTTGGAAAATGCAGTGGGCATTAGATATGGGTTGATCGAAGCATGTAAGAATGCAGATACATTGTTCTTAAAGGAGATGTATGGGATTTAAAAAAAAAAAAGAGCATGTATAACCTTCATACTGCAGCTCTCTTTTGTTGACTCGGGCAGCAGTGGATCCTGACAATATTGTTCGTATTCTCTGAGCCTGGAGCAGCCCTGCTCCATCAGCTGAAAGCAGGCTTTTAACTTTGGCTCACAAGAGGACAAAAGTAATTGTACTCCTTCGACTCAAACGTGGCCAAAAAAATATTTGCCCATACTGTTTAACCCTTGCTGTTGAGAGAGAGAGAGAGGGGCTGCTGCAAGGGTGCCCTCCCTCCCTTTTTTTCCCCAGTGGAGTTCAGCTTTAAAGTAACCAAGTAGTTCTATATTCTTGTGTGGACTTAAACGTATGGCAGGTCATTGGCTATTAACCCTACTTGTTACATTTTAGTATAGACATTAGATTTTGTTCTTTAGGGGAAGGAAGTGTCTCTTGCTTGCATCAGTTTCAACTAGTTTTTCCTACTGGCTGGTAGCTTTCCACTGTGCAATGACTCGTGGTTACACGCCCAAGCTCATATCCTTAGTCTACATTCCAGTCTGATGCTTTCTACCGTTTGAGCTAATAGTAAATATTTTTTTTCTTTGTTTTAGGACCCAGAGCAACTGCAACATAAATCAAATGAAATCTTGACTGCTATCATCCAGGGTATGAGAAAAGAGGAGCCAAGTAACAATGTCAGACTAGCAGCAACAAACGCTCTGCTCAACTCTCTGGAGTTCACAAAATCTAACTTTGACAAAGAGGTGAGATAAGAGAAGTGTTTGTTTTACCTGCAGCATCAGTCTTCTTCTGTAGTAACTTTAATGCTGGGGAGTTCAGAGCTATGGATGTGCAATAGAGAATTTGTGGAATTGCTGAGCTTGCATCAGATAGTTGTAATGCTTGACTTGCTATTGTTCTGTGCACTGAAACAGTCTGATGGATTTAACATGGCCAAACTGCGCTGCATGTTTGTAATTTCCTCACTCAATGCTGAAGTAACCTCTTTGTCAGCACTTTAGTTGGAGCTTGAAATTTCATGCTTATAATAGTAAAATATAATCTGAAATATCTTAATTGTGGAGCAGCTGATCTGCTTGCTTAAGTCTACAGTTAAAGATGGGAAATCCACTATACCTTGCCTCACAAATCTGGTAACAAGGTTCTTGTATCTATGCATGTTTGTGCCTCCTGCATGAGCCCAGAGTGGCCCTGATGCCCAGGAACTGTCAGCAATCCTGTTCTTTATGTGGCTATGTGGTCATCCCTCATCAGGTGCGAAGGCACTTGTTTTTAGATTGTGAGAAGGCAGTGACCTAATTAGGCTGCCAAGTTGGAATGTCAAGGAATTGCAAAAGTGTATTGGCAGATTAGGGTAACACTAGGTTTTAATTAAAGACTTGGCCCCTGAGAACCTTGCACCAAAATTGTATCCTCATAGCTGCTACATATGGTTTGAGTGGACCTTGAAAGGATCATGTGACCCTCAACTAATTTACTTTTTTAGTTGGTGCACATTGAGTCATTCTGCCTTGTAGAGCTGCACAATTAATCATAAAAGAATTGTGATCTCGATTCACCATTCCCACCCCCACCCCGGAATCTCCATGCATTACTGCGATTCTCAGTGTGGTCATAATGGAGACACACTAGAAAAAACTCAGCTCAGGAGGAGATGAGAAGCTTCACACTTGGCTGCACTACTGGGCGATCTGACTTGTGGTGCGACTCAGCTTGACTTGACGAATAGAAGTCAAGGCAGGTCGCCTGAAGTCTCCCCAGGAACCTTTTTGTAAGTCTGAGCCACTTTAGTCTCTCCTAGCTGGGCAGCCTGGCAAGTCTGAGAACATTGCTGATAAAAGAAGCAAAGAGATACTGTGTTGAGTTGATTTTACTAAAGGCAAATCCACTTTGCTTCACAAGTGCACTTGGAAGTGCAGTTGCTGTAGATCTGAGGCGGACCTGCAAGGAAAATAAAAAACTGCAATTTTGCTTGTACATGATTGGATGATAAAATCAGCAGAGCTTCCCCTCAGATCTACAGCGACTGCACTTCCAAGCTCTCTTGTGGAGCGCTGTGGATTTGCCTTTAGTAAATTATTCCCAATGTTTCTACTTATCAAAGGAATGAACTCTGGTGTGTAGAATAGCTGTTTAACCATTTTAAAGACTAAATCTTTTCTGACATTTGTAGCTTACAAGTAAAAATCCAGTATTTTCTGCTAGAAAATTACTTGGAACCCCCAAACATAATAATTTATTTTATTTTTTTTAGCAGAGAGACCTTAGAGAATAAAATGGCGGTTGTTGCAATATTTTGTCACACGGTGTTTGTGCAGCGGTCTTTCAAACTCAATTTTTTTGTTGTGAAAAATTACATTTTCAAAAAAAAAAACAGAAGTAAGCCCAATTTTTTTTTTTTGGAAGATGTTGAGCCGAGAGATGCATGATCTTAGCAAAAAAATTGTGATTTTAATTTTGGCCATAATCGTGCAGCTGTACTGCCTTGGTATCTCAAAGGACTCATTTGGAATTCACAGGCTCTGCACATTTTTCTGTGGCCATTACAAAGTTGGGCACTGGTTCTGCTCCTCTGATTTAGATGCTTTTGTAATGTAGCAAGCTCATTTCTGAAGTGCAGTTACAAGAGCTTGACCAGCAGATAATTAAACTAGTGCAGACCTAAAACCGGATTCAGTCTGGGGATTCATCTTTTCACTATTCTGTAAAATGTGATGGAATAAGGAATCTCTCATTGTCACTGGACTTCTGAATGTAAGAATACAGTGGAACCTTGGATTATGAGCATAATCTGTTACACTGAGAATGCTTTTAATCCAAAGCACTCATATATCAAAGCATGTTTCCCCATAGGAAACAATGTAAACTCGGTTAATTCGTTCCACAGCCCTGCTTGTCAATGTGGCCAGAGGTCCGGGGGTGCCTGGTGTATGCAATACCATATGTGGTATGTATGTGGCCAGAGGTGTGGTGGCACTTTTGGTATTTCCAGGGAAAATATATAGATATAGAGTAGGGAGAAATGTATAAAAAGACTCAGTGGTGCATGGTGAGTTTTTTTTTTTTGGGAGGGGGGGGACAACAACCCATTTATGGAAATAGAGCGCGATACAGAGAGTGAGAGGTATAGATAGAGGCAGTATTATTGATATACGGTGTATATATAGCCACGTGTACACTGGGACTTCCAGTTTTTCCTAAATTTCATGCAACTCCCTATTATCAGACTGGGGAGACAGAATATCTGTGTCTCCTCGGGTTTCCCCTCCCCCCAGTCACAGCAATGTGGTTCTCACAGGGGGAGGAGAAAGTTTAGCAGAATGAAATGCTAGTGCATGTGTCAGCCTCTCCTATACAGGCACAAAGGCAATGATTCATGGGACTTGTTTCGTATTAGCTCAGTGAACTACAATCCCAGAAGGCATTGCCAGAAGGAAGCGTGAAGAGAAGCTTTCAGTGCATTTTTAAAAAATGACTCTTGAAAATGGCATATGCAGAACTTGGGTGCTGAAGGTGAACTTGCGCTTTAATTACATTTTATTTTCCCTTTCAAGGCTGAAAGACACTATATAATGCAAGTGGTCTGCGAAGCAACACAATGCCCTGATACTAGGGTGAGTTTTTTTTTTTTTTTTTTCCCTCCAACTTCCATGTAGCTTTTCCCTCATTGATTGTTTTCATGCGTCCTTTTTTTGTAGGTACGAGTGGCTGCTTTACAAAACCTGGTGAAGATCATGTCTTTGTACTATCAGTATATGGAAACGTACATGGGTCCTGCACTATTTGCTGTGAGTATGGGACCATAACCATGTTCTGTTTTAGTCTTAGGTGAGTGTTGTTTAACACACCTTTTTGTGTTCTGCAGATCACTGTGGAGGCAATGAAGAATGACATTGATGAAGTTGCTCTGCAGGGAATTGAGTTCTGGTCCAACGTTTGTGATGAGGAAATGGACCTGGCAATTGAAGCATCTGAGGTAATGCTAGTTACATTACTGCTTGTATCCATCCTTTTTTTTTTTTTTTTTCTCGTTTGTGGGGAAAGGTTTGTCTGCACCCCCATGGAATATTTTACCACACTTCCAGTGAAAGTAGGGTGTGCTAAAGACTTGTCTCTAGTAAAATGAATGGAAAATGAATCAAAGCACCTTTAGTGTATTTTTGCTTTTTTGAGCCCCATGTCCAAGTTTTACTAGTGCATGCTCAATCAGGAATCCAGAAAATGGACCAAAATGGCATTGAAAATGCATCAAAAACTTGATATGAGGCTTTTAAAGAGGAAGTTAAGTCTTCCTCAATTGTACCTTCAGGTAAGCCTGTAGTAAGGCTTACCTGTAAGTACTGTAAATATCTCCTAAACTTGCAGAGTTTAGGAGATATTTCCTGTATATCCTGCCGCCATCGCCCACTTGTGCCCTTTCTTCAAGGCCCATGCAGACGGCACCTGCCGGAGTGATGTCATCTCGTCCTCTGCCAATCCCAGGGCCCATGAACCTGGAAGTAACTCGGGGAAAGATGATGGCCGTGTCAGTGGTATGCCGGCGCCACTGCAGAGCATCATTCTAAGGCAGGGTTTCTCAACCAGGGTTCCCTTGAGCCCCTAGGGTGCCTTCAGGGTTCCTAGAGCAGTCGGCAATTAATTCCCCTCCCAGATACATTTTCAGTAACACCATTGATCTTTAAGCCATCTGTGAGAGGAATTCTGACCATCACACACATTGCATGATTTGTAGCTATAGTTATTTTACTGGTGTTGCTATCTCTTAAGACAGTTTCTCAATTAGGGCTCCTCCACTGTTTGCTAGGGGTTCTTTGAGCAATATGCAATTTCTTCCCTCTCAGATAAGTTCCCACTGATTCATCTTTTTAGTTATCTGTAAGGCAGTTCTTCCCAATGACCAAAAGTATAAGGGGCATTCTTCCCACTGACCATCACACTAATGTATCATGAGGTGTAGATGGTCATTTTAAGCAGGTTTTCCCTGAGACAGGAAAGTTAATTCAAGGGTTCCTCCTATGTAGGAAAGGTTGTGAGAGGCTGTTATAAGGTAAGTATTTCATAATGAGCTACAATGCGATACTAGCTCATGCCTTTGTCTTGCAGGGGGTGCCGTGGAGTGTGGGTTTTTTTTTTTTTTTTTTTTTTTTTTTTTCTCTTACAGCTTTTTAAGTGCACCAGTATAGAATGGCCTTGCTACTTTTGCTAATTGCTATCAGATTTCATTGCTGATGAAACCTTTATCAGACCCATACTGTCATGGTTTGGCTTGTTAAGCCTAACTGGAATAGTGTCGGCAGTGTAGCGTGTGGCTTAAAATGAACCATGTTAAAACTGCTGCATTTGTTGGCTATTTTTCCTGCAATGAAGATTTCCTCTACAAGCTGCTTGAGCTTGTCCCTACATGTGGCTATCCAGATCAACCTTTCCTCAGCAATGGCTTTGGAGGCTTTATCTGGAACCCATTGGGACTGCCTTGCATTGCCTCTGGAACCCACTGTGCCTTGCTGTGCAGTGTCTGTTACCAGACAGTGGGAGATCCTTATGCTCCAGCTCATGATTCTCACATTATTCTAGTTCTGCCTGACAGACGGCCTGGAATTTTGCCCTCTGCTTTGAGTCTTTACCTTGCTTACTGCAGAATTGGTAAGTGTGCTTCCACATCTTCCCCTGCGGAACTTTTCAAATCTTCCTGTGTCAGTTGCATCCACTTGGCTTTCAGCCACCAATATTCTGACATTCTCTTAGGTCTTTAACAGACAACGCTACACCCAAGGAGTCAGTCCTCTGCCATTTCTCCCAGACTTGGAGACTGTCATAAATTTTTGTGACGCGGTTTGCACTGCTTTAAAGCGCACAGTAGGTAAACAGGGCTCTGTACTGTGATTTGCTAAGCCGATTAGTCCAATGATTTATGGGCGAGACCTGCTGACAAACTTGTGCTATACAGGGATCACAGTACAAATGGAGCGTACACTCCTAACTGGAAATTGCAGAGCACGTACATGTACTTATTTGGGTGCAGCGGGGTACTGAATGCGCTGATTTTGGACTTATGAACATGCTTCCGGAAAAATGTGTTCGTAAGTGGGGGACTTGTGTATTTGTGTGTGGTGTTTGTTGATGTTGTTTTTTGTTTTGTTTTGTTTTCTTTTCTCTATTCTTTCTTCTCAAATGCTTTTGACTTTTAATTTCTAATTTAAACTGAATTGTTTTACAAGGTGAATGTTTACATATCCTTTAAACAGTACGGATAGGTTCCTAGTTTTTCCCGTCTCATTTCTCATTTCCCCCTCTAACTAAAGTGTTAGGCTGGAACTGCCATGCGAAAAGCGCCTGATGTGCACGCCTTTCAAGGTGCAGCATACTGTATCTTGGTTATCCTGAATATCACTGGGGATAGAGTACCATTGTGCCCAGCAGAAGTCGAGTTCTGCTCGGGAAAGCTCATACCCCTCAAAGGCTAACTTTCAAATCCAGTCCCAAGCCCGGCACCCAGTCCTTTCTCACAAAACCAGGTTTTCTAAGTCCCCCAAGCCCTCGGATAAGTTTTCAGCCTGGGCTGGCACCCCTAATTTTTCAAGTGTTAGAATGTTAGCCCTTGCCAATCTGGGCATCTGCCATCTCTGATGCTTGGGTGCAGGAGGTGGTTTCAGGTGGCTACAGGCTAGAATTCTGACCCATTTGGCTCATGTCTTCCAAGCTTCTTCACACAACAAATCCCCATCCTCGCTAGCCCCCTCATGTCGCCTGGAGTACCTTGGTCTGATTCTAGACACGGTGCAGGCGAAGGTGTTCTTGCCTCCCGACAAGCTATTGGGGCTGCAAGCGGCGGTTCGGACCCTACTGTCGCGCCGGAGGTCCTCCCTAAGGTTCTGCATGCGGGTGTTGGGACTCATGGTTTCGTCCTTCGAGGCAATACCTTACGCCCAGGGTCACACTCGGCTCCTGCAGAAGGCGATTCTGTCACGGTGGGACAAATCTCCCCTTTCTCTGGACAGACTGATCCGTTTGGACCACCAGACCAGGGGATCACTGACTTGGTGGCTCCAGGCTCCAGCTCTGACTCTGGGAAAGTCCTTTCTTCCCCTCAACTGGTCGATTGTAACGACAGATGCCAGCCTGACGGGCTGGGGAGGGGTGTTGGGTCAGTTGTCTGCTCAGGGCCGTTGGTCAGCTCAGGAAGCTCGACTTCCGATAAATGTGTTGGAACTGAGAGCGATCAGGCTTTGCTTGTCCCATTGGTCGACAAGGCTGCATGGCCTCCCTGTCCGGGTTCAGTCGGACAATGCCACAGCTGTGGCGTATGTGAACCATCAAGGAGGGACAAGAAGTTCCACGGCAGCTGCAGAGGCTGCTCTGATTCTCCGCTGGGTGGAACAACATGTTCCGGCGCTCTCCGCAATTTACATTTCGGGAGTGGAGAACTGGCAGGCGGACTCTCAGTCGCCAGACACTGGACCAGGGGGAATGGCCCCTGCATCCGGAGGGGTTTCGCCAGATTTGCTGCAAGTGGGGCACACCAGAGGTAGACCTCATGGCGTCCTGGTTCAATCACAAGGTCGAGACCTTCATGTGCAGAACAAGAGATCCGTTGGCGGTCGCCACGGACGCGCTGGTGGCTCCTTGGGGTCGGTATCGGTTAATATACCTCTTCCTCCCCTGAAGCTGTTGCCTCGGGTTCTGCGCAGGATAGCTGCGGAGGGTATTCCGACGATCCTGGTCGCTCCCGTTTGGCCTCGGTGCACTTGGTACGCCGATCTGGTTCGGATGGTGGCGGACGCTCCTTGGCGGCTTCCGCTTCGCGGAGACCTGCTGTCCCAAGGTCCCATCTTGCACCCTGCTTTACCCTCGCTGGCTTTGACGGCTTGGCTATTGAGGCCCAGGTATTAAGAGATCGGGGAGTCGCTGACTCTTTAATCCCTACTATGCTTAAGGCACGTAAGTGCAATTCGCGCAAAATTTATCACAGGACCTGGAAGGCCTATATTGCATGGTGTGAAGCGGGGGGTTGGAACCCTCGCTCTTATTTGGTGTCCAGGGTGCTGACTTTTCTGCAACAGGGACTGGACAAGAGCCTGGCATTGAGTACGCTCAAGGGCCAGATTTCGGCCTTAGTGGTCGTTTTTCAGAGACCTTTGGCTTCCCATTCGCTGATCCGCACATTTGTACAAGGTGTGCGTCATGTGGCTCCCCAGTTTCGGCCGCCTCTGGCGCCGTGGGATTTGAATCTGGTGCTCTCTGTTTTACAGAAACCACCGTATGAGAAGATTAGGGACATTCCTTTGTCCCTTTTGTCGCAGAAGGTTGCCTTAGTGGCTGTCACATCCGCGCGGCGGGTGTCAGAATTGGCTGCCTTGTCCTGCAAGTCCCCGTACTTGATTCTTCATAATGACAAGGCGGTGTTGCGACTTCCGCTGCCTTTCCTTCCGAAGGTGGTCTCTTTCATTTGAATGAGGATATTGTCCTTCCTTCATTATGTCCTCACCCAAAACATCCTAAGGAATTTGAGCTACACTCTTTGGATGTGGTGAGGGCCCTGCGGGTTTATTTGAGTGCTAAGGCTTCTTTTCGGAAGTCTGACTCGTTTGTGTTACCCGGGGGCTCCAAAAAAGGGTTCGGCAGCCTCGTCGGCTACCATTTCCCGTTGGATTAGACAGAACGTGACCCATGCGTATGAGCTTCGGGGCAAGGTTCCCCCTTTTCCGGTCACTGCTCATTCCACCAGGTCGGTCAGTACCTCCTGGGCGTTCAGGCACCAGACTTCGGTGTCTCAGGTGTGCAAAGCGGCCACTTGGGCCTCAGTGCACACGTTTACTAAGTTTTACAAAGTTGATGTGTCGGCATCTGTGGATGCTGCTTTTGGCCGCAAGGTTTTGCGAGCAGAGGTGTGAGTGCGTCTGGCGCTCTCTGAGAGGGTTCTGTTGGGTACAGTTGTTGTTGTTGTTTGCCCGCCCCTCTAGTTTTTGGCACTGCTTTGGGACGTCCCCACGTGTCATTTAAGAGCTGCGTCTGTCAGTGAACATAAGAGAAAAAGATTTTATTATAACTTACCGTAAAATCCTTTTCTGAGTTCACTGACAGACGCAGCTCCCACCCCTCTTCTTTTTTTTTTTTTTTTTTGTTGCATTGCTTGTGACAAACTGAATGCTATTGGCCAGCAGGGTGTTTTATAGGCTCAGGTGAGGACGGCCCCCATGGGAGAGGCCGGCCTATCCCTGATGCTTTTGCATCTGTTTTGCCTAGTCACTACTGATAGGACGACATAAAACCCACGTGTCATTTAAGAAGAGCTGCGTCTGTCAGTGAACTCAGAGAAAAGTATTTTACGGTTATAATATAGTTATAATATCCCTTTTTCCCTTCAATACCCAGACGTGGTTTGAGCTGTGAAAGGCTCACTGTTTTTTCGGCAACTTGGATTCCCCCTCACCTTTTTCTCCTGATTCCTATATAAAGCTGTATTAAAACCAAAAATGCAATCTATTTCAGCCTACCAATCCTTAGGCCTCATACACATCGTTTTTACAGCGTAACCATTTAACGTCCGCCGTCTTTATGGCGGCGGCAGTCTAGCTTGATATCGCATATGGTCATCACCCAACGGCGGCTGCGAGATCGCGCTTCATGGCTGCACGCTCACTGTGCAGTAAAGGGGGAGAGCGTGTAGGGCAGACTCTGCCAGCTGGCTACCCGCGATCACTCCCCCGCAGTGACAGAACGGGATCAGTTATGTAAACTCACAGATCTCCATTTTGACAAGGGAGAGTGAGAGTGATCTCCTGTTCCCTGTATATGGGAGCCGCAATCGCTCTCCTCCCCCGGTCAGCCCAGCCCCCACACAGTAACACATCCCAGGGAACACAGTTAACACTTTGATTGCCCCCTAGTGTTAACCCCTTCCCTGCCAGTGACATTTACACAGTAATGAGTGCGTTTTCATAGCGCTGATCGCTGCATAAAAGTGTAATGGTCACAAAAAAGTGGCATGTCCGCCGCAGTACTGTTAAAAATCGCAGATCACCTCCATTACTAGTAAAAATAACTCCATAAATTCTCAGTTTGTAAACGCGGCAACTTTTGCGCAAACCAATATACGCATCGCGGTGTGGTTGGTTTTTTTTTTTTTTTTTTTTTTATTTTTGTTACCAAAAATGAGGAATATATGGGCCTAAACTAATACCGTTTTTTTTTTTTTTTTTTTTTTTTTTTTTTGCTTTTTTTTTTTTTTTTTTTTTTTTTTTTTTTTTTTTTTTGCGAAATTGTCGCTCTGTTTATACTGCAAAAAATAAAAGCTGTAGAGGTGATCAAATGCCACCAGAAAGCTCTATTGGGAGGGGGGAGACGCCAATTTCGTTTGGGTACGTCGCATGACCGCGCAATTGTCAGAGACGCAGTGCCGAATCACAAAGTGCTCTGGTGGGAAATCCTTCCAGGGCTGAATTTGGTAAAAATGCCTCTCCATGTTCAATGGCCTCACACTGATGTTTTGAGCTGTAAGTGGCATAGGCGTTTTAAGCTGTAAAAAAGACCCAGGACCAGCGCGTTCTGAAGCTGCAGCGTTAGAGCTGTTTTGACGCTGACACCAGCAAAACGCTCAAACTCTGCTTAACGTTGTATACACAGCGTTCAGCCTCGTCAGGCGTTTCTCTGTCTCTATTCAAAGTCAATGGTTGCCTATAAGAGCCCATTGATTTGAAGTCGCACCAGAAATCTGATCATGATGATCCTACTTGCAGTGCCACTTGTGTGCTGAGGATCTTGAAGGGGAACCCCTGAAAAAATAGAGAAAAATTTGATTTGCGTCCACACCCCAAAGAGGTACCAGACCCTTCGGTCTGTTATGAATTCTAAGTGTAACCCCCACGCCGAAAAACAGTGTAGGGTCCCCCCCAAAATCCATACCAGACCCTTATCCGAGCACGCAGCATGGCAGGCCAGGAAAGGGGTTGGACGTGCGAGCCCCCCCTTGGACCATACCAGCCCACATGCCCTCAACATGGGGGGGTGGCTACTTTGGGGCAGGGGAGCCTTGCTCTGCCCCCACCCCAAAGCACCTTGTCCCCATGTTGATGAGTTGCCGGTTTGCGGGCGGGGGCTTATCGGAATCTGGAAGCCCCTTTTAACAAGGGGGGGCTCCCCGATCCTGGTCCCCCCACTGTATGATTACAGGGTACCTATTCACCTAAAAAAAGTGTATAAAAAGAAAACACACTACACGGCTTTTTAAAACCTTTTATTAAATTGGCTCCGGCTATTCCTCTCCGGTGTCTTTTCTTCTGCTCTTTTTGCGGCGTTTTCTGTCTTCTCTTTTGCCGCTGTCGTCTTCCTCTTCTTCCCATGTTGACACACCACGATCTCCCAGACTAATGGTGTCTACGCGCTCTGCATTGACTTATTGACTTGGGGCGGGGCCACCCGCTGATGTCATCCGGAGGCCCCCGCCCGATTGTCACCGCCCGACGTCATTATCCGTCTTCTGTTCCGCCTTTTCATTCAAATCAATGGGCTCCCATAGGGAACCATTGTTTTTGAATAGAGGCAGAGAAACACCGCTGAAAGTTAGCGCTGAAAAACGTGCATTGATGCCAATGCAAAACGCTGACTTTTTTTTTTTTTTGGCATCGGTACTAATGTTACAGCTCGTTTTTTTTAGAAACGTCTGTATGTAGCCTCAATTGTTGATGGCTGCATTTGTTCTTTTAAATCCTCTCCCCCCCCCCCCATATCACCTGGTGATCTAGCCAGGCACACATCTGTATTAGAGTGCCCTCACGCTGGATGAATGAGCAGAGGGCAACTTTTTTGAAGAGCAGTACGGTCAGTCTGGGGGAAGGGAAATGTTAGGTTTACTATCAGATTTAGATACAAATGGAACACAAACTCCAGCTAATACTTTTTAAGCAGTTATAGCGAACTGTTTTCTCCTTCTTGACGGACGCAGCCTCTTATTCTTGACATGTGGGTTTATGCCCCTTTCACTAGGAGTGAACTAGGCAGAATGTAGGTCAGCTAAAAGCAGACACTGCCCCTCCCAGGGGGCAGTCCTCACTTGGCATAACCCCTCCTGCCCTGCTCAGCAACTCAGTTTTTTCTGCCTGCTGCAAGGAGTAGGACCTGGCTCCCTGCTGGGATCTGCGGTTCCCCGTTTTTTTTTTTTCCTGGTGGCTATTACATCCGCTAGGCGGGTGTCTGAGCTGGCGGCTCTGTCCTGTAGGTCCCCATACTTGGTTCTACATAGGGACAAGGCAGTTTTGCGCCCTTCTCCTTCGTTCTTACCGAAGGTGGTCTCTTTTCACATCAATGAGGACATTGTCCTCCCTTTGCTGTGTCTGCGCCTGTCTCATCCTAAGGAGGTTGCTTTGCACTCCCTGGATGTGGTTAGGGCTCTGCGGGTGTATCTGGCGGCCACGGCTTTCGAAGGTCGGATGCGCTTTTTGTCGGCGGATGGTCCGCGCAAGGGGATGTCGGCCACTATTTCTTGTTGGATATGTCAGACAGTGACCCGTGCTTATGCTGTTAGGGGCCAGGAGCCCCCCTTTCCGTTCACGGCTCAATCTACCAGGGTGATTAGTAGTTCCTGGGCTTTGACATCAAGCGTCAGTTTCTCAGGTGTGCAAGGCGGCCACTTGGACCTTGGTGCACACTTTTTTCTCAAAATTTTAGAGTTTATGTTACAGCGCCCTCAGATGCTGCTTTTGGCTGCAAAATTTTGCAGGCGGTGGTGTGAGGCGCGTCTGCCACCTCCCGGAGAATTCTTCTGTTGGGTTCTGTTGTTGCCCGTCCCTCTTTGTGACACTGCTTTGGGACATCCCCGCATGTCAAGAATAAGAGGCTGTGTCTGTCAATGAACGAAAGAGAAAATAGGATTTTTTGACTTGCCTTTAAAATCCTTTTCTCTGAGTTCATTGACGGACGCAGCACCCACCCCCTCTTTGAGTTTGTACTGCTTGTTACGAACTTAGTTGCTGAGCAGGGCAGGAGGGGTTATGTCAAGTGAGGACTGCCCCCTGGGAGGTGTTGTCTGCTTTTAGCTGAACTACGTTCTGCCTAGTCCACACCTAGTGAAAGGCGCATAAACCCACATGTCAAAAATAAGAGGCTGCGTCCGTCCATTTGGGCTAAGGCTCCATTTACCACTGAGGCTGTTAAACGTACGTTCAGGGGCATTTGGCTGTTTTGTTTTTTTTTTTTTTGTTTTTTTTTTCAGCTGCCCCTGAACTAATTTAATATCGTATGTGTACATTTACACAGCATCGTTTAGTCTTTTTGAGGCAGTCACGTTTAAAGGCTTTTTTTTAACGCAAAAAAAATGGGTTCAGGCATCGATTTTTTTTAATGTCATTTGAAACGCTAAATGTCGCTTAACGCTGGTAGCCGTGTTTTAGGAGCGTTTGTGTCTAAAAGCATTTTTAAAGGAGAATATATTTTTTTGGATGGAGAGAGAAAGGGATGTAAAGAGTGATTGAGAAAGATGTTGGTGGAGAGAGATCAATATATACACATACGAGAGTGATCAAGACGTTCCTCTGCTTGCACACTCTTCCTCATTTTTGTGTCCATGCGAGCAAGACGCAGCCAAATCTTTTCTAGAAGGTCAAAGGTGGTAATAGACATGCGGGTGAAATTGAAAAATTTCTCCGGGTAATTCCGCAGCTGGACATAAATATTAGAAATGTAGCCAGTTGACATGCGTTGGTCCATCAATGGATGAGTCCAGTAGCCAAGAACTCTGGTCCTCATGCGATTTTCGCCGTGATTCAACTCTCCGCAGCAGCAACAAGAGGAGCATTACCTGACACGTTCATCATGGGATCCATATTGGCAACACAAGAAATAACAGCACTCTCTCGAAGTACACTGCTCTCTACTGCTGCAGCTACTGACTCTACTCTCACAGAATGGCTTAAATAGTTAACAAATACTATTTATTTTGGATTTGGGAGGGTCTCCAGAGGTTATCTTCAAAAACGCTTAACGCAAATGCTGCTAAACACTGCATGTAAACGTATCTAACTGGGCGTTTTTGAAGCTGTCAATTTATGTTCAGGGGAGGTTGTGTAACGTCCTGTGTAAATGAAGCCTTAAGGTTTTACATAAGTGATATTTATAAGCAAATGATACATCTGCAACAGAGCTTGTTCTTTTGACACTCACTGGCCAGATCAAGCTGAAAATAGAAGAGGGCCTAAAAGAAAATGAATGCAGGCATTACATCTAAGAATTAGTAAGCTGCAATATGTTTGCTTTTGGGTTTACTACTGATTTAAGGGTTCTCTGACTTCTTGTTCCACCATCTTTTGTAACTCGGTCTACAATTCAAGTTTTTGGTCTTAAAGCAGAGCTCTAACTGTAAGGAGAAGCTCTGCTTGTTCCTACCCGCCACACTTGGCACTTTGTGTGCGGGTTGGGGGTGGTTACCAGTGGATGACAGGTACCCGCTCGCACTTTGGGTAAAATCGCTGCTGCGAAATCAGAGTATATCCAACCCGTCCATGTATTTTAACTGATTCCAGCATGCACCTTTTCGAATAGGTGTGGTGTAATTTGAGCCATATGAAATGAGTGGCTCAAATTGCACTGCAAAGAACCACATGTGATTAGAACAGGAACGTTGTGCGATTTCCTGTTATCGCATGCGGTTCACAGCACCAGTGTGAGCCTAGGCTTTGACTTGTGTTCATGGTCGAGAAAAAAATGTTCCTATTTATTTATTTATTTTTTTTTATTTTTTATTTTTTTTTTTTTGCGCTAGTGCTCAATCACTTCTGTGGGTAGTAGTATAACCCATAGGGTTTAAAGTGGATGTAAACCCTCACATATACCCAGTGAAGTGAACAGCCTCAGATGATAGAGATTAAACAAATCTCCCTACATAAGTTTTACTTGTACATCTTCTGCCTTGTGTTAGATTTTCTCTTCTTGTTTAGCAGTAGGAGTGGATTTTTGGCGTACAGCCAAGACAGCTGATGTGGAGGAAAGGTGCACACACCCCCACTCCATATAGGCGAAGGAAGTAATGTGCAGAGCTCTGCTGTGAGAAGGCAAGCGGTCTGCTAATCTCTTTATAGCAACCTCCCAGACACAAACTTCAGGCTGTTTTTTATCTCCCATCTGGGAGAACTTGTCAGAAGTAATCAGGCTGATAAAGCTATGGAACAGAAGAAAGGAAAGGGAAAGTGGTTTGGAAAAAGATAAGAAAACACTACAGAAAGATGTGCCCAGCTCAAATTTCATGAGTCAGGTTTACATCCAATTTAAAAACCGCTTTGTCCCTCAATGGATTTAAGAAAATGATTTTATGGGGGTTACAAACTTATTATTTTTTTTTTTTTTTGTGCAGGCAGCTGAACAGGGAAGACCTCCAGAACATACAAGCAAATTCTATGCGAAGGGGGCTTTGCAGTACTTGGTCCCTATTCTGACACAGACGTTGACAAAACAGGTTAGTAGGAATGGCATTATGAAAATTTGAGACACCTAAAGCTTATAGCCGATGTCTTAAGCCTTATAGAGCTCTCCCTTTTTAAAGCATTATAGTCCATTTTAACTTATGATCCTATCTTCTTTCAGGATGAGAATGACGACGACGATGACTGGAATCCCTGTAAGGCTGCTGGTGTGTGTCTCATGCTATTGGCTACGTGCTGTGAGGATGATATTGTGCCCCATGTACTGCCATTCATTAAAGAGCACATTAAGAATCCAGATTGGCGATACAGGGATGCTGCAGTTATGGCATTTGGCTGTATCCTTGAGGGGCCTGAAGCCACCCAGTTGAAACCTTTAGTCATCCAGGTAAAACTCTTCAAATACTGTGCCTAGATTGCATGCTGTGTCTGAGGATGACAAGTTCATGCACCACACAGAATACTCTGTGTTGATTATGATCTTTCTGAAGACTTTGGAGTAATTTACCATCAGTTTTGTGTAAATTGGCAACCCACTCCTGCTTTGATTTAAACACAGCGGGTCTGGCGGACCCGCAGATTTTTGAGAGGCAGAACTGTGGTCTGCCTATGTCAAGGCAGATCGCAGTTGTGGTAGGGGAGGCATATCTTGTCTTCTCTCAGCCAAATTGCCTCCCTACAGTTAGAAAGCACTCCCTATGAGCACATGTAACCCTTTGATCGCCGCTGGTGTTAACCCCCTTCTCTGCCAGTGTCAGTACAGTGACCGTGAATTTTTTTAGCACTGGTCACCAAAAAGTGTCACTTAGTGTCAGATTTGTCCGCCGCAATGTTGCTAAAAATTGCTCAATTCCACCATTACTAGTAGAAAAATACATTTCATAAGTATCCCATAGTTTGTAGACGCTTTAACTTTTGCGCCAACCAATCAATATACGCTTATTGGGATTTTTTTTTTTTACGAAAAATATGTAGCAGCATACACATTGGCCTAAATTTAGGAAGAAATTATATATAATTTTACTTTTTTTTTTTTTTTCAAAATTGTTGGCCTTTTTTTGTTTAAAAAAAAATCCAAAAATCCAATACCATCAAAAGCTCTATTTGTGGGGATAAGAGGGACATACATTTTATGTAGGTACAGCGTTGCATGATTGTCAGTTAAAATAACGCAGTGCCCTATCACAAAAAAAAAGGCTTTCTCATGAAGGGGGTAAAACCTTCCAGGGCTGAAGTGGTTAAAGTATCAAAATGATGCTTCCTGACAAATTGAAATACTATAAATAACTATACTAGCCTCAAAACTGAAACCTAAACCTCATTGTTTTGTATCATAATACAAATGGATTTCTATGCAAATATTCATTAAGATATAAATCCTGCACAAAATCCTGTGCAGATTCCTTCAGCAAAGTGTCATGTGCAATAATTAGTAGGGATGCACCGACCTTTTCGTGCTTATCCGTATCTGCAAAAATGCTCCAGATACTGGAAGTAAACGTACAGCGTGGCTTGCAGGCGACTTCTGTATGGAAGTCAATGCAAGTTGTCCCCAAAGTGTAGTGCAGGTACCTTTTTTCTAAGGCTCCGACTTAGAACTGGTCCATTGCAATGCAGGGAGGGGACTTGTCAAGCGACGCAAGTCGCCCCTGTGTTGGCAGTGCAGTATGTTGACAGATGTATTAAAATATAATACCTGTGGATGTACATTCACAAATGGCGGTAATCGGCATGATGGGATCAACGGGGTCTTGCGCTGTGTCCTGGGTGAGGTGTTCCAGCTGGGGAGGTCAATTAGCGGTTTCCAAGCCGGGCATGCTGGTAGTTTCCAGCACTTCCAGGGAGCTGGGGACAGTGTGCTGTACATGGAGGCTGGGTAATGACGTCACTTCTGGGTTCACGTCAGGTGGGGGGTGCGCGCGTCGCTGTCCGCAGCTCCCTGGAAGCACTGGAAACAACCAGCGTACTCTGCTTGGAAACAGATAATGGACCTCCCTCCTGGAACGCCTCACCTGGGACACAGCTGAAGACCCCTTTGATCCCATCATGCTGTCTGATTACCGACATTTGTGAGTGTACATACACATTTTTTTATTAGATTTCAATAAATCTGTCAACAGGGCACAGAAGGCGCTGCTGCTAATTGCATATCCCCTAGCTCATCCCAGCCGGCAGCCTCTAAGGACAGTTCTCTCGGCTGTCTACTGTACCAGGCCTGCAGTCTCCTGTACCTGTGCAATTTGAGCTTTCAGAACTTGACCAGCAAATATAAACATTTTTTGTTTCAAGTCTTGCGGGTCCAATTCTTCATTTCATAAAGACAACTAACAGAAATCTTCATATTCTTTAAAAAAAATGGTCATATAACCAAAAAATGGTTATCGGCTTCTACCTAAAGTTAAAGTATCGGTACTCGGTGGCAAAAAAGTGTTATTGGTGCAACCCTAATATTGTATCCAAAATGAATAATGTTCCAAATGTGTCCCATGCTCCAGAGTCAAATGTAAATCTTCATGTATAAGGGGGGGGGGATTGGTGGCAGGTGCGGGAATGCTAAATTAGTAATGTATTACACCCTGAATATGGGTATAACCTGTTACTAAAGTTGAACCTAGCATTTAAGGTGGTTTCTATGTTCCATCTCAACCAGGAGTATGTGTTTCTGTCCTAAGCTGCAGATGCTGGGTGATTAAGTTCTTACTCTTTGGTAATTCATGCTACTCTGTTATCTGTAGTCAACTGCTCATTCTATTGGAGCGTGGGTGCTTTCTGTGCTAGAGTTGGCATGGGACTACTATTTTGTCTTTGGTTCAGACTTAAACTACTTCCAGACTACCCGCCGTCGAAGTACATCGGTCCTTTGTTGAATACAGTTATGGCTGCCAAAACCCCGCCTTATTTTTTCCAACGGCGGGCAGTCCGCTTTAAAATTGGTGGTCTCCGAGATAAGTTTTATCGTTGGTGGAAGAAGTACCACCACATTCTGGTCGTCTCCACCGCTTCCTGGATCCGTCGGTAGCAGTGGAGACAATCCAATCCTTTCCAGTGTTGGGTAGGAAGTAGAGTGAGGGCATGATAGCTGTCAAACGTCACTTCTGGCCTTAAAGGGACAATTTGAAGAAAAAAAGCTTCAACATTTTTTGAGGGAGAATATTTTTTTATTTCATTTATTATTTTTAGTTCACACGCAGAAGCAAACGCATACGCAAGTTGCTCACATATGAAAACTATTCAAACCACACATGTGGAGTATTGCAACGATTCTAGCACTAGACCTCCTTTGTAACTCAAAACTGGTAACCTGTAGAAATTTTTAAATGTCGCCTATGGCGATTTTTTTAAGTGCCAGTTTGTCGCCATTTCACGAGTGGGCGCAATTTTGAAGCATGACATGTTTGGTCTCTATTTACTTTCTTTCACAATATAGACAAAAAGTGGACTAACTTTTCTGTGCTCTTTTAATTTAAAAAAGTGTATTATTTTTAAAGATAAACTACATTTTCATGACTGCTGCGGGAAATACGGTGTGACATAGTATTGCAACGACCGCTATTTTATTCTCTAGGGTGTCTGAAATTTTTTTTTTTTTTCTAGCAAACATGATATTTAACTTTTACATAAGTGTCAAGTAGGCCTGGTCCTTAAGCGGTTCATTTTATTTACCAAGTGGATGCTAGTGCTGCTAAGGACGCTACCATTTGCATGTGTTGCAGGTTGTTGAGAGGTTCTAACCTGTTTAGTTTTTGATGCAAGTTGACTCGTTGCCATGTTGACCTTCCTTCATATGCAGTGCTTTGAGACATCCCTATATTAATGGATATGAAGATGCTCTGTCACAGGATGAATGATAAAGAAAATGGGATTTTTGGTTTACCTGTAAAATTTCGAGAGTACGACTGATCCCACCCCTCTCCCTTTTTGTGGTTCATGGCTTGCCACAAGCCTCATGCACACTAAATGTTTTTACAGCTGTTGTTTTTTGGTTTCAGGCATATTTTTCTGCAGCCAGTAAACTCCCCAGCATGTTCTATATGCCCATGCACACACAGGCTGTTATCAGCAGTTTTTGGCTGGGGCATTTTCTGGCTGGAAAAACCCCAGAACTAGTTTTGAAAGTTTTTCAGCTGTAAATGCTCCAACTCAGAAAAAAACTGAATGGCTTAACAATGCAGCTATTAGGCGTTTATCAATGTTTTTGAGCCATAAGCAATTGGGGTATAATTTTGCAAAAAAAGCTGGAAAACACTACTGCAAAAATGCTGAAAAACTCAATCTACAGCGAACGCTACTGGCATTTTTTTAGAACGTCCAGTGTGCATGAGGCCTTAAACTAAAACCTTGCCTAACAGGCAGGGGTTGTCTTGGCATTTTGCCAGTGTCCCCCTATAGGTGGCAGCAAAACTATTGAAATTAATATAAAGAGGCTCTGTCTCATGATGTGCTCCAAGAAAAGGATACCGGTAAATAAAAAATCCTTTATTTTTTATTTTTTTATTTTTTTTTTGGGTCCTCCCTGCTGCCTCTTGCACCATAATTGGGTGGCTCATGCAGTTCCATTTCCAGGTCTTATGCCCTAAAGGAAAGTTCCCACCGCCGTGCCACCCATCCCCCTTCCCTATCAAATCCCACTCCATCAGATTGTTCTATTTCTTGGACTTTTTTTTTTTATACATCTGCTCATCCTCACCGCGGCGAGATATGTAATTTTCCCTTTTTCCCCATAAGCTCCTGGGATAGCAGTGTCAATTCCATGAGTCAACGGGCATACTATGCTACACATAGTGGGCCGTGATTCATTCCCACTGCACATGCGTGAGATGCATGCTGTGTAGCCAGCATGGGCTTCAAATGCCAATCAGGATGGCTGCTTGGTGAATCAGGAGTGTAAAGTGAGTCCTAATAGCTGTATAAGACAGGAAACTGTGTATATGTGTATTATCACGGTGGTCATTTAAGGAAAAAAAAAAAAATTGGCGGCATTCCATTTTAACTTTAAAACTTTTGCCATGATCTAGTCACCTGATGATAGCGGCACATATCCCATGGTCTGTGACTACAAACCCTGTGTCCTCTTCACGATATGGAATATACAGCCAAGTCAAAAGCTTATTGGCCGCAATTTCTGACTTCTCATTCTGCAAACGTTGTCTTTTTATGCATCATGCTTTTCTCTTTTGGATTCAGTAGTTGGTGACCAAGAACAAGTATGCCGCTGACTGCCGGCTTTACTGACTTGCCTGATTTTGCTCTATGGTCCAGAATTTACTGAATTCAACTGATCAGCATAAGCACACAATTGGCATCTTCAGGAGATTCTCAATGCTAGCTGTCTTGCTTCTCTCAGAAAAGACACTGTATTAGTAATGTCCTGTGCTGTGTAGGTTTTGCAAAGAATATTGGCTTTCTGTTGGCACATGCAGTATAAATTTTGAGGAAATAGGCTAATGTTAGGAAATCGTTCTGTTGCAGCAGTTAACTATAAAAATATAATTTTGCTTATTCTTGCATAGGCTATGCCCACCCTGATAGAGCTAATGAAAGACCACAGTGTTGTGGTGAGGGACACAACTGCCTGGACTGTTGGCCGGATATGTGAGCTCCTTCCAGAGGCAGCAATCAATGATGTTTACCTCGTTCCTTTACTTCAGTGCCTCATTGAGGGGCTGGGGGCTGAACCCAGGGTGGCTACTAACGTGTGCTGGGTAAGTTACTATATCTATTGGTAAGGGCCAGTTCACACCTAGACGATCCAACTGCTAGGCAATTTGAATGAGACTTTGGGCGATCTGAAGCGACCTCCATGCCAGGCGACTTGCCTGTGGCCAATCGGGGGAGAGGGAGGGGGGGTTGCCTTAAATTCTTTTCTTATTCCTGTAAAGTCGCTTCAATATTGATGGGGGCTTTGACATGGAGGTGACTTCCTTTGAATTCTATGGGCACAAGTCGGATAGAAATCGCCTTGAAGTGGTACAGGAACTTTTTCTGAAGTTGGAGCGACTTCAGTAGTGTACATTGACGGCTCCCATTCATTTCAATGGGATTTCTGATGTCAAGGGACTTGGGGAGACACAAGTCAGATGGCAAGTCGCCTAGGTGTGAACCGACCTTAAAGGAAACAATCCAAGTCATGATATTTCTCTGGGCTACTAATTACATTGGTTTGCTTATATTTAAGGCCTTCACCAGTTTGGCTGAAGCTGCTTATGAAGCTGCTGATGTTACGGATGACCAGGAGGAACCTGCCTCCTACTGCTTGTCCAGCTCCTTTGAGGTCATTGTACAAAAGCTTCTGGAGACCACGGACAGGTAAGCGGTTTACCAGGTCTATTGATCTTATAAAAATCAAAGTGCACAGTTTTCATTTCACACTTAAATTGGATGCCTTTAAAACTGCTTCTCATTTTTAAAGCAGAACTCCGGGAAAAAACTTTTTTCCATGTCCTTGTTCTACCTTCACCAACTATTCCATCCATCTTCTGCTGAGCTCTGTAGTTCCTCTGCAATAGCCTGCTGAACTTGCTGAAAAAACGTTATTGCCCAGTGATTTCCTGTTTGTAAGACCGCTGGCTGATATTTCTCCTGTACTTCCAGCCAGCGGTCTTGTGACTTCCCACCTGTAGTTTTAAAACAGCGAGCAGGCATTTCTATTTCTGCCTGCTCACTGTAGTGGGCAGAGGGGGTTTCACAACCCATGGTCTGTGCTGCCCATAGAGGTGGTTTCCTCCTCTCTGCCGGCATCGCCTCAGCCCGCCCTCTCCTCAATGAGCGGAGATCTCGGCTATGACAGGTATTCCTGATATGCCTGCTATGTGAAACACTGCTTGCTGTAATTTCCCTCCTCCCAGACCCGAATTGGAACAGTGCGTTTTCCATCACAATGTGGGTCTGGGAGCCGGGAGGGTACAGCGAGCTGTTTCACATAAGAATACTTGTCATAGCCGAGAGCTCTTCTCTCTCATTGACACGGGTGGGGGCCGTTGATCTGTCGATGCCCATGAGCCTGCACTGCACAAATATCTGTAGGAGGGGTTTCCACCATCCCTGCAAAGTTTGCGGTCTTTTTTGTCTTGTTGAAGTTTGAGATTTCCATACATTAGAGGGTTCCACCATTGTGTTATTGATTAGTACGTTAGTGCAGGCCTCGACAAACCCCAGGCGCCAGGTCGCCATGGCGACCAGAAATCGCGTCCTGGCGAGTGACTGCCGTTTCTTCTCTCCCCATGGTAAAACAGCCGAGTCAGATTCAGCGAGAGCCGAGAGTTCTCTGCTTCATCTAACAGCTGTTAAACTTGGCCCGCTGCCCGGGATATTTGTTTCCACTTAGACTGAAGAAAAGTAACAAACAGGCTGCCTGGAATATTTGTTGAGAGTTAGAAGAATAAACACAACAATGTATCTCCTTCTTTCAAAGCAATGATCTCCGGGCTATCAGGAAAGTTTAACCATTTATAGACTAAATCCTCTCTCACATTAGTGGCTTACAATTAAATATCCAGTGTTTTCTGCTAGAAAATGACTTGGAACCCCCAAACATTATATATTATTTTTTAGCAGAGACCCTAGAGAATAAAATGGCAGTTGCTGCAATATTTTATGTCACATGGTATTTGCGCAGCGGTCTTTCAAGCGCAATTTTTTGGAAAAAAATACACTTTTAATGAATAAAAAAAAACTAAACAGTAAAGTTAGCCCATTATTTTTTTGTATAATATGAAAAATAATGTTACACCGCGAGAAACGTGACCTTTATTCTAAGCAACAAAATTGTGATAAAGCCCTGTGTGCCATCAACAATTACTACTCTATGTGCAGCTGGGCTCCAGTATTTCATGGTGACCGGAAACCCAACAGAGCAATGAAAAGTCACTGTGGGGGACAGACATGTAGGCAGGAAGTGGCTGCAAAGAGGCAGCAGAAGATCAGCAGCGCTGGAATACTTTTCACCTTTTTTTTTTTGTATTTTATTTACAATGTCACTAAGGCTTTGTTTAGATGTGCAAGTTGGGTGGTAATAATGTGCAGTAGAGACGTGTTTTTGCCACCCTTAAGCTCCATTAGGCAGGAGATGAGGGCGTTTTACATGCCGCAGTCACAATGCATTTAGCATAATAAGGAGTTTTCCCCCATAACAGATTTTTTAGTGTCACTCTTTCTGGCCAGCCTATAACCCTGATGTAATGGTGGAGTTATTGACTGGCTGCTCTGCTGTGAGTAAGTTAGGGTTGTGGTAATGTAGTCCCAATATCCGACCGGTCTTTCTCACTGTGATTTTTTAGACAATACCCCCTTTTGAGGAATAATACGATTTACGTAACACTGACGCCGTACATTTTGCGGGAGTAGAGGACGGATTACCTCGAATTCCCACCGTTTTTGTGCAGAGATGACGTGTAATAATGGTGGGTTGAACGTGTAGATTTGTTTCGGAATCACTGTAACATTTATTTTATGTTTTTTTTTTTCCACTTTTCATAAGGTCGCGACGACTAGAAGACGACGGAG
>BLSH010065478.1:764644-780108 GCA_018402905.1 Glandirana rugosa
CAGAAAAAAGGGGTGTTACAGCGTGCTGGCGCGTTAACAGTCAATTTCGCTGTGTCACGGTATAGTGTTTTTTTTTACCGGACCAGTCCTTCCCCCATTTAGGAAGGCCCCGATTTCACAAATTTCACCAACAGTTTAACACTGTTGGTGAAAGTGGATGTCCATTCAGATATTCCGCCGAATGGACATCCACGGGACGTATAGAGGGTTTGGACGTGTCAAATCCTCTATACGTCACATGATCGACGCGGCTGTAGTAAAGTCGTGTACGCGTCATTTCTTTTTGGCCGGATGGCACGGCAAAGTGACACTAGCACGGTACTGATCGTCGAGGGCGTGCGTACGTACCCTCACTGCAGTGTACCAAGGCCGGTCAGTGTCTCGGCCTCTAGCGCCGGGACCTTCTTTCTCCCCGTGCTGGCCGCGTCTATCTAATGCCCCTCTTTCTTCCAGGGCCGCGATCTCCGGCTCTGTGACTGGCCGGAACCATGTGACGTCACTCCCATGCATGCGTGCGGGAGCTGCTAGTCATGGCACGATCACAGTGAAACGGCACGGTAGGCCGGTTTTTCTTTACTGCGCATGTGCTGAAATGATGTCGGCGCAGCTAGTACACTGCATATCTCCTAAACTGTGCAGGTTTGGGAGATATGCAGGGCACCTACAGGTAAGCCGCCTTATAGACTTACCTGTAGGTGAAAGTGGTTGTCACAATTTGACAACCACTTTAAACACTTTAGCCCCGGAAGGATTTACCCCCTTCCTGACCAGGCCATTTTTTTTTGTGATATGGCACTGTGTCGCTTTAACTGACAATTGCGCGGTCGTGCGACATTGTGGGGAAAAAAGACATCAATTTGTTTGGGTACAAATGGCTTTCTTTTGGTATTTGATTACCTTTGCAGTTTATTTTTTGCGTTTTATAAACAAAAGCGACCATTTTGATAAAACATTAAACTTTTTGCTATAATATCCCAAAAAAGTAAATGAACACGTCTTCAGTTTAGGCCAATATGTATTTTTGTACATTTTTGGTAAAAAAAAAAAATCCCAATTGGTGTATGTTTGGTTTGCGCAAAAGTTATTGTATCAACAAAATAGGGGATAGATTTATGGCCTTAAATTTTTTTTTTTTTCCCTTTTTCTAGTAATGGTGGCGATCTGTGATTTTTAGAGGGACTGTGGCGGACAGATCGGACACTTTTTTGGGACCAGTGACTTGTAGAGCGTTCAGTGCTATAAAAGTGCACTGATAACTGTATAGCGCTAGTGAATGGGCAAGTGCGCCCATAAATCGCCGTGTACACGCCCGACGTGCAATGACGGTGATTCACGCAGCCGAGCCAACCTGCTGCAGTAGAACTGCGGCAGCTGGTCGGCAAGCAGTCAAACAATAGCACAGGATCAGTATAAAACAAGCTCATTGCTGCTATTGAAGCTTTGAGTCTGTTTTAACCATTTCCCTACAGCTTTATTGTGGAATGATGTCCGCAAGGTGGCTCAGTTATCCTGACTGGGCGTCATGTGATGTCCAGCAGGATAAGCCGCTCGTGCGCACAGTGATCGGCGCTGCTGTGTTGCTCCGTTTGTGGTAAAGAACCTATAAGGTAGGCTTTTAACCACGTGATCAGCTGTGACCAATCACCGCAGTAACCATGTGCCTGAAATCTGCTTTCCTCGGTTCGCGGTGACCAGATGCGAGCTGATCAGTGGCTCTCATGACGGTAGTGAGGTCTGGGCTGATCACACATGCAAATTAGTGCCAATCAGTGCCCGATGGTAATACCTGTCAGTGCCCATCAGTAATGACTATCTGCGCCGCCTCGTTAGTATCCATCGGTGCAGGAGAAAACCATTTTTATTGCAAACAAATTTTTTTTTTTTTTCAAAAATGTTGTTTAATTTGTTTAGAAGAAATAAACCCAGCCATGATTAAATACCACCAAAAGAAATCGCTATTTGTGGGAAGAAAATGATGAAAAAAAAAATGATTGGATACAGGGTTGCATGACACACAATTGTCAGTTTGACAGCGCTGAAAATTGGCCTGGGCAGGAAGCGCGTGAAAGTGTCCTGTATTGAAGTGGTTAAGTCTTACGTTTGCTGTATTTACCACATCATTGGCTGCCTAGGAGAGGGACTGCCATTACATGTAGTACATGTCTTAGGCGGTCAAAGGATAATTTGGTCCTCCCAGCAGAACAATTGCCTTTTTCCTTTTGCGTTTTGTAGATGCATAAGACGTTCCCTCTTCCTCTCCAAGGCTGTTTTTCATGTGGTGGATAGAACCTTCTATGTTCAGAACAAGGGCCAGTTCACACTGCTGTGATGCGGAAACCCTGCGAATCCAATGCGGCTTTCCCGCATCCCAATGCCTCCTGGCGACAGTTCACACTGCCATATGCAAACTGCCGGGAGTGTCAATAGAAATCTAATGACGCCCCCAAATCAGTTTGCATATCGCAGAGCGAACTGCAAACTCACACAGGAATCTAATTGCATGGTGTGAATCCATATGGCTGAGATCGCATTGCATGGAGATTGCATGTGATTTGCAGTGCGGTGTGAATCGCATCCAATCTGGCCGCACGCAGCATTATGAACCGGCCCTCAAGCAAATCCCAAGCTTGCACAAGGTTACCCTTTCTCATACTTGCCAGCTTAACTAGGGAGGGGAAGAAAACAGTGATACAAACGCCCTTCAATTGGCACATGCTCAAAGAACAAACCCAGAGATGCTGCCCCACTTTAGTTTATAGCTCAGACAGGTGCCTTTACACACCTCAGTATTTGTTTCGGGGGGGGGGGCAACATACAGTATGAGTGGGTAACGTGAATGCTGTATTTAAGTGCTGTAATAGAAAATGGAGACCTGCATATAAATCGGTGTTTTCTGGTCTGACTTGGCAAAGCCATGTCTGCCAATGTATTGGACCCAAGCATTGCAGCATGATTCCCCAAGTATTTTACGTTCTCTATTTCAAGTTCTCCTCTTTTTTTTTTTTTTTTTTTTTCTTTCTTTAACCTCGTACCTGTACTGTCTTCCAGAATGTGCTTCGTAAAGTACAGCCCCAAGATGCACTTCAGATATCTGACGTAGTGATGGCTTCCCTACTACGCATGTTTCAGAGTACGGCTGGATCAGGAGGGGTACAGGAAGATGCCCTAATGGCAGTGAGCACTCTGGTAGAAGGTAAGAGCTGTGTTTGAGACTTGTAATGGGTATTTGGGTGTATCCTATGGTATTAACTGTATGCTTAGTTTGTGATTCTTTGTGCATGTTTACTTGGACGTGACTTGTAATCAGACCATGGGTTCTGTGTCACTACAAAATTTCCAACATGCCTGATTACTTAAATTCGAATGCTGCACGAAAATTGGCTGTTGCTGCAGCCCATTAATGGTGTGAAATTCGAATGAAAATTCTTGGGTAAGATTTTCGAAAAAAAATTATTTTGAAATTTGACCCCTGTATGGCCAACCTAAGTGATTGTAAAGTCCTTGTTGTTTAAAAAGAAAAAAGGTTATACGTACCTGCTCTGTTGCAATAGAATTGCACAGAGCAGCTCGGATCCTCCTCTTCTTGGGTCCCTCATCAGCTCTCCTGGCAGCTTGTTATGGGAGCAGCCAAGCTGCAGCTCCCTGTGTCCGTTCAGACTTGGAGCCTTCTTTCAGCCCCACCCCCTATGGTCACTATCATTTGCGCAAAGATTATCTTGGCACATGGTGCACTGAGTGTAGTTAGTTGCAGAGTTCTATACAGGTGCAGGGCTGTGGTCCATTGTGACTGAAGACCCCTTTTGAGGGTATGGCTACTGCGATGGGTGAAGTTTTGATTCCTTCCAGGAACCTGCAGCATGAATAAAGTAAGACATGGCTATACTGTATTGTGACTTTTATTTCTCTTGTACTACATGAGTGGTAGGTGACATTGTTCTAACATTCATCTTTTTAAGTTTGTTTCCCACTCAGCGTTGTTGCTTGAATGGTGACATGGTTGCACTACACTATCTGGCTGATGCACTTAATGCAGTTGACAAAAGTAGACTTTTGTAATCTTCCCTGCGGGTGTTTCTCAACCTTTCTGTTATTTTGTCTGGATAGCTTTTTCCAGTGTGTCCAGTCTCCAAGGTGCTCCAACGGGCCATGTTTTCTGGCTCTCCATTATTTTGCACAGGTGATCTGATCCGTTTCACATCCTTAGTATTTTCCACAGCGGTTTCATCTGAGTGAAATCCTGAAAACATGACCTGTTGGTGCGTCTTCTGGGCTGGAATTGAGAAACACTACCTTTTAGGGCCGGTTCACACTTGCGCGGCGCTCGAGGCAATCTCAAGGTGGCTTGCGAGGAGACTTCTATCATAGAAGTCAATGCAAGCCGCCTGAGATCGCCCTGAAAATAGTGCAGGGACCATTTTTCTAAGGCGGAGCGAAGCGATTCACTCCTATTAGAACGGTTCCATTTGCACAGCATTGAGGCGAATTGTCAGGCGACTCAAGTCGCCTGACAATTCGCCTAGATGTGAACGGGCCGCGAAGTCGCGCCGAGTTAGTGTGAACCGGCCCTTAGTCTGTTGTAGCAAGATGGAAAATGAGATTTACTGGCTGAGTTATCTAGGTGAAAAAAGATGTGATGGCTGCATTGGTTATCCTTTTTAGCCTTTCCTTTTTAAGAATTGATAAGCTGCGATTTAGTTTTTTGGTTTAATCCTGCCATATTTTATTGTGATTCTCTAATCATGTGCCAGGGAGACTCCTTTATTTCAGATACTTGTATAACACTTTCCTTGGCACCAACTGTGATATACTGTTTCACCGTATTCTTGTTTGGATCAATTTTGCAATTAAACTTTACAGTATCAACTGTACTGAAGCTTTTTGTGTCTCTTAGTGCTTGGAGCAGAATTTCTGAAGTACATGGACGCATTCAAACCTTTTCTTGCTATTGGCCTCAAGAACTATGCAGAGTATCAGGTAAGAAACTTTACCTGTTTGTCTTCTGTTGTGTGCATCTTTACTTTTCTGCTTTTGAGTGGCAATACTAGTTTTCCTACAGCAAACAAGTGAGGAGGTAGCCCTAGGGGTCTAATCAGGTGTGGTTTATACACATTTGACAAGCAAAGAAAGGACTTCATTTTTCTGCTGTTGCTCCTTCATTTTACAGTAACAGGAAATTGGAATAAGCTGTACCGCGTAATTGTAGTAAGGAGTAGAGCGGCGGTAGTGCTTGTTTGTTGTGTGGTGGTTTGGTTTTGTTTGTTTTGTTTTTTCCGTCAATTTACTGCTTCCATTTCAACATTTCCACTCTGCATAATGTGGTTTGCCAAGAGTTGAGGTTCAAGTTGAGTGAAAATCCAGTCCTAACCTTTGCTCTTTTCTCCTTTCTGAAAGACGCAGCTGTACTTCACAAACGTCTTTCAGACCACGATCCTCCTCCAAGGACAAGCCTGCCACACTTTTTTTTTTTTTTTTTTTTTTTTTTTCCTCCTCCTCCCCTCCCTTGCTTCCAAGTGTTTGTGGCAGCCCAAGGTCTAAGTCTACACAGTGGTCACTGAATCAGTTCATTCGCCTTTCTCACCTGACCAGGAGTCCTTAGCTCAGTCACTTTGCTCCTCCCTGCTGGCTGGGATGTAATTTCTCCCCTTCAGTTGGCATATTATCACCATGGGCGCCAACCTCTTCAGGTGGTTGAACGAAGTGTTCTGTTCATACATGGTGGTTCCCTGAGGATACCAGCCTCACCATCAGTGTCCATGAACTCTGGCCAGCTGTTTTCCCTCCCTCATTGAATGGCTTTACTTAAAGGTTGCCTGTTCAATCGATGCCACAGCTGCTGCCTACATCAATCTCTTAAGATGAACCGAGAGCTTTCGGCTACTCTGGAGGAGTCTCGGGTTCTCTTGGTCAGAATGTCTTGTTCGAGCCCTATCTGCAGTTCAGAGGATTGCTGGCCTGAAAAAGGAACTAGTGGAGAAGTACAGCTGTGTCCAATGAACTGGAGAATAAAAGATTTACAGGGAGTATAAAAATCCATTTTTTTTTCCCCCCTAAGTGTTGAGTAGACGGCAGTTATAACCTCTGTCCAGGACAATAAGGGAGGTGAAACTTTTTAATGGGGACAGTGTTAGAAACATGACCTGTTTCTTGTCCCCTTTCACATTCTACTTAAGATAATTGCCTTTACCCTTTTGAGTTTTCTTTTTCACAAAGTGATGGGTCGTCTCTAGAAGACACAGCTTCATAAAGTTTTGAATAATTTCCATCTAGCTTTTATTTTGATTGGAGTCTGCTTTAGTCATGGTTCCAGCTGCGGGTCTGCACCCATTCCTGCAGCCAGACCCACCCGCACAGAAAAAGCAGGAAATGCATTTGGGTGCCATTTTAATCCTAATGGCACTTGCAGACAGTTTCCGCACTGCACTTATGGTTTATGTGGGGGGCTGCGTTAAAAAAAAATAAAGCCTGGACATTTTCCCCCTGCGTTTTTCAGGAGGCACAGCAGTCCATTCAAATTAGAGGCCCAGGAGAGTTCAGCATGCAAGCTGGCACATGTGAAGGAATGCCGTACATGCATAGAGGCCGCGGCACAAAAAATTCAGGAACCGGCAGTGAGGGATTCCGCATAGCACCAGGCTGTGCCCCCCAGATTTCATTCCCCCCCCCCACTCACTACCAGCCCATACAGTACTTACCAGGGTTGCCAACCGTCAAAATTAGGGACAGTTTGTAAAATCCTATGATTTTTACATCTGTGAGTTACGGGCATGCAATCTGAATGTCCATAACTGCTTTTTCAGACCTGTAAAAAAAAAATCAAATTTTACAAACTGAATTTAGACTAGGTACATGCTATTGTGGGTGCAGGAATCATAGCTGTTGCTGCATCAGCAGCCAAAGTGTGCTGTTCTTTGCATTCCTGACACCTCCACCCATCTAAAAGGTTGGGCACCCCTGTAGGTCTTTCCTTTAGAAAAATTGCAAAGAAAGCTAAGGTGTCAGTACAGTTTCCTACACCATCCCAAGGCACTTGGAAGCTGATAGGTCTGGCAGACCTAAAGCCACAACAGTAAGACCTCATGCACACAGGCGTTATGAAAAACGAGCTGTAAAGCTAGTACCGACACCAGGAAAAAAGCCACGTTTTTGCATTGGCGTCAATGCGCGTTTTGCGCACTAGCATTCAACAGCCTTTCTCTGCCTCTATTCAAAATCATTGGTTCCGATGAGAGCCCATTGATTTGAATAGAATCATGATCCGACTTGCAGTGCGACTTGTGTGCTGAGGATCTAGAAGCAGACCTCTGCAAAAATGAGGGGAAAAAATTGCTTGGCGCTCGCTCATTTCACCCATCACCCAAGAAGGAAGCAGACCCTTATCCGAGCACGCAACCCGGCAGGTCAGGAAAGGGAGGGGGGATGAGCGAGCGCGCCCCCCCTCCTGGACAGTACCAGGCAGCATACCCTTAACATGGGGGGGGGGGGGTGGTTTTGCCCCGCAACCCCCACCCCAAAGCACCTTGTCTCTGTGGCCTCTTCCCAACAACCCTGGCCGTTAGTTGTTGGTCTGTGGGCGGGTGCGTATCGGAATCTGGAAGCTCCCTATCCTGGCCCCCACCCTATCTGGAGTAGTATGGGGTACCCCTACCCATTCACCGTAAAAAAAAAAAAAACACATCACAGCTTTTTAAAGTATTTTTATTCAGCTCCGGCTCTTCTCGCTCTCCGGCATAGTCTTTCTTCTTTTTGTGGGGTTCTCTCTCTTCTTAAGGATCTTCTGCTTTTGCTGGGTCTTCTGCTCTCTTGTTGTCTTCTCCCTCTGTTCTTCTTCCCATGTTGACACAACGCACTCTTAGACTAATGGTGTCTCAGTGCTCTGCATTGACTTGTATTGGCATGGGGCGGGGCCACCCGCTGATGTCTGCAAGCTTACCCCCTTATGAGGTCACCACCCCCTCATACCTCAGGTGGTGATGTCATAGGGGGCGAGGACTCCGGATGACGTCAGCGGGTGGCCCAGCCCCATGCAAATATAAATCATTGCAGAGCGCAGAGACACCATTAGTCCGGGAGATCGCGTCGTGTCAACATGGGAAAGACAGGGGGGAAGACGCCGGTGCTGATGTAATAAAATATTTTAAAAAGCTGTGTAGTGTTTTTTTTTTTTTTTTTGGTGAATGGGTAGAGGTACAATGTGTAGTTTTGGGGGGGCCCCCTTGCTAAAGGGGGATTCCAGATTCCAATAAACCCCTGCTTGCAGACCCAAAGAACCAATGGCCAGGGTTGCCGGGAAGAAGCCTTGTCCTCAACATGGGGACAAGGTGCTCTGGAGGAGGGGGTGCTCGCTCGGGTTTCTTCTTTTGCAGAGCAACTCCTGACGAGGCTTAAGGGTCCTTTCACACCAGCGGACTGTATAGGTCCGCCTGTCAGTTTTTCAGGTGGACCTGAACGGACGCTCCATTGTCGGAGTGATGGATCCGGGGAAGGGCGGTGATCACAGGCTTCCTGTATATGGAAGCCGTGATCATCCCCTTTCCCCAGCCAGGGCAGCCCACATAGTTAGAACACGCCCAGGGAACACAGTTAACCCTTAGAGCGCCCCCTGCAGGTTAACTCCTTCACTGCCAATTGCATTTACACAGTAATCAGTGCATTTTTATAGCACCGATTGCTGTACAGATGCCAATGGTCCCAAAAAAGTGTCAAAATGGTCCGAAATGTCCGCTGCAATATCGCAGTACCGCTAAAAATCGGGGAGATGAGAGAGGGGAGATGAGAGAGGGGAGATGAGAGAGGGGAGATGAGAGAGGGGAGATGAGAGAGGGGAGATGAGAGAATTTTTTTAGTATTTGTATTTTAGCAAAAAGTAGTCAATTTTGTTTTTTTTTTTTTGCAAAATTGTCGCTCTTTTGTTTATGGTGGCGATCAGAAGTGACGCAGAGGTGATCAAATACCACCAAAAGAAAGCTCTATTTGTGGGAAAAAAGGACGCAAATTTTTGTTTTGGTACAACGTCGCACAATTGCGCACTTGTCAGTTAAAGTGACGCAGTGCTGAATCGCAAAAAGTGCTCTGGTCCTAACCTGGGAAATCCTTCTGGGGCTGAAGTGGTTAAACTGCATAAATTTCATTTAAAAACTGGAAAATGGGGTTTTAAATCTTTTGACCATGCGTTTTTATGTATGTGTCTTTTGTATGTGTGTGTTAGGAGTTTCCCCCATTGCTGCTTTTTGCAGGCTCACTCCTGAGCTGTCCTGTCTGCGTCTATTGATAGACTGCAGGGCTCAACCCCGCTCCCTTGTCGCTGGCTTTGGTTGACAGCAGGGGGAGCCAATGGCTCCTGCTGCCTAAGCAAAGCCTGTTTGAACAGGACGTGAGGGTAAAGAGCTGCAGATGTGCATAGCATCAGATCAAATGAGGGCTCAGGTAAGTGTAGGGGTGGGAGAGGGTGTAACTACCTAAACTTTTTTTTTTTTTTTTAACTTTTAATGCAGGGTATGCATTAAAGTAAAAAGTGTGTGTCTAGAGGACCTTGTTTGTTTACAGGTAGCAGTTATTGTATTATACTATACTAACCTGTTGTGCTCTTCATGGTTAGGTGTGCCTGGCTGCTGTTGGGCTTGTAGGAGACCTATGCCGGGCTCTGCAAACAAACATCTTGCCGTTCTGTGACGAGGTTATGCAACAGCTTCTAGAGAATCTGGGGGTAAGAAATTGAGGTTTTCACTGTATGGGAGGGAAAAAAAGCAGTACTTTTGAGGTGTAAGCATTTATTTCATACTATGGTCACTTCAAGTCATACGGCTCTCTTTCAGAATGAGAATGTTCACCGCTCTGTAAAGCCACAGATTCTATCTGTGTTTGGAGACATTGCATTGGCTATTGGAGGGGAGTTTAAAAAGTACCTGGATGTTGTGCTGAATACACTGCAGCAAGCTTCTCAGGCTCAGGTGGACAAGGTAGGCATTTTCCGTGTTCTGTTGGTAATCTTTTTGAAATGCTAAATTTGAAACGGTTAAACTTTATTCTAAAGGTGTAGAGTACACTCCAGAAGATGCCTGTGTAGGTTTATATAGCTTGTAGAGGACTCGAGCTTAAAATGCTAAAATATTTAAATGGGCGGACCTGAAGGCAGGATTGGTTCTTCCTTTGCTGCACAGTTCTTCACTATAATCAACCATTTTGTCCAAGCGCAATGTAAGTTGTTGAAGTAGCTTTTTGTATATTGGAACGTTCAAGGGTTTTTAGCTCCTAAAATGCTCTAGAAAGTATAAACATTCAAGATGGTTCATGTGGCATTGTATCAGCTGTGGCCACTCTTTAACTATCTTTAGCGACACTGTGTAATCTTTGTTTCCCAGCTACTGAACATGTGAATATGCTATATTTGAAATCACTGCTGTCAGTTTATACCAGCAGATGTTTCTTCAATCTGTTGTGGGTGACATGGATGGGTGTTACAAGGTGTAAGGCATAAGGGGAACCAAAGCAATGTTTGTGTGTGTTTTGCCCAAATAAAATGTTTCACGTGTTTTTGCTTTTCCACATCAGACAGATTACGACATGGTGGATTACCTAAATGAGCTGCGTGAGGGTTGTCTTGAGGCCTATACTGGAATCATCCAGGGTCTCAAAGGAGACCAAGAGAATGTGCACCGTGAGTACAGCCAGAGGTGTCTTGTGGTGGTCTGCTCCTTAACTTTACCGGTTTATGGTTATCTAGACAGCTTTATAGTAAACAGGCTTGGATATTCATAGACCCTGGGTTATAGGCTATCTTAACGTGATTTTAAGCATATCCCTCTAACCCTACCCCAGCACTACTTTCTACTATGACAGTAGGCACAGTGAATTCAAATCAGTATAACCAAGGCTAATACTATCGGGTCTGTACCTGGACCCCACACTATGGGGATGGCTTTTAATGTTTCTTTGGGCACTTGATGCTGCTTGAGCTCTCACCTTGGCATGGAGTGCAAGGCAAGTAGCTAGACACAACCCCTTCTTCTTTTTTTTTTTTTTCCTCTTTACTTTTGTCCTTGTCCGTGAGTACCCCTCGGAAATGCCCTTACTGATATCAGTGGTAGACACCAGACACAAGGGAACCAAGGCAAAAACTTCAACTGATCTAAGTGGCAAGGTTTCCCTAGCATTTAAACAGGGCCCTATTTTAATACTGGTCTCCTGTATCCAGTTCTAGCTCTTTCATGTCAGAAACATCTAGTGCTCCTGCTCCTCATTCCAGCATCCTGGTTTTGGCAATGGCATGCTTCCGGTCTTTATTTAGCATCCGACAAGGCACATCTGTTTCCAGTATTACATTCCAAAAATACTCACCCCATCACTACATAGCGATATTGGCACACTAGCATTTTAAATTTTGATTACCATTACTTATAACATATTTTTTTTTCTATACCCACAATCAGAACCCTATATGAAAGAGATGCCTACTATAGATAAGAATTTGGCACACCATTATATCAGGGGAGCGCCAACCCAGACTCAAACAATCAAATACCCTCTCTCTCTATATAGGGAGTTTACACTGGAGGCAGCATACCCACAACTTTCTAGCCTCAAAAAATCCTAAGCGCGTTTTTTTTCAATCATCATGCTTCCTGTCTTTGTCCACCTGCAAGTTAGTCAAGCCTTCAGTCTCTGGCTTGTGATAGTGATAACTGTATTAATTCCTTTTCAAGCCCCTGTCTGTCTGACCTGCTAGTTTGAGTTTCCCTGTGTATGACCGCAGACTGGATATTGGACTATTCCCTGAACTCAGTCTGCCTTTTATCTGGACGATTATAGAACCACTTTGCCTGTCTGCCAACCGCAAGCACCTGTTTGCTCAGCTCGCCCCTGCCCTGGTGTGGTTACCAGACACTATAGCATTGTGTATAAGACCTGGGGGCAACCACGTACCGGTAGGCCTGCTTGCATTATGGGAAAGGGGGCTGCTATAGACAAACACAGTAGCCAGCTATAGTTTGACCACCTGCGTTGGGATAGGCATAAGTATTCAGGCACGCAAGAAGCAGTCTCTTCTGACCAAGGCAGATTATTCTGCAAATATGTGAGAAATGATTGGCCTTACAGCTTCAATACAGCCATCACTGTTCAGAGGCCAAAAGCAGCAGGATTTTCCACCCCTCTACCAGAGTCAGAAGTGGTAATATCTGCTTTAGAAGCTATATACACACTGGACATTGAGGAAGACCTGGGGGTGGTTTTGGATGAGGCTGAGGAAGCGTTCTCACACACAGGCTTCTAAACACCTAATGCTAAGCCTTTATGTAAAATGAAAATGCTTTTCAGTATAGAAAAGCTCATGTCTGCTGTGCGCAACAGCCTTTGTATAGTTTTGTTTTTTTTTTTTTTCCTCTGTCCTGCCATGCACCACCAGGTAATGGAATACCTGCAAAGTCTAAAGCTTTCCTATTCGTTAACAAATAAAATGGACGATTTTATGCTAATTGAGGTACTCCTGAGGATTTGTCCAATCAAGAAACATTGTCCAACTATATCCAGATCCAGTGGAAAAATTCACAAAAATGAACTATATTGCCAGTAGAAATAAACTTTTCAAATCCCTGCATCTGTGTAGGTAAAAAAATAAACGTAAACTAGTTTAATATTCCTACTCATACATTCCATAAAAGCAGTAAAGGTCAAATATTACAGTGCAAAACACTATATACAGTGAAATCACTATACCAATGTGTCACTTGCCCCAACTAGTTATCAGTGCTCCCAATATGTGTCCATATGTTAAATTGGTTGTCAGGTCACAACAACCACTTTAAACTACAGGTAAGCCTACAATAACGCTTACCTGAAGGCCCAGGAAATATCTTCTAAACCTGTACGGTTTAGGAGCTATCCCCTGTATTTGTATGTGCCAACGTCATCGGTACATGCGCACTGAAGAATCGGCACCCGGGATAGCCCAGGGTGCCGTTTCTTCATTTGTGCCGTAAATGATGGCTCTAGTGTGCATGCGCGGGAGTGACATCAGCGCGGCTCCGCCAATCACATCGCTGGAGCCCACTTTACAACCACTTTAAAGCTGGTGCTCAAAATTCAAGCCGTAACGTCCTCCAGTGCAGATAACCGAATGTGCTGTGACACCACATGCCCCATTTTTAGGTGAAATTACCAGAAATTTGATGTAGGATGCCACAACTCTGTACCACCAGTTAAACTGGGACCTATTCTCACTAGGTTCCTGTCTGTGCTCACATGGGGAAATAGAGAACCGCAAAGCAAAAACCATTGCGTACCTAGTTTATTTAAAAGCATGGCTCATTTTGCGAGTTTCACCCTCGAAAGGGCACCAGGATGATTCCCGATGACACCCTTCCGAGGGTGAAACGCGTAGAGGCGGGTCTGGGGGATGACTGTTTCCGGTGATGTAATCCCTATTGGTGGAGCGCATCCCGGTTCAGGTCAGTGATGACTTGGTCTCCTTTAGATACCCTGGGAGCCGGGCAGGCACCCCAGCATGTCAGTGGAATAAATGCTTTAAATGTGGCTTGGCAGGCTGCCGTTGTACGTGAAATGATATTTGCTTTGCGGTTTTTATATACCCCAATGTGTGTTTTTGTGAGCGAGAAGAGGCAGAAGCCTAGTGAGAAGTGGTGACCTCCTACGTCCAATTTGAGAGCATTATGACCCCTACCATCTGCACTAGAGCAGAGTAAGTCTGTTTGAAAAATTGCAGTTTGAAGTATTTTGAGCTCCAACGTTAACATATTTGCACACATACTGGAACACTAATAACTTGTTGGGCCTAAAACTGTAGCAGAATTTGGCTGTTCCTTACCCAAAGTTGAAGTTGTGGAAGACCGTTTCATGTCACAAGTCATACACCATGACAAGACTGAGCACAGCAACAAGACATTAAGGGAGCCGGAGCCAGTTCACCAATGGGGGGCTTGGGAGCAGTACAATTGGTGTCTGCAAGCAACAGTGAAGCATGGTGGAGGTTCCTTGCAAGTTTGGGGCTCCATTTCTGCAAATGGAGTTAGAGATTTGGTCAGGATCAGTAGTGTACTCAATGCTGAGAAATGCAGGCAGATAAATTATTCATCGTACCATACCATCAGGGAGCATGTGATTGGCCCTAAATTTTATTCTGCAGCAGGACAACCCCAAACATACAGCCAGTAAAATTTAAGAATGGTCTTAAAGAACCAAAGGCCATTAATCCTTCTCCAATACGGTCTTCACAATCGAGGTACACCCTCCTAAGTGTTGGGTGGGGAGTATATTAGTTTGTCTTGTGGATTAAGTCTGTTTCAAAGGACTGCAAAATAAAGTTTAGAATTCTACCACCTCGCCACTTTCCAATCCACTAAAAACTGCCCGGGGACAGTTACATTTGCAAAATACCTTGAACCACCTTATGTCTCAGAGTAATTGTGCCAGTATTGCCACAAGACAGATTTTACTCAGACCAGTTAACTAGGGCCGAAACAACTAATCACTTAATCGACAACTAATCGATTATTAAAATAGTTGTCAACTATTTTCATAATCAATTAATCTGCCAGCCGATTAGTTGGCCTGCAATTGTTTTTATCAGGAAATACAGTGCAGCACACATACAGCTCAGTACACCGTCCATACATGTCAGTAAGTGCCTGAGAACTTGTGAATGTGTGAGGAGCAGTGCCTCATGGGAAATGTAGTCCTGGGCAGGAAGTGAGTGGTTCCAAAGGTGGAAGTTTTTTTTACCTTGCTATATAGGAGCTTTCTATACTATACTTTGCAGCTTGATATTGGGGCACTCTGAAGGCAGGAGGAGCCAGAAGCGTTGATGTGGGACCCCAGAGAATCAGAGCTGCTCTGTGCAAAACCATTACACAGAGCAGGTAAGTAAAGTGTTTTTTTTTTTTTATTTTTTTTAAATAACAAAACCTGCTATAAAGACTGTGTACAGGGAAGATCAGCATCTGAACCCAGAGAAGGTGGAGGCTGGCAGACTGGAGGTAATAGAAGGCATTACAATTCCATTTAAAGTAAACATTTACCAGTATTGTGCATTTATATCTCAAATGATCATATCCATGAAAAAAGTCAGCTGTTAGCACTACTTTAATATAAAAGATTTCTATCTCTCTTCCACCCTTCATATAGCTTCATGTCTGACTCCTAGGTAAAATGCCCATATATCCTACTTCTAGGTGTATTATATATGCTTCTGTCTGTAATTCTCAGAGTGGATTAGAGATTTTGTTCCCTAACCACACAGTTGGTTATTTATATTTACCACTGCATAGAGATATGTAAGAATAAATTGTTGTTTTTTTTAAACTTTGCTAATTTATACACCACATTTTTTTTTTTTTCTGTAAGGTTATCTGATTAATCGAAACAATCGATTATGAAAATAATCGTTAGTTGCAGCCCTACAGTTAACCTTATCAAAGCCTAATGGGCTTATTCATCCTAGTCTGAATTTAAAC
>BLSH010065478.1:809815-821532 GCA_018402905.1 Glandirana rugosa
TCTGGACATTCCCCCCCCCCCCCCCCTTCAGTTTCTATTGGTTTTTACTTTGCAGGATTAAGGTAAAGTGTGCTGGTGACCCCAAACTGGCCCAGAAGGGCTTCTTCCAGACTGACCAAGGTCTCAAGGTCCTATCTATCATCTTGCTTCATGGTCTCTAGATTTTAAAAGAATGACTGACTGACTGACTGAGGCCCAGTTCATGAGAGGAGGATCTGCTTTCCTTCATTGTACTTGGAAGGTGTACTTGCATTGGTGTGAGCAAAGGCATTTTAGTCTTTGCCATCGTTCAGTGAGTTGTTTGCCAATTTCTAGTCTAACCCTAACCACAGGAAGGAGAGCATAGAGTACCCTGAAAGGGCAGGTTTCAGCTTTGAGCGGCTTATGGTCTCTGAACAGAATGGCCACTCTGGTGAAGGCTTTTGTGCAAGGGATTACAGACATGGTTCCACCAGTGACTCCTTTTGGGGCCTTCGCCTGGTGCTTTTAGAACTTTAAACGGCCCCTCCTTAAACCTGCCTGTGAGATTCCTTTGTCAGATGTTGTATGTAAAGTGGCTTTCCAGATGGTAATTGCCTGGTCAAGATGGAAATCTGAAGTTGGCTACAATATGAAGAACCTTTTTCAGTGCTGCATAGGAACGCAATAGTCTTGTGGCCAAACCCCTTTTCCCTAATGTGTTATCTGGATTCCCCTTAAGGCTAGGTTCACACTAGTCAGAATCGGACCGACATTAGGAGCATGCATCACATCACAAAATCAATGATTCCCTATGGGAGCCGTCTTAACTGGTCAAACACAAGTCGGACCAACTGAAAAGGTTCCTGTACTACTTTTGTCCGACTTTGATGTGATTTCAATGGGCTGAAGTAGGCTCAAAGCCGGATCATTGGCTTAACTGATCTGACTTTGGCATGTGGCTTGTGCTCTGAGGATCTTGAAGGGGAACTCCACATCAAATTAAAAAAAAAAAAAAAAAAGGCATGGGGTCCCCCTCCAAGAGCATACCATTCTCTTTGGTCTGGTGTGGGTTTTAAGGGGAACCCGCACACCAAATAAACAGGATGGGGTCCCCCACAATCCATACCAGAACCTTATCCGAGCACACAGCCTGGCAGGCCAGGAAAGGGGGTGGGGACGAGCGACCCCCCCCCCCGGACCATACCAGGCTGCATGTCCTCAACATGGAGCGTATGGGTGCTTTGGGTCGGGGGGGGCTCTGTGCCCCCCACCCCAAAGCATCTTGTCCCCATATTGAGGACAAGGGCCTCTTCCTGACAACCTTTGCTGGTGGTTGTCGGGGCATGTGCGCGGCGGGCTTATCGGAATATGGAAGCCCCCTTTAACAAGGGGGCCTCCAGATCCTGCCCCCCCCCATCCAATGTGAGCATACCTACCTATTCACCAAAAAAAAGTTAAACTCTACACAACTTTTTAAAACCTTAAATCAGCTCCAGCGTCTTCTCCCTCCACTTTCTTCTCCCCTCCGGCGGTTTCTTCTTTGGGTTCTTTCTTCTGGTTCTCCCTCTCTGTAGCGTCTTCTGCTCTTTTGCCAGGTCTTCTCTGCTGTCTTCTCACTCTGTTCTTCCCATGTTGACTCGACTCGATCTCCCGCACAAATTCTGTCTCCGCGATGTGCGTTAACTTAAATTGACATGGGGTGGGGCCACCTGCTGTCATCCTTGGGCCCGCCCCCTTATGTCACCGCCCCATCAGCCCCAAAGCATCCATACTCCCCATGTTGAGGGCATGCGGCCTGGTATGGTCCGGGAGGGGCGCTTGCTCATCCCCTCCCCCTTTCCTGGCCTGCTAGGCTGCGTGCTCGGATAAGGGTCTGGTATGGATTTTGGGGAGGGGGGGATTCCATGCCGTGTGTTTTTTTTTTTGGTTTTTTTTTTTTTTTATTTAAATTTGGTGGTAGTTCCCCCTCAAGAGCCCCAGAGCACAAGTTGCCTGATATTGTCTGGATCAAAGTCTAATCCCGTTCACAGAAGTCGGACGGATGTAAGACGCGGCTCAGAGCAAAGTAGGATCGAAGACGGGCCGTTTTTGTGTCGGAAAGTGTGAACCTAGCCTAAATGAGAAATTTTATTTGGCTTTGTCCTCCTAAGGGTTTAAAGGAGGTGGCCCCACATTGCTTGCATGTAGTGTGGGCTGTGTGCATTTACCTTGCAGCTACATCTCTATCTGCAAATAGGACTTGTTAATTTTGTCTGGTCACCATGCTGTCTACTTTTGCCAGGTGCATCTGCTGTATCATTTCTCACGCCTGTGCCCTGAAGGATAATGTAATTCCCTTTTCGATCAAGGCTCATTCAATTAAATCTGCCCCTTGGGTGTTTCAGCATCAGGCTTCCGTTGCACATCCTTTTAAAAGGCTGTTACCTTGCCTGCCATTGGAACATTTACATGGTAGTACTTTAATAATGTACAAAGTTTCTGCTGATGCCAGGTTTGACTGCTGGGTGCTTCAGGTTGGAGTTTAGGGCTAGCCTTTTGGAGGGGTCGGCTAAAAAGTTTCTTAATTCGGGTTACCCTCCTCTCATTTTACTGCTTTGTTTTATACCATCTGCTTGGATTACAGATCTGTATCCTGTACCATAAAGAAAATTGGATATTTTACGTACTTGTAAAATACCTTTCTTGGTGTACAGGACATGGGAACCTACCCTCTGTGAATGTGGTCCTAATATTGCTTGCTACAAAACTAAGGCTTGTCTAGTGCAAGGGGTTCGATGTGGGGGGTGTTAGTTTTTTTCAGTGGCTTTTGCCAGTGTCAGTCACTTGATGGTGTGGCATAGCTGTTATGATTCAAGACCTTTCTCCCACACAATGGATTTTTACAGGTTCCTAAAACAAATTGTACTGTAGCTTTGCTTTGCTGGATTTGTTGTCACATCCAACTGCTTCTTTCAGTTTAAGCCTAGCAGAAAACGTACTACTTTTTTTGTGGAGGGGTGATATTTGGTTTCCAGCTGTGGCTTTTTACAGCCATCTGGGGATCAGAGTTCAGCTTTAAAAAATGTAGGCCATTTAAAAGCTGAACTCTGATCCCCAGATGGCTGTAAAAAGCTAGCATTTTGCAGGAGTGTACTAGCACAAATGCTACCGACACGTTGTGGTGTGATTTGTGTTAATACAAAATGAGCGCAAATAGCATGAGTTTTCCCCCACTGCCGGTGTATGTATATATGGAAAAGCACCATCTAGTGGGCAGTTTATTAACCATTTGCTTACTGGGCACTTAAACCCCCCCTGCCCGGACCAATTTTCAGTTTTCAGCGATGTTGCTATTTGAATGACAATTGCGCGGCCGTGCGATGTTGTACCCAAACAAAATTGACGTTCTTTTTTTCCCCACAACTAGAGCTTTCTTTTGGTGGTATTTGATCACCCCTGCAGTTTTATTTTTTGAGCTATAAACAAAGAGCGTCTATTTTGAAAAATATTTACTTTTTGCTATAATATCCAAAAATAAAAAAACATTTATTCATCATTTTAGACCGATATATATTCTATATATTTTTGTTAAAAAAAAAAATTGCAGTTGGCGTATATTGATTGTGTTGCGCAAAAGTTATAGCGCCTACAAACTATGGACATTGGTTTATGGCGGTTTTATTATTTTTTACTAGTAATGGCGGGCTGCATTTTTTTTTTTTTTATCGGGACTGCGATTATTGTGACGGACATGCCGGACGTTTTTGACACTTTTTTTTTTTTTGGACCAATGACATTTATACAGCGTTCAGATCTAAAAAATACACTGATTACTGTATAAATATTGGCAGTGAAGGGGTTAAATGTATTCTAACTGTGGGGGGGCGGAGCTAACAGGGCCATAACAGATCTAACTAATCCTGATCACAGGGATCAGTAGATCTGTCATGCCCCCCCTCACAGAGCGGGGAACTGCCGTGTTTACATCGGCGGTTCCCCGTTCAGGCTCTCTGTGCAGGGATCGTGGGTCTCCGGCGGCCTCGATCGTGGCCGGCGGCGAGAGAGCGTGCCCAGCACAAGCAAAAGGGAGGACGTCTATTGACTGCCTCCCGGCAAAGCAGATCCGTGCTGTAGCTGTCAATCGGCTATAGCGCGGATCTGAAGTGGTTAAAGATGTTAGAGCTCACAGTACATATGTGACCAAATGCAAAATCTGCTGATTAAAGTAAATCATGGCTACTGGAGGTGCTCACAGGGATTTGCCCTCATCAGCGGAACTGGGACACCTAGGCAGATTTTGCATTTGCCCAGATATGTACTGTGAGTTCTAACTTTAATAAACTACCCACTTGGCCCTTGTCCGTTTGTACACACATGAAAATTGCATGTGGCTAGGACAGGAATCTTACTGCTTTCCTGTGCAAAACGTGATTTGCGCCAATTTTTTTTTGCATTGCAAAGTATTGGCGCGTACTTGATGAAAAATATCGGTACTCCCTACTCACTGATGAAAAAATAAAAATGGTATCTCTGCTACCCTAGTCTGTCACTCCAGTGGCCTATAAATGGCCACTTTAGCCCCAGATGTAGTGGGGGAATGAGCCAACCTAGTGTCCCCAACAGCTCATGTTTTGGGATCCTCCCTTTGATAAAATAGCTGTTTTCAATACCATGTCATTGATCTTGATTTAAAGCAGATGTGCAAAGTAAAGGAAAATTATGGACTGTTGGGGTTACTTGAGAACTGAGGTTGAGGACCTCTGACCTTCTGCATACTTTGCCAAGGGCATTGGCCCAGAACAGCGCATTTTCAGTCCTGGAGATGCTAGCATTGCGGAACTCTTCCTTTTTGGATAGACTGACTGGTACGTAAACTGGCTTCTTAAAATAAATTAAAATCAATTTTGTACTTCATATCTTATCTCTCAACAGAGCCCTATAATGGAGAAAAAGAAAAAAAAAATGCTGTGTTCTTCAAGAATGGTGCAAGTAGTGCACTTTTCTGAATCTGGACAAAGCATGTTCACAAAAACATTGTACTTGATGCTCATTGTTTAACGCGTATGTCAAGACAAACTTTCATTATATCTCTGCTTAACCACTTCCATACCTGCCCTATTTTTTGGACTTTGTGTTTGCAAGTTACAATCAGTTTTTTTTTGCTATAAAGTTAAAACCCCCAAACATTATATAGTCATTTTTTTTTTCTAACACCCTAGAGCACAGGTGTCAAACTGGAGCCCCTCCAGCTGTTGCGGAACTACAAGTCCCATGTGGCATTGCAAGGCTGACAATTACAAGCATGACTCCCACAGGCAGAGGCATGATGGGACTTGTAGTTTTGCAACAGCTGGAGGGCCGCCAATTTGACACCCTTGCCCTAGAGAATAAAATGGTGCTCGTTGCGATACGTTGTCACACTCTATTTGCGCAGTGGTCATACAAGCGCTGTTTTTTTGGGGGGAAAAAAAATTATGATTTTTTGAGTTAAAAAAAAAATATAAGACCGCAGTTGGACAATTTTTTCCATATTGTGAAAGATAATGTTACGCCAAGTAAATTGATATTGAACGTCATGATTCAAAATTGCGCCTGCTCGTGGCATGGTGGCAAACTTTGGCACTTCAAAAATATCCATCGGCGACGGTTAAAAATTTCTTCAGGTTACCAGCTTTGAGTCAGAGGAGGTCTAGTATTAGAATTATTGCTCACGATTACGGTGATACCACACATGTGTGGTTTGAACACAGTTTTCATATGCAGGTGGGACTAGCGTATGTTACATATTTATTTTACTTTTATTTTTACACTGCTTTTACATTTTTTTTTTTTTGTGATCACCTTTATTCCTTTTACAAGAAATGTAAACATTCCTTGTAATAGAAAAAAAGAGCATGCCACGACCTCTTAAATAGGAGATCTTTGGTCATAAAGACCTCAGCTCTCATATTTACACTTCAATGCAAAAAAAGACAGTTAAAAAAAAAAAAAAGTCTCCTTTAACCACTTGCCGACCGCCGATCGGCGATTGACGGCGACAAAGTGGCACGTTCCCGCAAATCGCCGTCATACGACGGCGGCTGCGGGAACGTGTATAGTGAGCGCGCGCGCACCGCCGGAGGCGCGCCCGCGCGCTCACTGTGTCCAGGGGGGCCAGGGAGCGGGTGCGGCGGCTTCGATTGCCGCCGGCCATCCGCGATGCCCCCCCCGGAGCGAATGAGCGGAGGTCCGTGTATGTAAACACGGACCTCCGCTCTGTGTGAGGGGGAAGGGCTGTGATCACAGCCTTCATTTACGTGAAGGCTGTGATCGCTTCCCTTCCCCTGTTAGGGCATCCCCCATACAGTTAGAACACGCCCAGGGAACATAGTTAACCCTTAGCGCGCCCCCTGCAGGTTAACCCCTTCACTGCCAATGACATTTACACAGTAATCAGTGCATTTTTATAGCACTGATCGCTGTATAAATGCCAATGGTCCCAAAAAAGTGTCAAAATGTTCCGCCATGTCCGCTGAAATATCGCAGTACCGCAAAAAATCGCAGATCGCCGCCATTTTTAGTAAAAAATAAAAAAAAATTAAAAACCCCAAAAATGAATTCTCATCATCCGTAAACGCGACCACTTTTGCGCAAACCAATCAATAAACGCCGATTGCGATTTTTTTTATCGCAAATATGAGGAAGAATATAAATCGGCCAAAACCGGTGAAAAAAAATGTTTTTTTGTATTTTTTTTTTGGATTTGTATTTTAGGAAAAAGTAAGAAATTTGGGTTTTTTTGCAAAATTGTCGCTCTTCTTTTGTTTATAGCGGCGATCAGAAATGACGCAGCGGTGATCAAATACCACCATAGGAAAGCTCTGTTTGTGGGAAAAAAAGGACGCAAATTTTGTTTGGGTACAACGTCGCACGACCGCGCAATTGTCAGTTAAAGCGACGCAGCGCCGAATCGCAAAAAGGGCTCCGGTCCTAAAGCTGGAAATCCTTCCGGGGCTGAAGTGGTTAAAAGCATTAGGCAGAATTGATTTGTGACGTTGCTTCTGGCCTGTAATGTTATGGAGCTGTGGGCCGTATCTTCCGCTCACTTGGCTCACAGACACTGGGGCGAACAGACCTGATCATCTCCGCTGCCGTTGGCAGGCCCGGCAAGCAGCGGAGATGATGGGAAAACGGCGGGGGGGGGCACCCACGCTTACCGCCGCTGATAAAAGTGATCTTGCTGTGAATCCCACTTTTATCTTACACAGAATCGCCGGCAGTAAAAAAAAAATAAAAATCTGGTGCCTGTAGCTGCAGGCACCATTCAGATATCGCTACTCAAAGCCCAGGACACCAATACACCCTGTTCCAAATTATTATGCAATTTCTATTTCAGTGTTGCAAAGATGAAATATTTTGTTTTTCAGTTTAACTCATGGATGGCATTGTGTCTCAGGGCTCTTTTGATCACTGAAAACAATCTCGGACACCTGTGATAATTAGATTGCCAGGAGAGCCCAATTAAAAGAAAAACTGCTAAAGGAGGGTGTTCCGCATTATTAAGCAGAGCACCATTTTCAAGCAATATGGGGAAGAAAAAGGATCTCTGCTGCCAAAAAGAGTGAAATAGTTCAATGCCTTGGACGAGGTATGAAAAGATTAGATATTTCACAAAAACTTAAGTGTGATCATCACACTAGTAAGTGATTTGTGGCTGATTCAGAGCACAGATGGGTTTGTGCAGATTTTAAAGCACATTGAGGAAGATTTCTGCCCGATCCATGCAATGGCTCAAGAGAGCTGCTGCTTAAACACCATTACATAGCAGTATTAGATATTTGAAGCTGCTGGTGCCTCTGGAGTCCCACGGACATCAAGGTGTAGAGTCCTTCAGAGTCTTGCAACTGCGCATAAAACTTCCATTCGGCCACCACTAACCAATGCTCACAAGCAGAAATGGCTGCATTGGGCAGAAAAATACACGAAGACTAATTTGCAAACACTGATGAGTGCCGTGCAACCCTGGATGGTCCGGATGGATGGATGGAGTAGTGGGTGGCCACCCTGTTCCAAACAAGACTGCAACGTCAGCAAGGCGGTGGCGGAGTCATGTTTTGGGCCGGAATCATGGGAAGAGAGCTGGTCGGCCTCTTTAGGGTCCCCCGAAGGTGTAAAAATGACCTCTGCTAAGTATGTGGAGTTCCTGACTGGCCACTTCCTTCCTTGGTACAGAAGGAAGAACTATGCTTTCCATAATAAAATCATCTTCATGCATGACAATGAACCATCTCATGCAAAGAATACCTCTGCATCCATGGCTGCTATGGGGATAAAAGGAGAGAAAGTCATGGTGTGGCCTCAATCCTTTTGAGAAGCTTTGGAGCATCCTCAAGCAAAAGATCTATGAGGGGGGGCAGTTTACATCCAAACAGCAGCTCTGGGAGGCTATTCTGACGTCTTACAAACAAATTCAAGTAGAAACTGTGCAAAAACTGTCCAAGTTCAATGGATGCAAGACTTGTGAAGCTGCTATCAAATAAGGGGTCCTATGTTAAAATGTAACGTGACCTGTTAAAATGGTGTTCAAAGTTAGATTGAAATAGATTTCAGTAAATATGCTGCAAACACAACAAATGACAATTTTCAGCTCTTTACAACCTATAAAGTGTTTTGAAACTTACTGTGTGTAATAATTTGGAACAGTGCATTGTAAGTTGAAAAAATAATACTGTTATCATTAGGAGGTTTGTTTGAATAAATTTGAGTTGTACTCTTAATAGTTGATAACATGAGAATTATGCTGACTATTTACATCAATTATTTAGGTAAATGAGAAAAATATAGGGTATAGATGTCCTTAGGCTGGAAGTGATATATATATATATATATATATATATATATATATATATATAGATATAGATATATATCTGACTTGTAGCCAATTTTATTTTAAAAGGTTGCATGAAAATAAATTCTTGCCCCCTAGGCTTTTACTAAACATCTTCAGTTTCCCTAACTGAGCGGTGAAGGGCTTCTCTCAGTCACCCACAAAATAAAGACCATTCAAACTTCAGTTCAAGCTCTTTCAGGTTTGATGGATACTGAGTTCCATGTCAGAGCTATCATCTGATCCAGACATGCTCCTTTATACCACCTGTTGATTGACACAAGTGGATTGTAAAATCAGGTCTAGAACCAACCCTGCCAAGGTGGCTGGTAAAACCTGGACCGGATTCCACCTTAGTTTCCTGCAAGTGAACGCATGTCAGGTGAAACATCCATTGATCACCTCGCCTTTCATAATGCCACATATTCCCCTCCCTCTGTTCAAGCCCTTGTGGCTGAGCAACTGGCACAACCACAAAATTGATACGGGAAAGGGCATCTGCATTATTTTGTAGTTTCCCAGCTCTATGTTCCACTGTGAACCTAAATACTTGGAAGAGCAAGGAACCACCTTGTCATCTGACTGTTTTTCTCCTTGTTATCACACAATCTTTTAAGAGGGGCATCATCAGTGACTATTTTGAATGGTCTCCACAACAGGTAATATTTCAGGGCATCTAAGGCCCATTTGATAGCTAAACATTCCTTCTCAACAATGGCAGTTTTTCTCATGTCTGTTGAGCTTTCTGCTAAGGTAAACCACTGAGTGTTCCTCCCCATCTCTGACTTGGAACAGTACCGCACTTAGTCCCATATCGGGCATCTGCACCACAAACTCCTTTTTGTGAAATCTGGGGTCACGAGCACCGATTGTGCACAAAGAGCTTGCTTCAACATTTGAAATGCCATTTCTGCCTCAGGATTCCACTTGCTCATGACCGACCCTCTACCCTTCGTCAGATCTGTCAGAGGGGCTGCAATGGTGGCAAAATTAGGTATAAAATGCCTGTAGTACTTTGATCCCAAGAAATGCATGAACCTGCTTTTTATTTATAGTTTGGGGCTACTTTTGAACTGCCATAATCTTATTGATCTGAGGCTCCCAACCTATAATGTAGCTAAGTTATTTGGCCTCCAAGCCTATGACACACTTTCTGGGGTTGGCAATGAGTCCTGCTTTCCTAAGAGAATCCACTATTGCTTGCACCTGGGGAAAATGAGATTCCCAATCTGGGCTGTGGGTGACTACATCGTCCAAATAGGCAGCTGCGTATTGGCGATATAGTCTTAAGGTCTTGTCTATCATTCTCTGGAATGAGGCAGGAGACCATGCAAGCCAAAAGGCATCCACTTATACTGGAAGGACCCCCCAGGGGTAGAAAACATTTTTTTCTATTTCGCAGACTCTGTTAGGGGTACCTGCCAATAACCTTTAGGCTGGGTTCACACCTATGTGAATTGGATGCGGCTTACACCTCATCCAATTTGCAGGACACTTGAAAACACATTGTTTTCCATGTGTCCAGTTCACATAGGTATGGTGCATTCGCAGTACACATTGCACAGAAAACGTGTGCGTTTTCTGTGCAGTGCGTTGCTAATTCCCAGCACATTATGATCAATGGGACCGCATGTAATGCAGATGTGCTCCGCATTGAACGGGGATCTTTCCCCCTGCTCGCTGCACCTCTCCCCAGGCAGCTGCTGCGCTGTTGGAATGGACAGGAGCTGCCGAACGGCGGCTCTGGTCCTTCTCACAGCAAACAAGCTGGAATTCGCACTGCCATGGTGTGAATCCAGCCTAAAGCCCCATACACACCATCAGATTTTCTGTAGACTTTTGTCTTCAGATTTACCAAAACCATGTAATATGAGGTCAAACATTAAGAGTTTCAATTAGCATGCAATCAGGCAGGCCCTTGCATTACATGGTTTTGGTAAATCTGAAAGTCTACAGAAAATCTGATGGTGTGTATGGGGCTTTAGTCAGATCTAAAGTAGTTATGTTCCAGGCACCTTCCAATCTGACAACAAGCTCGTCGACCCTTCCTGAAGTTATTACAAAACTTTGTAGTTCCATCTGGTTTTGGGACCAACACTATGGGACTTGACCAGTCACTGTGGGACTCCTCTCACGTCCAGCTCTAACATGTTCTTTATTTCATTTGCAACTGCTTCCCGCTTAGCCTTGGGTATTCTATAGGGTTTTACATTTACGTGGACACTTGGTTCCTTAATTATGTCATGCTGTATAACTGTGGTCAGTCCGGGCAGGTGAAAGTCTATTCTTACTCTCAAATTCCTTCTGTTGGGCCACTGACAGGGTTTCAGTTATGGGTATTTCAGGTGTCACGGGAGGCCATGTCCTTTTGGGAGGTTGGCATTGCCAGTAAAGTCTCTGTCCTTCCAAGATTTCAAGAGATTAACATATTTGCTCAGGTTTCCTTTTCCCTGGCTGGTAAACTTTGTATTTAAAACAAGCCAGAGGAAGCGGGACTTTAGATGAGGTGCACTCTAAAAAAGCAATGCAACTCCATCCCTAATTAAATTGAAAAACAAAGCTGAAGTGTGGGACTTTAGATCCGGTAAAAAATACGTACAATACATGTACTTAGATGTACACTATGCTTGCCAACAGTAAATAAACATCTGCTTATGCAGTACTTACTTGTTTGTCATATAAAGTTATAGGAACATTAGTACATTGTTAGTTATTTGTTAAGAATAAGGAGTATAGGTTAAAAAAGAGACGTGGGACGTACGAAGTAGATTTCAGGGTGTGAAGTCGAAACAAAAAGTTAAATTAATCCCTACCTCAACGTAACGAAAAAATCTCACGTGGAGTAGATTTCAGGGCGAAGGAGACCGAACAAAATTTATGTTTCAAATGGTCGGTCCCTTTTCCTTTGGAC
>BLSH010065478.1:832205-843364 GCA_018402905.1 Glandirana rugosa
TGTCGAGTTTTTACAGACGCAAAAATACCCGGTAACCGAATGTACCTCTCGACGTTTTTTTACGGTCTTTTGCGACAGCAGTTTTTTGCAGGCACACACACACTCCGGAGTCTCAGTGTTGAACCGTGATGGTTATCCTACATGGGTAACTTAAAAAGGTTATATAATAGTCAACACCACAATTTATATATATATAAAAACGGACCGAAAACCACTCTAATAGACCATTCAACTACCCCACCAAGTGTGTCCACCCCGAATAACCACCATTAAACAAAGGGAGATATAGAACGGATAAATATTGGCTCTCTCTAAAACGTTTCGATCCTTGATGTAAAAATGTAACTTACCACTAACCCTTGATCTAGCAGTGAATGTGAAAGGTAAGCTGGTGGTTTGGGGAATAAACTCAATCTAGTTCCCAATCACCATTCAATGTAAAAATGTAGTTCCTAGCTTTGCAAAATCTCTCTCGGTTATAAATAGGCAAGATATAGAGGGAAACAAATTACCACCAATAAGCCCCACCTGTGTGAACCACCCCATCAACTTACCAGATAATCTCACCAAAAGCCAGGCAAAAATATATATATATTTAACACCACAACTGATAATATATTGGAAAAATTCAATGGGTACATCCTATTGGTAGTGCCAAGTTGTGACTCTGAGGCCTCACACACACACACACGGACGTTTTTTGACGACAGCGTTTTCTGGCATTTTTTTGCAGCTCTCCATGTAAGCCAATGGCCCATAAAAACGCAGACATTTTTGAGCTGTAGATGGCGTCGGCGTTACTGATCTGAAACTAGAACCCACGGCCAGCGCGTTCTGAGGCTGTAACGTTTTGGCGTTTTTTGACGCCGCAAAACGCTCACTAACGCCGTACCGGCGTTTTTTGACGTCAACGTTTTTAGGTTGAAAAATAGCAGAGAGGTGATTTTTTTAAAAAAAACGCCTATTGACGCCGACGCTCACTAACGCCGATGCATAACGCCGATTTTTTTTTTTTTTTTTTCCTTGACGTCGTGCCCGTTTTATTTTTTGAGAAACGTCCGTGTGTATGAGGCCTAACCATCACAGAGGGAAGGGGAAACAGCCAGACGTTTACAGTGTATATCACCAAGTTAACTATAATAAAGATATTACACATTCCAGCAACAATGGTACATATAACCGACATAAGGAACAACACGCAGACCACCTGCAGTCCGAACATCTTTGACACCACTCAAACAAAAACACAGGTAGACACACACATTTCCCTGTCCTAAAACATCTACCTATAAATATATTAATGCCCTTTTACCACCCCCTATGTATTGGGGTTTCTACAGAAAAGGTTAAAAGCTCACAGTATCATTGAGGCTCAGCGCTCATGTCACCCCATGTGTCCATTCTAGGGCAGTTAGTCTATTAGGGCCTTTGTCATGTAATTTTTATTGTATTGTACTCAGGAGTCTAATCCAATACAGAGAGAGTCCCTGAATCCTCTGTGGGTATGTGCAAAGGCCCACCCCATGCTGTATTAATTGGTACCTATGCTAGTGATTGAGTATTAATTGAAGAACTCGCATTGCCAAATATGCTGGCATAACCCGGATTAATGTGTTCTATTTATACTAGAGATTTGTGAGGCATGCCAAATGGGGATGTGTAAAGGAACTTAACAATTTAATAGTGTTGGGATTAGGCGTGCCAATGGGAATGTGTGAAAGAACATGTATATATGTAGTGTCGGATTTGGACGGGTCAGAAGTTTGGGTAATGCTTCAACTGTATTAGGATGCTATTGTCAACTACCACCATTAGGTGCAGAACACCCATCACCATATTTACATTTGTACCAGTATGGTTGTGTCTAACTAGACCCATCACCACATGATTACGATCAAGGATGTGCAGAAACATGAGTGTAACAGGGACTGTACCATCATCGTCGGTTTGTATACCATTGGACAAAATATTTGACTCTGAATTAGTCATGTGAATAAATGTGATGGTTGTATACCTCAGGACTAGGGTTTAAACATACAGACAAGCACATATATAGACAGACAAAATAGCCAACCTAGCAAACAACCAGGGGAGGGCTGGCAGCCTTAGGCCTGGGGGGCAAGTCCAGTCAAGTGGCCCATTGAACCACCGAATCAGCTCACCATCCATGCCCACCTGGTTTTATAACGGATATTGAGGTTATGAAGTAAGACAAATATGATACAATGTGGTAACATAATTTAATGTTAATAGCAACAAAGGAGCTTTAACAATAAAAATGCATCAATGCAGCCTCACCACCCACCAATGCAGCCTCACCAGTGCCCCCCCACCTTTGCCTGGCCCCTACTTCCTTCCTCCACAAGAAGAAAAAAGCGGCAGCGGGCGTCAGCCTTTTTGAATGTAAGTAAGGGTGGCCTGGGGGGCAATTGCCACCCTGCCCCCCAGCCCAGCCCTCCCCTGCAAACAACATCCAAAGATTGGAAGTACTAATCTCCCTAAAGGTGTTTTCCACCAAATTATAAACAATTAAAAGAAATTTGTTTGGGAGGAGGAGCCTCATAAGAGGGTCCTCTAATAATTGGACAATGTTATGGCTCTGAGGAAATTAACGATTGGTTAACGAAACGTGTCAGCGGTGTGTCATCACGCACGTGACAAGGGAGGAGACTCCACGAATGGGTGAAAGTGTTACCAGGGGGAATGTGTTGTGAACCTGACGCATGACCATAGGGCTGAGTAGGCGCGCAGCTGGCTATCCGAATGTGTCTAATATGAATGGAGGATCTGAAGGTGTGAGTGAACAGCGCACGATCTTACAGCAAGTCTGGTGAGAGACGCTTTCTAATTCGCAGCAATTTCAGAAACATCGTGCCCCCCCTCCCCCAGTACACCAATACAGCACCACTAAGCCTGTCAGCCGGGTTAGGCTGTTGAGTAACCATCAATCAACACACGGTCCATCCCCCCATTACACCCTTCATTAGGACTGTTTGCTGTTATTGGGAAGAAGTTCATGTGAGTTTTCCTCCAGCCCATCCACACCTAGTCGCCTGGAATGCACATTACCGTTTGAATGACATTACAGACCGGTAAAGGGTCAGATAAAGATAAGGACAGTGTGTGTGGCTGGATAAATGGGTCAGAGGTGTATGAACAGCTGCATTCTCCCCCCTTGTTGTCTCCTTTTAATATTTAATTGGTGAAGCTGTATTTAATTGATTCTTCAATTTTTCTATTTTTTAACATTCTGAATAAAAAAGTTTCTTATTACCCTGTAGTGTCCTTTTTGACTGCTGTTTGGAGAGAACCCCTCTGTTCACTCCTTATTTTTGTATTTGCACTTTTTTGGTCGTAGGACTGCACCGCTGGTGATATTGCGCCTGGTGATTTGGGTAGATTCATTGAACTTTTTGAATCATCAGGCTGGGAATTGTATAATAGCCTGATATTCAAGTATATGGTTGATCTGGATTGGAACTTGTTGATACACGGTACCATACCCTAACAAAAAGTTGCACACAAAAAAAACGTAAAAAGGAATAAAGGACTTTTAACGGTACCAATAAGTTTGTATAAAAAATGTATTCTACAGGGTGGGCCATTTATATGGATACACCTTAATAAAATGGGAATGGTTGGTGATATTAACTTCCTGTTTGTGGCACATTAGTATATGTGAGGAGGGAAACTTTTCAAGATGGGTGGTGACCGTGGCGGCCATTTTGAATCCAACTTTTGTTTTTTCAATAGGAAGAGGGTCATGTGACACATCAAACTTACTGGGAATTTCACAAGAAAAACAATGGTGTGCTTGGTTTTAATGTAACTTTCTCCTATCGTTCACTGACAGACGCAGCTCTCCATTACGTGTGGGTTTTATGCTGGTCTCACTAGGAGTTAACTAGGCAGGGAAAAGAAACAGCTGACCCCTCCCATGGGGGCCATCCTCTCTTCCCACATAAAACCCACTCATAACATAGCTCTTCAGTTTCAATACCTAGTTTGCAAGGAGTTGACCTGGCTTCCCTTCAGGGGAATTGCGGTCCTCTTTGTGACCATTTTTTATTCAATTTTCTATCAAGCAATTGATCTGCTATCAAGAAGCCAGTCGGGGCATAGAGAGTCCATGGTCTCTGTACCTTCCCCGACCTGGCCGACCGATGCGAGCCAGATCCCCCCTTATGCCCAGCCCCGGATGCGATTCAGAAAGGGCGACTTCTGGCCTGCAGCATACCGCCCAAGCAGGGACGGAAGGTCTGCAACTGGGTGGCTACCCATGGCGTCGTCCGGAGTGGTGAGTGAGAGCTTCTTCCTTCCCCCCTTTTTAGGGGCGGAAAGAGGGACCCATCGTCTAGCGCCGTTTCGGTTGTTTTTCGCCACCATGCGGCGATCGGCCGCCATTTTGCGGCGGACCGCCGCCATTTTGCCGTAGCCGCAGACATATTGGGCCTATAGGGCTTTCCCTCTAGCGCTCAGAGCGGCCGTTTGCGGTACTGCACGTTCCCTGCAGGTGTTTTTCGGCCTCTAGTGTTCAACGGCGGCCATATTGGAATCCCTGCTCATGCAAAAACGTGTCTACAGCGTTTTTTCTTTCACTTTGGAACGGTGTGTGCTCCTGACGGCGCGGCTCTCTGACGATCCTCAGGGTTATGGCAGCAAACAGCAAGTATAACTGGGCTCTCCTGTGGGTGCTGGTGGCGGCGGGTGCAGTCCTCCTGGGTTCCCTGGTGCACTGTGGGGTGGTGGTGTGCGGCTGTGTGGGGGTGCCTTTAACTTTTCATATGCATCTATGTGTTCCTAAGGGAGCTCAACATGCTAGGAGCGCAATCTGCGCAAGGGGCTTTTCTGGACCAGCTGTGGCGGTCTTTAGTGAATTCTCCCCAGGGCGGATATTACCAACGGGCCCCCCTAGAAGCATCCCCCTCCTCCTTGCTTTTCAAGGGAGGATTTTGATCCGGAAGGTCCCTCGGATGGAGAAGAGGATCAGGGGACAGCAGCTGCGCGTTAAAGAGCGTTACGTTTCCGCCATTATAATTGGTATCGCACTACGATGCGATTGAGCCAGGATGGCGAATCGCTGATTTCTGCCCATGGGGTATGGTCCTCCAGGCCCCCTAGGGCGCCCAAGGCTTACCCATATGATCCTTTTCCTGATCGCCTTGTTTGTTGTAAATGGCAGCGTCCGCAGCATTCCTTTTAGTGCAGCAGAGTGGTGTAGTGGGACTTGGCCTGGCAGCATAATGCTTGCTGGCTCAGATCTAACCATGACCTGCCTGAGGTTTGCATGTTCTACCTGTGCATGCGTGGGTTTCCTCCCGGTGCTCCGGTTTCCTCCCACACTCCAAGGGACTTAGGTCCAAACGGTTCGCTGCTCGCTATTCCCTTGAGGAAAGCTTTAAAAAAAAAAAAGAAATGGGAGTTGTCTTGGTGTCCCGCCGATGATCCGCGGACAAAGACAGAGGCGCTGTTAAGGTCTCTCTTCCTGGTGGCAGGCTCTGCGGCCAGCCCTGACGTTCGCCATGGCGGCGCAATATCTGTCAGCGTATGGCGGAGCTCCAGAATCTTCTGGACTGCGGCCGTCTGCTGGATACGCCGCAGAGGGCTGACTTTTCGCTCCGAGGTCTCAAGTACCTTGGTGATGCGGCCGTTGATTTACTGCCTATGTGATCCAGGGTAGCGGTGTTGCTGTATCCTTAGACGGGTACTCTGGTTGCGTTTTTGGTTCGGTGACCATGCTTCCAAAAAAAAAAAAAAAAGAGGTCTCGCAGACCTTCCCTTTCAGGGTAGACGTCTATTCGGTCCACGGCTGGGTGAGATCATTAAGGATTTCACAGGAGGTAAGTGCCCTTCCTCCCAGAGCCCCGGAGGCGTGAGTTTCGCCATAGACAGGGGCTCCCTACCTCGGGTCAGAAGAGGTTTTTTTTGCGCCCCGGGCGCAGCGGGTAAAGGGATCCGCCCCGGTAAGGTCACTGCAGGGGCCGGGTACCGGCAGTGGCATTGCGAAACCAACAAGGCGGAGGACAAACCTCCTCAGCCTGATGGGTTGCCTCCACCCGGGCTTGGGGGTGGGGGACGTTTCTGAGTTCAACACTCTGCCAGTCAGGTTCTTCCCTTCGACTTAGGGCTCCCGCAGGCACTTCGGGAGGCCCTCTTCGGGCCTGTACAAGCACTCGAACCAAGGGGTGGTCGTGCCAGTGCCTCCAGCGAGAGGTTTCAAGGTTTTTTACTCACATCTGTTCGTGGTCCCCAAAAAAGGGGGGGTCCGGCCAGTACTGGACCTGAAGGCCCTGAACCGGTATGTTAGGGAGTGGAAATTCCGGATGGAATCTATCCACTCGGTTGTAGCCACCCTCCATCAGGGGGAATCTCTGGACATCAGGGATGTGTACCTCCATGTACCTATCTGTCCACGGCATCAGCGTTTCTTTTGCTTTGCAGTGGGAGACCTCCATTATCAATTTGTGGCACTCCTTTTCGGTCTAGTCTCAGCCCTCGAGTTTTTCACAAAACTGGTAGCTCCGGTATTGGCGTTGCTGCGACAGAGAGGCATTGCGGTAGTAGCCTACCTAGACGACCTGCTCCTGAGAGCGGAATCCGCCTCGGCTCGAGAAGAGAATGTGAGGATCACAATGACCTCGCTGCAGGACTTCGGCTGGTTGCTCAACCTGCAGAAGTCGACGGTGTCTCTATCCCGTCGCCTGGAGTATCTGGGCCTGTTCCTGGACTCGGAGCAGGCAAAGGTTTTTCCTTCCTCCAGCCAAGTTGCGGTTACTGCAGTCGGCAGTGCGAACTTTCCTGTCGCACCGACGGTCTTCATTACGAGCGGGGGCTGGGGCTCATGGTCTCAACTTTCAAGGCGATACCATACGCCCAGAGTCACACTCGTCTCCTTCAACGAGCAATTTTGGCTCGGTGGGAACAGGTCCCCTCGGTCCTTGGACCTTCTGATCTGTCTGAGCTCCCAGACCAGGGCGTCTCTGACCTGATGGCTTCGGGACTCAGCGTTGATTCAGGGGAAGTCGTTCCTGCCCCTTCAGTGGGTGATCATCGCCATGGATGACAGTCCTTTGGACTGGGGCGGGGTCCTGGGACAACTGTCTGCCCAGGGCCGTTGGTCGGCACAGGAGGCTCGCCTCCCCATCAATGTGCTGGAGCTGAGAGCAATCAGATTGTGCGGGACAGTGAGATTGCAGGGTAGTCCGATTCGAATTCAGTCGGACGATGCCACAGCAGTGGCGTATGTGACCCATCAGGGTGGCACAAGGAGTCCAGCAGCTACGTCACGTTCCGGCAATCTCCGCCGTTTACATTCCAGGTGTGGAGAACTGGCAGGCGGACTTTCTCAGTCGCCAGACGCTGGACCAGAGAGCATGGTCTCTCCACCCAGAGATGTTCAATCAGATTTGCCGCAGATGGGGGACGCCGGACGTGGATCTCATGGCGTCTCGGTTCAATCAAAAGGTGAAGACCTTTGTGTCCAGAACGGAGGATCTGTTGGCAGTGGCCACGGACGCTCTGGTGGCCCCCTGGGGCCGCTACCGCCTTCTGTACGCCTTCCCTCCGATAAAACTGCTTCCACGATTGATACGCAGGATAGTGGTGGAGGGGATACCAATAATCCTGGTGGCTCCATATTGGCCTCGGCGCACTTGGTACGCCGATGTGGTGCAAATGGTGGCAGACGCCCCTTGGCGGCTTCCGCTGTGAGACGACCTTCTGTCTCAGGGACCCATTCTGCACCCTGCTTTACCCTCACTGGCTTTGATGGCTTGGCTATTGAGTCCCAGGTGCTAAGAGACGGGAGTCGCTGACTCAGTGATCCCTACATTTTTGAAGGCTCGCTAATGTACTTCTCGCAAGATTTACCACCACACCTCGATGGCTTATATAGCTTGGTGTGAGGCGGAGGGTCTTAACCCTCGCTCTTATGTCATGTCCAGGGTCCTGACTTTTTGCGGCAGGGCCTGAACAAAAGACTGGCTCTGAGCACTCTCAAGGGCCAGATATCGGCTCTGGCGATTCTTTTTCAGAGACCTCGTCCATCGCACTCAAGGAGTTTGAGTTGCATACTTTGGACGTAGTGAGGGCCTTACGAGTGTACTTGACTGCTTCAGCTTCCTTTCGAAAAGCTGATGCCTTGTTTGTGCTGTCAGAGGGTCCGTGCAAGGGGTTGGCAGCCTCGTCGGCTACGATTTCTCGTTGGATCAGACAGACCGTGACCCATGAGCATTCTGTTCGGGGCAAGGTTCCCCCTTTTCCCGGTCACGGCTCTTTCTACCCGGGCTGTTAGCACTTCCTGGGCTTTCAGACACCAGACCTCGGTGTCACAGGTGTGCAAGGCGGCCACTTGGGCCCCGGTTCACACTTTCACTAAGTTTTATAAAGTTGATGTGTTTGCATCTTCGGATGCTGCTTTTGGCCGCAAAGTTTTGCAGGCGGCAGTGTAGGTGCGTTTGGCGCCTCCTTAGAGGTTCAGTTGGGTACTGTTAGCGTTTACCCACCCCGCTTTTTGACACAGCTTGGGGACATCCCCACACATAATGGAGAGCTGCGTCTGTCAGGGATTTTATTAAAACTTACCGTAAAATCCTTTTCTCCAAGTTCACTGACAGACGCAGCACCCACCCCTCTGTGCTCTGTTCTTGTACGGCTTGTGTACGAACTGAAGAGCTATGCTATGAGGGGGTTTTATGTGGGAAGAGAGGACGGCCCCCATGGGAGGGGCCAGCTGTTTCTTTTCCCTGCCTAGTTAACTCCTATTTAACTCCTAGTGAGACCAACATAAAACCCACACGTAATGGAGAGCTGCGTCTGTCAGTGAACTCGGAGAAAAGGATTTTACGGTAAGTTTTAATAAAATCCCTTTTTATTCTTTCATGAGTTATTTACAAGTTTCTGACCACTTATAAAATGTGTTCAATGTGCTGCCCATTGTGTTGATGCAACCCTCTTCTCCCACTCTTCACACACTGATAGCAACACCGCAGGAGAAATGCTAGCACAGGCTTCCAGTATCCGTAGTTTCAGGTGCTGCACATCTCGTATCTTCACAGCATATGTTTTTTTTATGGTTTTTATGGTCAGTAAAAACCAATACCGGGTGAGCTGCTCCTTCCAGGAGGTACCGCCATTCTTCCAAAGCCGACTTGATGGCCAGCAATTCCCTATCACCGACATCATAGTTCCAGCAAGATGGTGCACCACCACATTATGGGTGTCAGGTCCGAGCATTCCTAGATGAACGGTTTCCTGGAAAGTGGATTGGTCTTCGTGGGCCAGTTGAATGGCCCCCAAGGTCTCCCGATCTGACCCCCTTAGACTTTTATCTTTGGGGTCATCTGAAGGCAATTGTCTATGCTGTGAAGATACGAGATGTGCAGCACCTGAAACTACGAATACTGGAAGCCTGTGCTAGCATTTCTCCTGCAGTGTTGCTATCAGTGTGTGATAGCAATAGCGATAGTGTGAGTGGGAGAAGAGGGTTTCATTGACAATCCAACACAATGGCCAGCACATTGAACACATTTTATAAGTGGTCAGAAACTTGTAAATAACTCATGAAAGAATAAAGTTACATTAAAACCAAGCACCATTGTTTTTCTTGTGAAATTCCCAATAAGTTTGATGTGTCACATGACCCTCTTCCTATTGAAAAAAACAAAAGTTGGATTCAAAATGGCCAACTTCAAAATGGCCGCCATGGTCACCACCCATCTTGAAAAGTTTCCCCCCTCACATATACTAATGTGCCATAAACAGGAAGTTAATATCACCAACCATTCCCATTTTATTAAGGTGTACCCATATAAATGGCCCACCCTGTAGTGCTGCTGTGCCTCCTGCTCTGTGTATGGAACTGCTCTGCCTCCCGCTCTCTGCTGTGATAGTGACAGCAGCTGAGGCAAGGAGAAAAACCAGCTCCTAAGTGGTGGGCCAGGTATGGACCTCGGTCCGCCATTTAGCAGTGATGCCTGCTTTAGAGTGTTAACCAAAAAGGCTGAGGGCTGATTCCTGGGTTTGCCCTCTTCCAAACAGATGCAAGGCCCCCTATTCTACCCTGCTTCTCATTTGCTGGCTTTAATTGCATGGCTCTTGAAACACAGGTCCTGAAGGATATCTGTGATTCTGTTATGTTCACCTTTTCTTAGAGTGAGAAAATCTACCTCCTGCTAGATTTACCATTGCACATGGGAGAATTGCTTTCTGCAGTCTGACCATGTGTGAGTGTCCTTAAAAGGCAGGTTAGGTTTCTGACCTATCCATTCTCTACCAAAAACCTCTAGCTTTGCAATCCTTAATCAACATTTTTCTTCAGGGAGTTGTTCATATAAATCCTCCAATTCTGCCCCCATGTCACCTTAGCATCTCAATATAGAGTTTTCTTGACTTAAAGGACCATCCTTCGAACAAATAACAATAAAAGGTTGCCTTTCTAGTGGCCATTGTGTCTTTTAGGCACATTTACAGCTCTTTCTTGTAAAGAGCCTTTTCTTGTTTTGGAGAAGGTGGTGTTGAGACAAAGACCGTTTTTTTTTGTTTTGTTTTTAACCCAAGGTGGTCTCTCCCTTCCACCTCAGTGAGGATATTTTCTTCCCTTCCTTTTGTCCTGCTCCAAAACATGCCAAGGAAATTTCCCTACACTGCTTGGAGATTTCAGGAGTCCAAGTCCCTTTTTGATTTACCTGTAGGCTCTCGTCGAGGACACCCTGACCTCCAGCTCCACTATTGCCAGGTGGATGGGAAAACATATTTCCAGGGCCAATGCCGTTAAGTAAAGGGTTCCTCCTGTCCCTTTCTTTTTTTTTTTTATATAATCTTTATTTTGCATTTTCAGTAAAAACAAAAGCAAAAATGTACATAGCAAGTCGTTATTTCAGTACATATGGCAGGAGTGATCGGCCAACGGTTTACATCATCTGACCGTGAATGTTAACCTGCTGATGCATTTAGCAGTGTTCCCCATATGAACAATTCCCAATCTTGTGCCTCACTACCCTGTAAGAGGCAGGCAATGAGCCAATGTACCAATTCAGGGTTACCTCATTCTCCAACTATAAGACCTTAGTGTGTTGGGGATCATATTTCTGAGGATGTGCAAGAAGAAGGCTTGGAGATTCTCAGGAAATGAATTGCCGTAACCGGGACCTTTATACAAA
>BLSH010065478.1:843374-855059 GCA_018402905.1 Glandirana rugosa
GCCTGGTACTCTTGATGAGACAACTACAATATTTAAATAAAAACCCTGCCACGACTATCAAATATACACAAGGGGGAGTGGGGGGGGGAAAAAAAGAAATATATAGATATATAAAAAGAAATATAAAGAAAAAAAGGGGGGGGGTGAGGGGGAACACATATAAACTATCAGCACCGTCCCAAAAATAAATTTATAACATTAACAGAGTAGTTCTCATGGTCCGCTACAATTACATCTCAATCCTTATTTGTGCAGAATGCATATAATATCCGGGGCAGTCCCCTGTGTACCAAGGCTAGGCCTCACTGCTAGGTGCACCAGGTTGGATAGCTGGTGCTATACTTGATTTGTAGTGAATCCAAGTGGCCCAAATTCCATAGAATTTATCGTATCTATCTTTGCAGTTTGCCACCCATTCCTCCGCAGCCATTATTTTGTCGACCAATTCGATCCAGTCCTTACGGGTGGGGGTATAGGATGATTTCCAGTGTATCGGAATTAAACGTCTGGCCGCATTCAATAGTGCGGCAAGACTGATTTCCTGTAATGGCCCAGAGGAATGGTAGGCAAGTGCATCAGGAACTCCAGTGGGGAATTGCTCATGTCTATATCCAGTATCGTTTTAATTTGAGCTCTAACGTCTAGCCAGAAGGGCCGGAGCCGCGGGCATTGCCACCACACATGTAGATAGGTGCCCCGGAGTCCACAGCCCCTCCAGCAGGCGTCAGAGGCAGTCGGGTAAATCCTGGCCAAAGTGGTCAGGACTCTATACCATCTGGACAATATTTTATAACTATTTTCCTGCATCTTAGTGTCCACTGTACTTTTGTCCTCCTGTCCCTTTCATAGCTTTCCAGCATCAAGCAGTAGTGTCCCAGATTTGCAAGACCTCCATCTGGTCCTCTGATTACAGGTTCTACCAGGTGAACGTTCGGTCCTTACTTTTTTTTGGGTAAGCTTGTTGACAGTTTTGTTTGCTATATTGTTTCCCACTCCTCAGTTTATTACTTGGATACTCACTTTATTAGTTGAGATAATGTTAAATTTGACATACTTATAAATACATTATCTTGGAGTACGCAGCAGGACACAGGCCCCTCACCTCTGTCTTCTGTTGTTCACTCCTTATTACATACATAAAAACTGGAGTCTCGCAAAGTGGGTGGGGTAATATGAGCATGTAGCCACCTGAAGGTAGCCTGTATGTAGGTAGCATATGATCTTATGAATACATGTTCTTTAATGCACGCCAATATAAGGAATTTTTGCTGCATTCAGTAAGCTGATCAATCTTTCTGGCTGGGTCCTACACACTTTCCTTCTAAGAAAGAAACAGGTGGGCATGTGATAGCTCAACCATTCATTTACAACCTTGCATTTTTATCAATAAGGTTTTCATTCTTACTTCCATATAATGAGCATAAGAGCAAGTCCTCTTTAAGAGAATGTTAATGCACATATGTATTTGATTGTGTTTAAACAATACTTCCCTCTGGGACCCTACTTAGTCTCCACGATTAAGGCGTCTTTAGGGCGAATTGGATTGGGTGTATGATAGGTGGGATGTCATACTGTGAAACTTTGTTATTCGATTATGTTTTTTAGCATTTGTGATGTCATCAGTGTGTAACCCTTTCATTCCTTCTGACACTCATGGGGTTTTTTTTGCACTTAACAAATATAACAGAATGTTTTCAAGGATATGATTTCAATTGAAAATGAACGTCAGATTGCAGAAGAGTAGGACAAACCCCAAAACTTTCTTCAAAACTATTATGTTTGTAATACATATATAGGCCCTTTACAAGATAATTTTGAGTTGGTGACTGGGGACAAAGTGAAGGCAAATGGATTAAATACTTTTCTTCAGCTGAGTCCTTAATGGGGATAGTATTATTGTCATTTGACATAGACTCACATGATCCACAATCAGGGCCGGTCCTACCACTAGGCAAACTAGGCAGCCGCCTAGGATGCACTGCCGCCTAGGGGCGCCCGGCCGCTGGTTTCCCTCCGCATCTGCATGCTCTGCAGGCTGCAGCACGTAAGTAACTGAGTCTCAGGCAGCTAGCTGCTCAGTGTGACCAGTAGTGCAATTAGAGGCACAGCACTGGAGCCAGCGCTAGAGGAAGCAGAGCCAATGCTTCCTGTATAGTGCCACCTCCTGTCAAATGGGCAAGGCAAAGGGGGTGGAGTCAGAGGTGGAGCCAATGGGGCGGAAAAAAGGTTTTGCCTAGGGTGTACAACCAGCCTGCCCATATATGGATTGAAATTCAGCCGGTCCCTGAATTTCAGTTAGTGTATGTTTGTGTATGGCTGGTTTTAAGTTAAGTCTACAGGCTTTGAAAATTACGTTTCTAAATGATAGAAAACTGGCTAAAAACTGGCTATTCAGAGATGAATGATTAATGATTTATACTCTGAATGGTCCAAGGTTATCAGTGGTGTACCCTAAGGTTCAGTGTTGGATCCCTTTTACCATTTTAAAATGATATAGAATCTGGCATTAAAAGTACCATTTCAGTGTTTGCAGATGACACCAAGCTTTGCAGTGGAATAACATCCTTAAAGGATGTCTCCAACTTACAAGCTGACCCCCTCAATCTGCTGTTTAATTGGGCAACTATGTGGCAAATGAGATTTAATGTTGATAAATGTACAGTTATGCACTTGGGGGCTAAAAACATGCATGCTTCATGCATTCTAGGAGAACAGCTTTGGGGGGTCAATGGTTGAGAAGGATCTGGGTGATGTTGTAGATCAGGGGTGTCAAACTGGAGGCTCACCAGCTGTTGCGGAACTACAAGTGCCATCATGCCTCTGCCTGTGGGAGTCATGCTTTTAACTGTCAGCCTTGCAAAGCCTCAAGGGATTTGTAGTACCGCAACAGCTGGAGGGCCACCAGTTTGACACCTGTGTTGTAGATCATATATTTAACAATAGCATGGAATGCCAAGCTGCAGTTTCTAAAGCAAGCAAAATACTTTCTTGTAATAAGAGGTATAGATTCTAGAGAGACATAATTCTTCCCTTGTACAAATCATTAGTATTATCTCATCTGGAATATGCAGTTCATTTTTGGGTACAAGTTCACAAAAAGGATATAGGAACTGGAGAATGTGCAGAGAAGGGCAACCAAACTGTGAAGTGAGGTGGAGTTGCTCAGCTATGAAGAAAGATTAGCTGAACCAAATTCATTGTGTCTTGAGAAGAGCTGGCTAAGGGGGGATGAACAGCATGTATAAATACATACACTATATTACAAAAAAGAGAGCTCAATCAGCGCAATAGTACCTCTAAATAACTAATAAGCGGCTGGACACCAAGGGTCAAAATATCAAATCCCACAATAAACAGTCAATTCATAAAAGTGCAGCGCTTTTAACATGAAAAGTGATGAATATAAAGTTCATAAGAAATTGTCCATATGTAAAAAGTAAACACCGCTACAGTATCTATAAGGTGTGAAACACGTGCTCTTCAAAGTGCATCAGTGCAGGTCCTCCACCATTAGTAGTGCTAGCAGCTCACCTCCACAGGTGGACCCTCACGGCAAAGATCAAACTTGCTTTTCCCCTTTGAAAGGGCGGAGTATCATAACTGCATCCAGTGGATCAAAATTGCCTGGTAGATCTATTCACTCCCTAGACTCCGCGCTCTAAACGCCATTAGTAGCAGGTTTGTCATTCACAGTAGTCATGCAAATAAAAAGGACATATAGTGCTCTCTGCCAGTAAAATTACTATTTAATAAAAATGAATAAGCACTCACAAGAAAAGCACTGTAACCCAGTGCTCAGTATGCAGGCATGTAGGCTCATAATAGGTGATACGATCAGAACATTCGTCAAACACTTCAGAGCAGCGTTGGCTGCTGGTGATGTCACGCTACTTCCTTCTGTACGCGTTGCGCTCCAAAGTCCGGAACAGTACTGTTGGGAATGAAATAATATTATGACCAAGGGGGACAAAAACATCTGTGTCAGGAAAGGTGTCAGGAAAGGACTCACCTGCTGGTGGCTCTGTGGCTCCCAGATCCATGGGCTGCAGTTCCGGTGTCCACCAGCGGGTGTCTCCCAGCAGCCAGAAGCTCATTTAGTCATCACCTGATACTCATTGCAGGAAGGATATTTAAATCCTGTCTATCCTGTTCTGATTGCCTTGGTGTTTTGGTCTCCATGTGCCCCTGACCTGTGATCCTGTATCTGTTCCTGGACTCCTGTCTTGCAGCCTGAATTCTTCCCACCTGCTCTCTCCATCTCCTGTTCCCTGTTCCTGCCCTGTCTTACTCTCAGCTCCCTCTGATTGATCTCCTGTGTATGACCCGGGCTCTGCTACATTTACAGTTTGGCATTCCCTATCTGCTGTGTATATTTAGTTTAGGCAGTTGTTCTTTGTGTGTCACTATTTGGTTATTTGGCTTGTTTTGCACTGTTTGGTATGTTGGAGGTGCGTTTACATATTTGGTCATTTATCTTTTAAATAAATTATATTATTTTACACTACTTGTGCCTGGTATTTTCTGTTGCTGGTCACACCAGTTACTGACATAACACCAAGGCTGGCCCTGACCAGAAGTGGCTGCACAGGGAAGCCATCTTGACTCTGTTGTTTGTGGCAAGATGCATCCAGAGGAGGTTGTATACTTTTCCTTGCTGGTGACAGAGGAGAAACAATATTGCCACCAGATACTCAAGGAGTGGGCCAGTGATCAGCTGTTAGAATGCATTTGTCTTGCTCATTCTCTAGTTGATCAGGGCAGCATGTTGTTTGGTGACGTTCAGCCATTAATTCAAGTCTGTGCAGAGTTGGCTTTGTCCAGTACTCCTAAAGGCAGTGATGACTTTTCTCCCCCCGTCAGTATGGCTCAGGTAGAATCACTGGTTTGGCTATTGGAGGATGACTCGGCTTATTTCTTTGAGCACTATTCAGCATGCTCTCAACAGGTGCTAGTGGAGTGATTTAACACAGTGCAGTCTCTTGTCAGACAGGCTGCATGTAAACTGAATTTTGTTCAGCCATTACTACAGGCATGGTCAGATATGTTGCATTCAGCCCCAGTCAACTTGCACCAACCCATTCCTGCTGTTAGACACCTGCCTTCACAAGTATCTCTCTGTCTGTCATCTACAACAGCCACAGTTGCAGCTCAGTATACCCTGCTACCAACTATGTGTCAGTACCCTGTTTCCACTTGCTGCACCTACCTTGCCTTTAACCCATTGGCAAATACCTCTTCTCCATTGCCTGTGGCAACCCCACAGAAATCTTCCTTAGCAACTGCTCCCTCTTTTTCACCATCCCTTGGCTCTTCTCTTTCATCAGCTGCACCCCCTGCTCGCAGCCCTGCGTTCACATGCAGAACCTTGGTGATTAAACCCAAAAAGAAACTGAAGTTTTTCCCAACTTGCACAATCCTGCCACTATCCAAATCTGCCTCCCCACCAGATCTGCTCCAGCCTGCCTTCACACCAGCAGATCTGCTCCAGCCTGTCTCCATGTCAGCCGATCTGCTCCAACCTTCCTCCCCACCAGCCGACCTGCTCCAGCCTGTCTCCACACCAGCCAGTCTGCTACAGCCTGCCTCCATTGCCAGCCGTTCTGCTCCAGCCTGCTGATCCTGTACCCGCCGCCCAACCTGCTGATCCTGTGTCCGCTGTTCAGCCTGCTGATCCTATGCCCATTGTCCAGCCTGCAGATCCGATGCCTGCTGTCCAGCCTGCTGATCCAGTGCCTGCTGTTCAGCCTGCCGATCCTGTGCCCGCTGTCAAGCCTGCTGATCCTGTGTCCACTGCCCAGCCTGCTAATCCTGTACCTGCTGTCCAGCCTGCTCATCCGGTGCCCGTTGCTGATTCGATGCCCGCTGTCCAGCCTGATGATCCGCTACCCACTGTCCAGTCTGATGATCCAGTGCCCGCTGTCCAACCTGGTGTTCCCTTGCCCGCTGTCCAGCCTGATGTTCTGGTGCCCACTGTCCAGCCTGATGATCCGTTGCCCACTGTCCAGCCTGATGTTCCAGTGCCCACTGTCCAGCCTGATGATCCGGTGCCCACTGTCCAGCCTGATGATCCGGTGCCCGCTATCCAGCCTGATGTTCCAGTGCCTGCTGTCCAACCTGATGTTCCATTGCCCGCTGTCCAGCCTGATGATCCAGTGCCCACTGTCCACCCTGATGTTCCGGTGCCTACTTTCCAGCCTGATGATCTGGTGCATGCTGTTCAGCCTGATGTTCCAGTGCCCGCTGTCCAGCCTGATGTTCCAGTGCCCGCTGTCCAGCCTGATGTTCCAGTGCCCTCTGTCCAGCCTGATGTTCCAGTGCCCGCTATCCAGCCTGATGATCCGGTGCCCGCTGTCTAGCCTGATGATCTGGTGCCCGCTGTCTAGCCTGATGATCTGGTGCCCGCTGCCCAGCCTGATGTGCTTCTGCTCACTGCCCAACCTCATGTGCCTCTGCCCACTGCCCAGTCTGATGGGCCTCTACCCACTGCCCAGCCTGATGTGCCTCTGCCCGCTGCCTAGTGTGATGATCTGGTCCCTGATGCCCAGCCTTCCTCTGGATATTCTGTGCCCAACAACCTGCCTGCCTCTGATGGTCTGCTACCCAATGATAAGTATACCTTTGATGATCTTGCTTATCTTTTCCCTACCACACAGCCAGGTTCTAGTGACTATATGCCAGCTACTCAGTTGGATTTGTTGTGCAAAGGCTAAGTGTCCACCTGCTAATGGGTCTGAAAGCTCTGAACCCTCACGTGCCTTATATGGGTTACCAGCTTGGCCTAAGATTCAGTTGACGGTTGCCTTGGTCGAGACGCTCTGGCAGTGTGTTGCTCCTATGGTGCCCAAGCCTGGTGGTCCGGACATAACCTTGGTAACGATAGCTGCATTTACCTTCATAGTCCTGCTCGTGGTAAGCTCCTGGGGAATGGCAGAGTACGATCTGTGCCTTGCCATAATCCGGATGCAACTGCCACAGCTCTGGGTGTACTAGGGGACCCTGGTCGGGTAACCAGTGCCTCGGAAAGACCTAGTTAGCTTTTGATGTGCAGAGCAAGTCCTGGAAACCAGGCAAGCTACTTAGTCATGACAAGACACTTCAGTGTCTGTATTCCGATATTGTCACAAGGCTAAGTTTGAAGATAACCCGTGGGACCCCAGCGTTGGGGTATCTGCTGTTTTGAGGGACTTGAGGTGTCGAATGTTGTACATCTCAGGGAATCTGGCCAGCAGGACACCCAGCCAGTCACTTGACCCCAAACATGGGATACCCAGCCAGTTACCTGACCTGGGTGGGGGGACACTTTGCCTATTGATGGACCTTGGCAGTAGGGCATCTTGCTTGGAACCCGGCACTTGTTTAGTCTACGAGAACTTTTCCTTGGGACTTGTGTGACAAAAGACTGTTTTTTATGGACTGGTTCAGCTATTGTTGTTTGGAGCATCCTGAGGCTGCTCCTACTGTCAGGAAAGGGCTCACTTGCTGGTGGGACTGTGGGTCTCAGATCCATGGGCTGCAGTTCCAGTGTCCACCAGCGGGTGTCTCCCAGCAGCCAGAAGCTCATTTAGTCATCACCTGATGCTCGTTGCCAGAAGGATATTTAAATTCTGTCTGTCCTGTTATTTTTGCCTTGATGCTTTGGTCTCCATGTGCCCCTGACCTGTGATCCAGTAACCTGTATCCTGCATCTGTTCTTGGACCCCTGTTTTGCAGCCTGTTCCCTTCCTACCTGCTCTCTCCCTCTCCTGTTCCCGGTTCCTGACCTGTTTTGCTCCCAGCTCCCTCTGATTGATCTCCTGTGTATGACCCGGGCTATTTTTGCTATAATACAAATCCAAAAAATAAATAAATAAAAATAACAAATTTATTCATCAGTTTTGGCTGATATATATACGATGTTGGGTATGACGTTTGTACCCAAACTAAATTGACATCCTTCTTTTCCCACAAATAGAGCTTTCTTTTGGTGGTATTTGATCACCTCTACATTACTTCTGATCACCACTATAAACAAAAAATGAGCGAAAATTTTGAAAAAAAATATTATTTTTTACTTTTTGCTATAATACAAATCCAAAAAAATTAAATAAATAAAAATAACAAATGTATTCATCAGTTTTGGCTGATATATACTTCCCATATTTATTGGTTTGCGCAAAAGTTGCCGCGTTTACAAACCATGAGAATTAATTTATGGCGGTTTTTGCTTTTTTTTTTTTTACTAGTAATGGTGGCGATCTGCGATATTGCGGCGGACATATCGGACATTTTTGACACTTTTTTGGGACGAATGACATTTATACAGCGATCAGTTCTAAAAATAGCCACAGATTACTGTATAAATGTTATTGGCAGGGAAGGGGTTAACCTGCAGGGGGTAATCAAGGGGTTAACTGTGTTCCCTAGGTGTGTTCTAACTGTATGGGGACTGGGCTGGCAGGGGCATGACAGATCTAACTGATCCCGATCACAGGGATCAGTAAATCACTGTCGTGCCGCCTGACAGAACGGGAAACCGCCATGTTTACATCGGCGGTTCCCCGTTCTTACTGTGTAGTAGGCGATCGCGGGTTGCTGGCGGACATTGGGCCACACTGAGGGAGCACGTGGCGGGCACGATAGCGCACCACCGGTGGCCTGCGCTCGTCCCCTAGCTGCACCTGCGCAAATTGCCGCTTATAAATGGCTATTCTCGTTACCCTGCCATTCTGCAGCAGTAAATGTACGCAAGCCAGTCTTTAACTGGTTAAATAAATTATATTATTTTACACTACCTGTGCTTGGCCTTCTCTGTTGCAGTTCACACATGTCTGGTCACACCAGTTACTGACAATCTGTACTATACTTATCGCTTTTTCTGCTTTGCCCAATTGCACACTGTGGTTATCTGAGCTGCGCCTGAGAGCGTTTCATGTGTACCCGGGTCTGTATTTTAATAGATTGAATATGTCCTTTTTACTTTATTTAACTAGGACATCAAATTTTAACAGATCTATCTATTCTTCAATCCAATCTAATTTCAACAGATCTATTTATTGATTATCGTGTTGGGTGTTTGAGCAAACAGGTGTTTGAAATGTTACACTCTATGATCAGTTTTTTCTATACTTGTGTGATTTTGCCTGCACAATGTACAGAACAGGCCTGGAAAGTTATGCACAGCATTAAGAGGAGGGCCTACATGACTGTGTTTGCAGTCCAGGCTGTCGTCGGGTAGTTTAGGGGTCTTTGAGGATTGAATACTCAAATCAGTTGCGCTTAAACAATAAAGTGAAAAAGATAATCATAAACGTGATCAGATTATATAAGTGAAAAAATTGAATAATAAAATTATATACATAATGTCCAAAGATAAGAATATAAAATGGGTGGAATAACTCCTATGTTCAATATCCACACACTGGTAGTAAAGAAAACTGGTGACAAAGTAGTCCCAAAGAGAACATAGACAAAGCAAAAAAGTCCAACACCATGCAGTTGTGAAGTGACGTATATGGAATACTGGTTATGACATTCAGATCCACCAAAAAGGAGAGGTGAGCCGCCACCGATGATATGTACACCTCTAAGTTTAATAAAGGGTACCCTTACCGGAGGTAGTGGACCTACTATCACTAGTAAGTCGCAAGCGCTGGCAGAAAATAACCCTCTGCGGGGTGTAACCCAAGGTAGGCTCGTCTCTTCCTAATGGTAGGGCAACTGCAGTGGGAGCAGCCTTTCTCCAGCCACAATACTCGTAAATCACACATGCATCATCATGAAAAGGAGAAAACTCACATAGCGTAATTCTATTATGACATGAATTTATTGTAGATGACAGATTGGGTACTCACATAAAACGGTCATTTAAAAGCATAAGAACAAGCCGACATAGGAAATAAAAACAGCATTCCCGTTCCTCTCGGACGTGTAGGCGTGATTACGTCAGTCGTAGCTCCGCCCCACATGTTTCGTCATACGTGACGTCGTCAAGGGGCACGGGCAACGTACTGACGCACCACTAATTATACTAATTTCAGTGCACCAAGCCTCGCTCTGAGAGCCGGCCGCCATCTTATTGAAGACTGGAACCCACATATATGGCATTATAACATCCACAGATGAGAGTCTCCGTCCTCCAAAGGAAGTAGTTGATATTCCAAATGCATACATAATAAATCAGCTCAGCATACAGTGTAATTGACAATATAACATCAAAATAAGTAAATAACAAATAAATAATTTATATTGATAATCCTAAATTGAACCATAAATAAAGTAAAAGTAAAAGTAAAAATAAGATAATATAATAAAAATGAAAAATATATCAGATCCAGCAGTGACGAACAGTCACCAATATGTGTAAGGTCATAATCAACACGCTTGAATCATATTGGAAACCCAAGCGTGGGGGTTATTATTCCACTTAAAGTGCTAAAGATGGCAAATCAACAGAAACAAACCAACAGCTTTTAGGAGTAGGATTAATATTAAAACATCCTGTAATAATATAAAACGTATTATATTACAATGTTCCATATAGGAAAAAAAGGGACCCATAATTTGTCAACATTAAAAGGACAAGCCTAGGTCCAAATATATTAATTCCAATGATCCCACATATCCAAACAATACATTCCTTGGGGGATAAAAGAAAGAATCCTCATAAGATACAAGAGAAAGGGGACGTAACCCAACCTCAAACATGGGTATACCTCTGTATCACTAATATTTTACCTTTTCACAAAGATTGGGTCAAACCACTTGAGTAACCCAAAATGTTACTACAAAGGATTGATGTAAAGAGCTCCACCTATTAGAGTACAGAAGAACTCATATGGGAATTCTCAATGAAATAAACAATATTATGTCAATCAGATTAGTTATGGATGAACTCAATATTAATAATGATATGATCACGAATTATCAATAAATGCGTTAATTTCAACGTCCGTGTTCAATCCTTTGGGTTTTAAAGTCTGGGCCTTGTAAATCCAACCCATTTCTAATTTAGAGATTTCTCTCCTTTTATAACCACCCCTCCAGTTTAATTTCAGGGTATCAATACCCACAAAGGAAGTACCCCTCAAATTCCTATTGTGGGTATCCAAATAGTGTCTGGAAAGAGGGTGTTTCAAAAAGCCCCTTTTGATGTTCCCCATGTGCTCTTTTAAGTGGACTTGCAAGGGTCTGACTGTTCTACCGATGTATTGAAGGCCACATGGGCAGGTAATGGCATAAACTACATGGGTAGTGTTATTATTATTATTATTATTATACAAGATTTATATAGCGCCGACAGTTTGCGCAGTGCTTTACAATATTAGGGCAGACAGTACAAATTACAATACAATTCAAAACAGGAGGAATCAGAGGACCCACAGACGGGATTATAACATTTCGTGACGCGTTTGACAGCCGCGATATATTTAGAACATATTATTATTATTATTATTATTGTGATGGGTACATCAAATACGGTAATGGACGGGTACACCGGAAGTTATGTAGCCATCTTGTCAGTCTGGGAACGTTCAGGTGAATTTTCTCGTGTACCCCTTGTAGTTTTCCCCGAAAAACTTTGTGGGAGAAAGGTCTGTGATAAACCTATGGGTGTTATCCTTAAACTCCCCATGAAGGAAACACCCATAACTATGGGACTTTAATTTGACCTCCCCACCAATATTTTCCTCTCTTTAGAGATTTAAT
>BLSH010065478.1:876768-887666 GCA_018402905.1 Glandirana rugosa
CCGGCCCCCTCATCCAATCACCCTGTTCAGCTCACACTCATAGCTTTTAATGGACGACCAATAGGCTCACTACTTGGCTGTCATGTGACAGCCAAGAAGCCGAAAAAAAAAAAAAGAAAGTCAATGTACCGGCGCCACCTGCAGGGGGGCGGGTTGACTTTTTTTTTTTTTCTTCTTGTGCCGGTGGGGAGGCAGCGCTCCAGCGCCCCTCACACACCAGCCGCCGCTGTCCCAGAGCTCAGACTTGGGACTTGAGGCCAAAGGGACATTACTCTGTGAGATTCTCATAGGTCTCATGGTGGCCTCTTTCAAGGCTTTTCCATTTGTCTAATTTCATTTGAGAGGTCCCTAGCGCAACATCTTGGAACAAGCATGCTTCTGTCCAGCCAAGCAAGAAATTCCCTAGCTTGGGGGATCAGCCTTAACAAGGGGGAAATCTTTTCTTCCTTATTACTGTAAAGTCATTTTCTGTTTGCAGAAGGAGTGTTCTAGCCCCTTATTATTCAGGGAACATGGTCAACAGTGGAACTAAGCTCCCCATCATCCTGGAGTTCAGAGCAATAAGACTGGCTCTGTAACGCTGGACACTCCTTCTGCAAGGGCACCCAGTGAGGTTGCAATCTGACAATGCCACGGCTGTGTCCTACTGTACATCAACCACCAAGGGGCACTAGAGGGGAACTCTTAGTTCAAGAGTCTTGAAGACGCAAGCATGATCATCTCATGGATAGTGAAACACTGTCCAGTGATCTCTGCTGTCTACATCCCAGTAGTGAACAACCAGAAGGATTACCTCAGCTGTCACTGCCTGGACCTAGGGGAATGGGCTCTTCACCCTGACATCTTCAACCTACTGTATGTCAGAAATGGGGGAACCCGGATGTGAATATCCTGGCCTCCAGATTCAACAAGCTACCACTGTTTGTGGCCAGGACCAAAGATCCTCTAGCACTGGCATCGGATACCTTGATAATTCCCTGGACTAATTCAAGTTATCAATCAATGCCTTCTCTCCAGTACGAATTCTACTTTGTCAGCCCCACAAAATTGATGCAGCGAGAATCACTGGTTTATTCTCTTGCTCTAACTGGCCTGGAAGAACCTGATACACAGACATACTAAGACTACTAGGAGATGACCCCTGGCCTCTTCCCAACAGACAAGAGTTGCTGTCTCAGGGCTCTCTATTCCATCCTGCTTCTCGGCACTAGCTTTCAAATGACTGTTTGGAGCCCAGGTCTTGAAGAACAGAGGGTCTCTGAGTCTGTCATTCTTACTTTGCTGAAAACAATGAATACCACTTCCAGAAAGATCTATCATCCAGGAAATCCTTCCTTGCCTGGTGTGAACACAGACACTTCAATCTGTGCCTTGCATTCTGGTCTGCCTACAATCAGGACTGTACCAGCCCTCCCTGCTGATAAGACGGTCTACTGATGAGAAGTTTGAATACACCTGTGTCTCCTTGTTACTGACTGTAGTTTATCCTGTCCTGTGTCATTATGCAAAGGGAACGGTATTGTCCCCTGAGTGTATATCTCTTTGTACCTGTGCTTGAATAAACAGTCTTATGTTTTCATCCTACACTGATGCTTCGACAAGTGATTGGGTGGGCCAAGGGACCTTGGATCATGCTGGTACCATACAAAGGAAGCTTTTACGGCGGACATAATCTTGTTGAGGACACTTTGGCTGTCCCAGGGGAGATATGGACCTGCCATCAGAGTTGCAAGGGCTGCTGCGGAGCGCCCTTTCAGCAATCCCCAGGACTGTGTCTGCGGATCAGTACCTGGACATCAGGCAGCGGATTCAGGTGCAGGTCTGGCATGGAACCCTTCAGGTTGCTGGTACACACCAGGGCAAGTGCTTCCAACCCCAGGACAATGGGCCAGTGACCAATGGGAGTTGCAGATGCCATTCATGTGAGAGCGGCCCCAGGAGCAACTGGAGTTGGACAGGCTATTCCAGCAGGAGATAAAGCTGGACTATCGATATCGAGCAGGAAGAGCCTTACAGATGGTTTTGTGTTTGGCTATGAAGGGGAACCTACCCTTGAGGACCTGCAAGAATGCTCAGGGGTCTCAGAGCTTAAACCTGTTCTGGACTATTTGCTAAGGAAAGAACAGCATCTGGAAAGGGCATACAGGAAACTGCTGGAAAACATTCAGCCGCATGCCCCAGAATCGGCAGAGGAAACTCCGGAGATTGACGTCCCCAAACCTGAAGTGCTGACAACAGGGCAGAGCTCTGCTAGCCTCTGCCCAGAACCAATAACATCTTCTTTGTTCTACGGACAGGAGATGGTAAACCTCTATCCCCAGACACCAGTTCCAGAGACTGGGAATTTCATAGACTTTTCTGCTGAGGAACAACCTAGTGAGCCTCTAGCAGAAGAGCTAGCATCAGGGTCAAACATCACTGAGCTCTGCCCAGCACCTGTAACATATTCGTTGTTCTACGGACAGGAGATGGTGAACCTCTATCCCTACACACCAGTTCCAGAGACTGGGGATTTAATAGACTTTTCTTCTGAGGAACAACATCCCGGTGAGTCTTCAGCAGAAGAGCTGGCTTCAGAGCATGGCGCTGTTGACCTCTGCCAACAACAATCAACTACGCAGGAGCTCCAGGGAGAAAATGCAATCGGCACCTCACAACTGCAACTTGAGCTGATGTCAGTGGATGTCCCGGTGTGGTCTCCACTGACAGCAACCCAGCAAAAGAGCTTGCAACAGGGCAGAGTGCTGCTGGCCTCTGCCCTCAACTAACAGAAGATGGAATTCCTGTGGTAGTGGATGGGACTTCAGTCTCCACTGACACAACCCCAGAAAAAGGTCCGGTATTGGGACAGGGGGATGTCAGCCTTGCTCTGCAAACACTGGGGGATTTTCATCTAGTAAAAGTGGATGGGACTTCAGTCTCCACCTGTGTACCCCAGGAATGCTGGGCAGTCGGCCCAGATCCCCAACAGCATGACGGAGTGAGCCCAGCCACCCTGTCTTCTCTCCAGCGGCTGAAAGGACTCCAGGGAGAAGGACCATTCCGCACTTCTCCGCAGCAGAAGGTATGTTCTACGAGAGAGACAGAGGCTGGCTGGGTGAGTAATGCTCTGTTTGGGACAATGTTTTTGGGGTACTGTGTAGGTACGGGCATTGGGGGACTGGATCTACGAACTAACTTAGAAGTCAACCTGTTTGGGGTCTCCTTCTATGTTAGTCTTCTGCCGAAAGGGGAGATGTGTGAAGGGAGTCACTTTGGGCAGGGGGCTTGTGGAACCCAGCTTACCTTAGAAAGTTCTGGAAACTCCTTGTCCAGCTCCCCTGGCCCCTCTTATGTGTAAGTCATCCTGTGTCTATTAGAGGCACAGGGTGACCGAGAACTCCTGTCGGGTCTACTCTAACCAGACTCACCATACAACCATACCGGACCCTGTTATCCTGGGTTCTATATATGTGGTTTGTTTTGAAAGAATGAAGGTGCTCTTTCTCTTGGAACAGTAATATTTCTGAACAATATACCTCAAGAAATACTGTATATTAAGATAAACTAATTCCACCTTTCCAACTGCTGGAATATTGCACGAGTGTCACGAACCTGGTGGTGGAGTCTGTCTTGTGCAGGGAACAACCGCTCTTGCACACCCGATTCGAGGACCCCTGGTAGAGTAGACAGAGGCCCAATGGTGCAGGATGGCACAAGGGCTGGAGGGTCACCGATGATGTAGTGAGGCTCCAGAAGACATGCAGATAGAAGGATGGTCGTACAGGCTGGGTCGGCAACAGGCAGGCAGGAAGGTACAAGAGGATCAGGCAAACGGGTAGTCAAAGTTCAAGCAAGGTTCGTTAACAGGCGGGCAGCAGAGGTACAAGGGAGCAGACAATTGGATGGTCGTGGATAGCCGGGGTCGGTGCAGTTAGCGGAACAGCAGGTCAAGACAAGCCGGGTCAACAGGAGGCAGAGCAAACACAGAAACAGGTATCAGGAGCTGAGGCTCAGAGGTCACGGACGCTGTAGAACGAGCAGCACTTGTTGCTGGAGTCTCTGGGTTTAAATAGCGCCATTTGGCGCCGTTTCCGGCGCGTGCGCGCGAACACACACGCACGCGCGCAGGCGCGCGCACCACCGCGGAAACAGCCAGATTCACTGGCAAACATGTCCATTCTCTAACATTGCCCCCCCCAAGGGGCAGCCTCCGGATGCCTTACCAGGTCTCGCCACCCTGGCGCTTTCTTTTGAAGGCCTGAATCAGTACGGGGGCATGGATGTTCTCCTCAGGTTCCCAGGAGTTCTCCTCCGGACCAAATCCCTTCCATTTGATTAGGTACTGGGTTCCCCCAGCTCTCCGGCGGCTGTTTAAGATGGCTTCCACCTCAAACTCCTCCTCTCCGTTAACCAAGATTGGATTTGGTGGGCCTACCTTCCGACCCGAGAAGGAGTCGAGGACCATGGGTTTCAGTGGGGATACATGAAAAACCGGGTGGATCCGTAGGGATGGCGGGAGTTCCAATTCAAATGCCACCCGGTTTATCCTCCTCTTAACTGGGAAGGGCCCCAGAAATCTTGGTCCCAACTTTTTTGAAGGGCAGGCTAGCTTTAGATTCCTGGTGGATAGCCAGACACGGTTGCCAGGTTGGAGCTCCAGCTCCCCCCGCCTCCTCTTATCATAGACCTCTTTGTTAGATTCCCGGGACCTCGATAGTGTCTCCTGTAGAATCTTGCAGTTGGATTGAAGGAAGCTGGTGATATCTTGCGCTGCTGGGACAGAACTTTCCGGTCTCAGGTCGGGCAGGAAAGTAGGGTGGAATCCATAGTTGGCCCAGAATGGGGACTGCTGGGTGGCCGAGTGAATGGTGTTGTTATTAGGCAAATTCGGCCACCGGCAGCAGTGCCACCCAATCGTTCTGTGAAAAAGAAGCAAAGCAGCGCAAGTATTGTTCCAGGGTTTGATTCGTCCTTTTCGTCTGGCCATTTGTCTGCGGGTGGTAAGCGGACTCAATCTCTAAGCCAGAACATAGGGCTCTCCAAAACCTGGACGTGAACTGGACCCCCCGGTCAGACACGATATTGCCGGGCACTCCATGAAGCCGGACGATTTCTCTTATAAACGTATTGGCCGTTTCGGCCGCTGAGGGGGTCCCCTTCATGGGGATGAAGTGTGCCATCTTCGTCATTCAGTCCACTATGACGAAGATGGTCGTAAAGCCTTCGGACGGGGAAGTTCCACAATAAAATCCATCGCCAGTTGCGACCACGGGCGCTCAGGTATGGGGAGAGGGTTTAGGAGACCCCAGGCTTTAGCCTTGTCCATCTTATTCCTGGCACAGACAGGACAGGCCCCAACGTATTTCCTGCAGTCCTCGGTGATGTTGGGCCACCAGAATGACCGAGAGATGAGCTCTGCGGTCTTTTGAGCACCAAAGTGTCCTGCCAGTTTATGGTCATGGCACCGACCCAAGATCCTGAGGCGTAAACGTGCTGGGATAAACATTTTCTGCCCTAGCCACCATAGACCATCTCTGACAGTCATTCGAGGGTCTCTGTCGGCAGTGGAACCGGCCAGGACCCGACAGAGTTGGGAAGGAATTTCCTCATCGGACAGAAGGAAATTCCGTGCCGGAAGTATGGTGTCAGGTGGGACAGTATTTCCTGGCTCCGAGAACATCCGGGACAGGGCATCGGGCTTACTATTCTTCGACCCTGGGCGGTATGTTAAGTGGAAGTGGAACCTGGAGAAGAACAGTGCCCAACGGGTTGCCGAGGTCTTAGCCTCTTTGCTGTTCGGAGGTACTCCAGGTTCTTATAATCCGTGAAGATGAGGACAGGATGAGAAGCCCCTTCCAGCAAATACTGCCATTCCTCTAGGGCCGATTTGATGGCCAGTAGCTCTCTATCTCCCACGTCATAATTCCGCTCCGGTGCGGTTAGTTTTCTGGAGAAAAAGGCTACTGGGTGAAGCAGGGCCTTGATACCCTGGCGCTGGGACAGGATAGCCCCTACTGCGGTTTCCGATGCGTCCACCTCAAGGACGTATGGCAAGGCTGGGTCCGGGTGTTTCAGAATGGGAGCCGAAGTAAAAAGGGACTTGAGTCTCTGAAAGGCGTCTTGAGCCTCAGGGGACCACCGGTATCGGGTGTTCTGCTTGGTCAAGCGTGTGATAGGCTCCACAATGGCAGAAAATCCCTTTATGAACTTTCTGTAAAAGTTTGCGAAGCCCACAAAGCTCTGAACCCCTTTTCAGTCTGTTGGCGCGGGCCATTCCAAGATCGTGGAACCTTTTGGGGATCCATGTGAATGCCTGTTGTGGAGATAATCAATCCTAGGAAATGCATGCTAGGCTGTTCGAAAGAGCACTTTTCCACTTTGGCATACAAGCCATGCTGCCGGATTCACCCTAGAACCTTGGTGACGTGCCTGCGGTGTTCCTCCAGGGAAGCAGAGAAGACCAGGATGTCATCTAGATATATAATCACGAAGAGGTCCAGGAAGTCTCGGAACACGTCATTGACGAAGTGCTGGAATGTCGCTGGGGCATTACAAAGGCCGAAGGGCATCACCAAATATTCGTAATGCCCAAAACGAGTGCGGAAAGCAGTCTTCAACTCGTCTCCTTCACTAATACGGATGAGTTTGTATGCCCCACGTAGGTCAAGTTTCGTGAAGATGGTGGCCGACCCCAGCCGCTGGAAAAGTTCCGGAACCAAGGGTAGAGGGTACCGGTTTTTAATGGTTCCCCGGTTAAGCTCCCGGTAGTCTATGCATGGCCAGAGCGAGTGATCTTTCTTCTCTACAAAGAAGATACCGGCTCCAGCCGGAGACGTGGATGGTCTGATAAACCCCTTCTTGATGTTTTCGTCCAGGTACGATTTGAGGGCCGCTAGTTCAGGCTCGGAGAGAGGGTAAATCCTCCCGAAAGGCACTTCAGCCCCGGGCAGCAGGTTGATAGGGCAATCGTAGGGCCTATGCGGCGGGAGTTTGTCAGCCCCCTTCTTACTAAACACATCCAGGAATGAATGATAAGCCTGAGGGAGGAGAGTCTGAATGTCAGGTTCAGTATCGGACTCCAGGCTGAGGAGTGAGGGGACCGTTCCATCACTGGGACTCAGGCAATTATGGCGGCAATAGGGTGACTGGAAGTGGACGACTCTGGTGGTCCAGTCAATGCTGGGGTTATGTGCCTGGAACCAAGATAATCCCAGGATGATGGGGCAGAGAGGAGATGCGATGGCATCCAGTCGCAGATGTTCCTGGTGACCATCCAGGGTGCAGGAGAGGAGAGGGACCGTCTCATGTGTAACAGTCTCGGATTTGATGGGTGACCCGTTGGCCAAGCGGACCACCAGTTTATGTGCCTTGGGTTGCAGGGGAATGTGGTGTTGTGTAGCAAAATCCAAGTCGATAAAACAACTGCACGCCCCGGAGTCAAGGATTGCTGGCACCGAGATAGTCCCTCCGGGAAGCTGTAAAGACAGAAAAATGGTGAAATGAGCAGGAGACTTAGTCAGGTCATTGGAGACGGTGGTCAAGCACTTACCGCGCTTTGCGGGACATGTCCTGACCATGTGGCCGGGCTCTCCGCAGTACAGGCAAAGGTTCAGCTGGAACCGGCGTTGCCTTTCCTCGGAGCCGAGCGAAGGCCGAAGCAGTCCAATCTGCATGGGTTCAGAGACATCCTGCGGAGAGGAGGAGGAAGATGTCGGGTGAAAGGGAAGCGGTGTCGGGTAGCTGGGAACCCGAGGAAGCATCCAGGTAGGGCGTAACTGCCCAGAAGACCTTTCGGCGCGGCGCTCTCTGAGGCGCCGATCGATGGAGATGGCCAGGGTGATCAGCTCCTCCAAGGTCTTAGGGATCCCCACTCGCGCCAGCTCATCCTTTAGAGGTTCCAAAAGTCCCATGCGGAACTGAAACAGGAGAGCCGCGCTGCCCCAGGCGGTGTCCGAGCTCCAGCGCCGAAATTCAGCGGCATAGTCCTCCACTGGGCGGCGGCCCTGCTGGAGGTTGTGCAGAGTAGCCTCTGCTGTGGCAGCCAAGTGGGTGTTTTCATACAGCTGCGCCATGGCCTGGAAGAAGGTTGCAGCGGTGGCAACTTCAGGGGCATTTTGCTCCCATAGTCTGAGAGCCCATGCCTGGGGTTCACCTTGCAAGAGGGAAATAATGAATCCGACCTTGGTACTCTCCAGCGAAAACGTGCGTTGCTGCAGTCCCAGGTATAAATCGCACGCACTCTGGAAGACCCGGAACTTGCGCCGGTCCCCGGAGAACTTATCCGGCAGCGGGACCTTAGGTTCCGAGGGCAGGGCCACAATGGTACGGGCTGCAGAAGCACCGGAGGCCCGGGCGGTGGACAGTTCCTGTGCCCGCTCTTCTAATCGGGTGTATCCCTCTTGTAAATTCTTGACGGCTTGGGTAAGGCCTGCAAGATGTGCGCACAAATCGTCCATGGCGGAGCGGGTTCCCTGCGCAGACTCAGTCATGGCTGCTCGTTTCTGTCACGAACCTGGTGTTGGAGTCTGTCTTGTGCAGGGAACAACCGCTCTTGCGCACCCGATTCGAGGACCCCTGGTAGAGTAGACAGAGGCCCAAGAGTGCGGGATGGCATGAGGGCTGGAGGGTCACCGATGATGTAGTGAGGCTCCAGAAGACGTGCAGATAGAAGGATGGTCGTACAGGCTGGGTCGGCAACAGGCAGGCAGGAAGGTACAAGAGGATCAGGCAAACGGGTAGTCAAAGTTCAAGCAAGGTTCGTTAACGGGCGGGCAGCAGAGGTACAAGGGAGCAGACAATCGGATGGTCGTGGATAGTCGGGGTCGGTGCAGGTAGCGGAACAGCAGGTCAGGACAAGCCGGGTCAACAGGAGGCAGAGCAAACACAGGAACAGGTATCAGGAGCTGAGGCTCACAGGTCACGGACACTGTAGAACGAGCAGCACTTGTTGCTGGAGTCTCTGGGTTTAAGTAGCGCCATTTGGCACAGGCACGCGCACCACCGCGGAAACAGCCAGATTCACTGGCAAACATGTCCATTCTCTAACAACGAGCTTGGTCTCAAACTGTTGTAGACTTTTTATTAGATTGTTTGAGGTGCGGCTGTATCCCTGTCAGGAACCATGAACCAAACGGAGACAGATAATGCAATCAAAATCACACCTTTTAATAAAATGGTAAAAATGGTACAACAAGTAAACGTAGTCAAAACATAGCCTGGGTTCGGTAGCCAAATCGGGTAGTCAGAACAAGCCAGGAAATCAGGAAGCCAGAGATCAGAGTAATCGGAGGCAGCAGACAGCATCAGGAACCAGAATGGACATCAGTCAGGCAAGTCTTCAACAGAAACACAGCAGAGAGTCTCTAGATATGTTGACCAAGGTGAAGGCACAGGAGAAATGAACCATGCAGTTTAAATAGCCGGAAGGGGTTGGCTGATGAGCAGGAAATGATAACCAGGTCAGCCACTGAGAAACAATGAGTACTGGCAACCAACAGCTGAGCAATCTGATCTCTAAGAAGGGAGGACTGAGCCCAGCCCTGACAATATCCCCTCCTCAACGAACCCTCCCCCTCAGAGGACCACCAGGTTTGAGGGGAAAATGCCTATGGTAACCATGGAGGAGGACAGGAGCATGAGACCCAAGAGCGCTCCTCTGGACCGTACCCTTTCCAATGAACCAGGTACTGAATGCGCCCATGAAACCTACGATAGTCAATGATTGATTGTATCTCATACTCCTCGTGGTTCTCATCCTGGACCCCGTGAGGTCCTGGTTCAGAGGTGGTGAAGCGGTTGCACACCAAAGGTTTTAATAAGGAGACATGAAATACATTTGAAATACGCATATTAGAAGGAAGGTCTAATGCGTAAGCCACTGGGTTGCTCTTACAGAGAATATGGAAAGGCCCAATAAACCGCGGTGCCAGTTTCAGTGAGGGAACACAGCATCAGAGGTTGCGAGATGGCAGCCAGACTCTCTCCCCAACTTGGTAGGAAGGCGCCGGTAGGCGTCTGTGGTCAGCATGAAGTCTGTACCTCTCACTGGCACGTTGCAAGGACTCTTGGACCTACACCCAAGTGGAACGAAGAATGCAGAGATGATCCTCTAACGCAAGAATTCTTTGAGGAACAAATGAGTCAAGCAACATGGATGGTTGGAAACCATAATTCACCATAAACAGAGACAATCTGGAAGCGTTATTGACGGCACTATTGTGAGCAAACTCTGCCCAAGGTAGGCGGTCTGACCAGTTGTTATGATGGTCAGAAATATAGGAGAGTAGAAACTGCTCCAAAGCTTGGTTGGCTCGTTCTGCGGCCCAATTGGACTGTGGGTGATACGCAGAGGAGAAGGAAAGCTGAATTCCTAACTATGCACAAAAGGCTCGCCAAAATCTGGAGACAAACTGGCTACCCCTGTCAGAGATGATAACTAGTGTTGAGCGAACCCGGACTGTAACATTCGGGTCCGTACCGAACTTTCGGGTGTCCGGGACCCGGACCCGGACATTTCAAAAAACGTTCGGGTTCAGTCCGGGGTTCTGCTATTTTACTCCACGTGTTGAGAAGCTGCAGGGCAGCCAATCAACAAGCGTTTCACTGGTTTGCCCTTAGAAGCCATCACAGACATGCCTACTAATGGCATGGCTGTGATTGGCCAGTGCATCATGTGACCCAGCTTCTTTATAAGCTGGAGTCACGTAGTGCTGCAGTCACATGCTCTTGGGTTAGCTGTAGGACCTCATTTTATCGTCTTGGGGCCTGACTTGGGCTTGCAAAAAACTTTACAGGCCCAGGCCCAGGGCCTGTGGGCTTTCAAGCCATGCCTGGGCTTACAATGTCAGGCCCAAGCGAGTTGTGATCAATAGTAGAGACTGTCCCCATCGGTCAAACAGAGGTCTAAAACCGCTCGG
>BLSH010065478.1:895544-906353 GCA_018402905.1 Glandirana rugosa
ACTCTATGTCTCGTGACTGTGGTCGTGACTCTATGTCTCGTGACTGTGGTCGTGGCTGGTGTCAGTGCTCTGTATCTCAGTGCTGGTGTTAGTGCTCTTTATCTCAGTGCTGGAGTCAGTGCTCTGTATCTCGGTGCTGGTGTCAGTGCTCTGTATCTCGGTGCTGGTGTCAGTGCTTGTATCTCGGTGCTGGTGTCAGTGTTCTGTATCTCAGTGCTGGTGTCAGTGCTCTGTATCTCGGTGCTGGTGTCAGTGAGGAAGATAGCAGTGCAGAGGCAGGACAGCAGGCAGTGCCAGCGCAGGACGCGGAGTGCCTGGCCCACCATGGCTGAAGATCAGCACTGGACTGGGCTGGGACCTCCTGACCCCTGCAGTGGAGCCCTACATAGGTGGAGGTAAGGGCAGGGTGCAGGGAGGGGTCAGGGGCTGTCAGTCACAGGTGGGCACTTTGGCAGAGGACAGAGCTATCCTTACTGTTTGTGGCACTCATAACTAGGATGAGGGAAGTGGATATAATGGCCAGTGGCTATGGCTGAGGAAAGCTGAAGGAGCAGCTATTGGGGGGCTGGCTCTCTCTTATGCTGGTGGTCGCTGCCTGCAGAAGGGGGTTTTGACATGGTAGCTCTCTCTCCCTGCTGCTGGAGCCCGGAACCCCCCCACCTTGATTGACAGCCCCAGAGAAGGGCCGCCGGGACACCTTCTCTCCTACCTCCCCCTTCCATCGGCTCCATCCAGCCCCATTTGGACTTCCTCCCCGGTGGGACCCTCCTCTTCTCCTCGCCATCCCAAATGCCTCCTCCGGGTGTGCAGGGGGCCGCTCCGTGAAGCACTCTAGTGGGGGGAGGGGGGCGAGTGCGAGCAGCAGGAATATTTATATTTGCTCCAGCTGCTGCTATGAGTCTTTTCCCGTGTCAACAGCGCTGGTCCCGGCTCCTCCCCAAGACACAGCCCCCGCTCCATCCTCTGTCTCCACTGCCTGGACATTAACCCTCTGCTGGCCGCAGCGGCATTGTTGTCAGCAGAGGCGGCTGTTCAATTTATGCAGCCTTTTCACCCGACATCAGAGAGGCCGAGTCCGGCAGCGTACCCCCTCCCCTTGCTGCACGTACCCCCAGGGGTTCGCGTACCACGGGTTGAGAAACCCTGCCCTACAGGACCTCAGGTGCAATCGTTTCCCGGACGGGTAGGACAGGATTTAAAGTGACCTGCCTGGCCACAATAGCACAATCTTTCCCTCCTCCTAAAGGCCCTCTAATCCACAGAGATACGTGTGAAGTCTAACTGCATGGGTTCTACTTCACTGGCAGACTTGGTACCAGGAGGCATGGGAGGTGAGGGAGGCAAGGGTGGGACTGCAAAACTCTGAGCCAAATGTACAGGAGGCTTCCGTAATTGCTCCTTAAAGGAAGGTCTCTCTCGGAGTCTGGAGTCAATGAGAATGGCAAACATGATCAACTCCAGATCTGTAGGTATGTCTCAGACTGCTATCTCATCTTTGATGTTATCCAAAAGACCATGAGAAAAAGCAGCCACGAGGGCCTCATTGTTCTAAGCAACCTCTCCTGCCGGAGTACGGAATTCAATGGCGTAATCTGCAACAGCTCTTGTATTCTGTTTGATGGACATGAGGCTCTTGGCAGCAGAAGTGAAGCGTGTGGGAATGTCAAAGTCCCTTTTAACCGGTTCCCGACTGGCTCGCGTACATTTACTGCTGCAGAGTGGCAGCTTCGCAAATCGCTATCTATAAACAGTGGCTCGTGCATGTGTGGCTAGTGGGCAGGGGCATGCATGCGGCAGAGCGCTCTCATGCCCGCCGCACTCTGCAGGAGTGTGCCCGTGGCTCAGGCAGACCCGATCTCCACAGCATGACAGAGATCTACTGATCCCTGTCACTGGGATCAGTTAGATCTCTTATGCTCCTGACAGCTCAGCCCCCTCACAGTTAGAACATGCCCAGGGAACACAGTTAACCCCCAGAGCACCCCCCCAGGTTAACCCCTTCACTGCCAATGACATTTATACAGAAATCATTGGACATTTAAATTTCCGATCACTCTATAAATGTCATTGGACCAAAAGAGTGTAAAAAATGTCAGATATGTCTGCCCCCAACGCAGATCGCCGCCATTACCAGTAGAAAAAAAAAAAAATGTAAAAACGTCTGAAATTAATTCACATGGTTTATAAACGTGGCAACTTTTACGCAAGCCGATCAATAAACGTTGATTGCGATTCTTTTTTACCAAAAATATGAGGAAGAATATAAATCGGCCAAAACCAATGAATACATTTTGTTTCTTATTTTTTTTTTGTATTTGTATTTAAGCAAAAAGTAAGAAATATTGTTTTTTTTGCAAAATTGTTGCTCTATTTGTGGGGGAAAAAGGACGCAAATTTAGTATGGGTACAACCTTGCACGACCGCGCAATTGTCAGTTAAAGCGACGCAGTGCCGAAACACAAAAAGTGCTCTGGTCCTACAGTGGGAAATCCTTCCGGGGCTGAAGTGGTTAAAGGAAGCCACAAACTCAGGGTAACTCAGGACAATGGGTTTTTGCGTCTCCCATAGAGGGTTCGCCCAGGCCAAGGCTCTATCAGAAAGCATAGAAATAATGAAGCCTACTTTGCTTCTGTCCGTGGGAAACACCTGGGGCAGCATCTCAAAATATATACCAAACTGGTTGAGAAACCCTCTGCATTGAACTGGATTGCCCCCAAATCGCTGGGGAAGTGGAGCGGAACCACACATACCTCTTACAGAGGTAATATTTAAGGCTGGTGCCTGCACAGAGACTGGAGCAGCAGCAGGCATGGCCTGCAACAAAGGTTGTACCGAAACAGCCACAGTGGAAGGATCCAGGTGAGCAGTACGAATCAGGAGCATCTGTAACGCTAGGGCAAACTGATCCATGCGGTGATCCTGCTCATTCAACCTGGAAAAAATATTACCACTAGGTGGATTGCCTGCATCTTCTGAATTCATGGCGTTCGCCTACTGTCAGGAACCATGAAACAGATGGAGACAGAAAATGCAGTAAAAATCACACCTTTTAATAAAATGGTAAAAATGGTACAACAGGTAATTTAACTTTAGTTTGTTTGGACCAGGCTGGTATGTTGCCTCAGCTGCATCCAGTATACAGCACTGTTTTCTAGCAGCGGGATGAACAATTCCTGTCTTGCCCCTGGAACAAAATTGAGTCAGACTGAGTGGTGGTCAGCGTTTCAAAGTGAGCTTTGTATTCTATAAATGGATTGAAAGCTTCCTATGATTTTCTGAGATGGCGTTTGCACCATCATCAGCCCGTCTCTCCACCTCAGCCAAACAGAAGAAGCCTCGTATGTCAGCCCAACTCGATTGTGTTCCAGAGGGTGGGCCGGGAAGTTCTTGTACTGCTGTCAGAACGCAGCACTGTATACTGTTTGTACCTAAGGCTACATAAAGCTTATACAGCATGCAGTGAATAGCTGGTTGTTAAGGAGCCAACACCCACCAGTGTCCTTAATGACCAGGGACTAGCTGACTGTTAAGGAGCTGGCACACACCGCATTCTTAACAACTAGTGCCTCACCTGTTGTAAGCGAGGATTCCCGGTGAAGCGGCATGTGAGGAGCGCCATACTCCTTCCCATAGGGTGGCAGGGATCTAGGGGCTTCCAGATTCATACACCCATAACCACAGGGCCAGGGATGTGGGGAAGATGTCCTTGTCATCATCAACATGGGAACAGCATTCTCCCCCATGTTGAGGGCACGTGTCCTGATATGGTTCAGGAGAGAGGGCGCACGCTCACTCCCCCTTCTTCCCTGACCTGCCAGGCTTCATGTTTAGATAAGGGACTGGTAAGGATTTTGGGGGGACCTCATGTCATTATTTGGGCTCCCCCCCTAAATTCATAAGGACATGGAGGGTGCAGGCTCCTTAACAACCAGCTATTCACTGCCCTGAGCTGAACTGTCACATTTAGCAATGGTAAGAATACCACTGCTAAATGTTTCAGTTCCCGCTGAAGTCAGTGTGCGGTAAAATAACACATAAAATACCAAAAAAAAAAAATAACAAATACGATATTTAATGTGTAGTTTTTGTGAATTGCATGTTCCTGAGTTAAGTACCGCATAAGTAATTTTAAATAAAAAATGTATGTGATATTTAACGCTTAGTGAATTGACCCCATTGTCCTTCCATCTTTGTCCCCTAATCCAACGCACCCAAAAGACATTGCTCTTCACTGCCTGGATGTAGTCAGAGTCTACCTCAAAGCAACAGAATCAGGAAGACGGACTCCCTATTCTTTCAGTACCTTCGAAGGGAAACCCTACTTCCGAGTTTGCAGGATAGATAAGAATTCTGATCAAAAGAGCTTGCACTCTCAAAGCTCCTCCTGTGATTTTACTTGCTCACTTCACCAGTGCCATTGGTGTTTTCTGGGCATGCTGGCACAAATTAAATAGGGTCTTACTAATGATTTGTAAGAGGCAGCATTATATCTTTCTTTCTGGCGTCTATACCTCTTTTAATAAGTCTTTTACTTGCTTCAGAAACTGCAGCTTGGCATTGCATGCTATTTATTAGAGTGGTTTTAAAGGAGAAGTATAGCCAAAGCTTTTTTTGGCTTACTTCTCCTATGGATCACAGAAGTGCAGTTAGTTCTGAACTCCTATGACCTGTTTTCAGCCGACAGCGGGCTGAAGCCCTTTGTCCACTGACATCACAGAGCGGGTCCAACCATATGGTTGGGATCCACCCAGAAGCCTAGACCGGCACCTGGCTTAGCTTTCCCGCAATCTGTTGAGAACCTGACCCAGCCCCTTCCGCCCCCCCCCCCTACAACCCAGTGAGGGGAGAGCAGCAGAAACTGACAGTCTGATCAGAGCGGAGGGGAAGAACTGAGCGATTTCGGTCTTTAATTGTTCAGTTCTATGTGCAGAGTCGGTGGGAGACAGATCCAGCATTGGATTAATGCTGCATACACCTAGAGTGGGTATAGAGAATAATGACCCCCCTCTAAAATAATCAATAATGAAAGTTTGGGACTTTGAATGAGGCATATAACAGACCATAGGATAAAAATGTATGACGTATTTATTATAATATTAGTGATCATTGTTTATAATAATATGATAGGCTTATGGAAATTCATATATGTACACAAACTGGATTATGTGCAATTATAGGCATTCAAAACCATTGGAAAGTACAAACATATTGGTATAAGTAGTAACCATAGTACATACATAGTAATGTGCAAAAGCAGATTCATATGAATACGGACTCAGTTGCATTTCATATATATACACAAGTGTGAGCAATCAAGGCCATCCATCCCAATAGCCAGCATGAATGCTTTAGGTAAATGCATGGTACCAACCAAGGTATGTGTTAGAGTAAAATTGTCATCATAACTGCATTCTGGATATGCCTGACATGTTTTGTGGTATGCACCACTCTTCAGGGGGGAATGCGTCAACATAGTCTACAAAGAAAAAGCGTAAATGCTAAGTCCAGGTTGAAAAGTATACGTGTGTTAACAAGAAAGCGGAGAGGAATGTCCAATTCGACTCACTTACATGGGGCGGAGGAGTGGAGCCATGCGGAATAGTTAACCATAGGGCCAGTAGGTAGTCTGGTTTGGCGTGTGCATAAACATTCCCATCGGCACACTCTTTCACCCGCACGGCTGTGTTCACCACACACCATATGGTGTATTCACTACAGACCTCACTATTAGGTAACTATGACAGGGACCCCCACTCTGGCCACACTTCCATTCAGTCACTTCCTCCATGATATTCTTCCCCTTTGGGATAGTGTGCATGTGCTATCATGTTAACCCTTTCTTTCTCTTTTCCCACTTTTCTTTCCTTGCTTCACATACTCATGTTCCTTCTCTCCTTTCCTGTCTTTAGTTCCACCACCACCACACCCTTTTCTTGGTTTCATGTGTTTAAATTCCTTTCTCATACTCTGCTCCAGTGACACCCTTTTTCTCACAACAATTTTCTTCACAGAATTTGGGGCACTTGTATTATTTTATACACACAGTCTTACTCTGTAGAAGTTTGGCGCATTTCGTTGTCTGCCGTGGGTTCCTTATCTATGCTCCCATGGTGGACTACCTACTGGCCCTATGGTTGACTATACCACTCCACTCCTCCGCCCCATGTAAGTGAGTTGGATTGGACATTCCTCTCCACTTTCTTGTTAACACACGTATACTTTTCAAGCTGGACTTAGCATTTACACTTTTTCTTTGTAGACTATGTGCACATTACTATGTATGTACTATGGTTGCTACTTATACCAATATGTTTATACTTTCCAATGGTTTTGAATGCCTATATTTGCACATATATGAAATGGAATCCAATTTGTGTACATATATGAATTTCCATACGCCTATCATATTATTATAAACAATGATCACCAATATTATAATAAATACATCATACATTGTTATCCTATGGTCTGTTATATACCTCATTCAAAGTCGCAAACTTTCCTTTTTGATACGAATCTGGGATCGAGGTGCATGCTATATGCACCTCATTTAAAGTCCCACCCATCGAGTGATGGAATCCAGGGCTGGAGACACGTTGTACACGTGCCTCACATTCAGTCCTACCCATGTTTTATACTCCTTTTTTTTGCTTTGTAGCCTAAAATGAAGACAGGCACAGTTTTCGTTTTATCCAGCTGTATTTACTCAGTGCAACTTATACCATCCAAATGAAAGATATAACACCAACATGTCAGAAAAAATAAAAAACATTCAAAAACAGAATCACTGAGTTGGAAAAAGGATCACCCCCTTGTGTCAGTATTTTGATGAACCATCTTTTGCTTAATTACAGCCTTTAGTATGTTGCGATATGTCTCTACTAACTTTGCACATCTAGACTTATACATATTTATATATATGAATATTTGCCCACTCTTCTTTGTAAAGCTGCTCAAGTTCAGTTAAATTTGAAGGTGACAGTTTATGGACAGCAGTCTTCAAGTCATTCAACAGATTTTCAATAGGGTTTAAGTCTGGGCTCTGACTAAGCCATGCAAGGACATTCACCTTTCTTGACGGCTCCATGGCAGCACAGCTGGGTATAGGCTCCACCCCCTCCTCCATGCTTTCAGGACCTAACTCCTATAAATCCACCTAAAGCCTCTGCATTTTTCTTTTTTCCTCCTATGTGCAAGACCTTGGTGTGCCCCTCTACCTGGCCGGTCTAAAGGGCTGGCCGTCCGTCCACCCATGCGTGTGGATTAGGCTGGACGCAGTCCCTGGTGTCTCGGCTAAATGCCCATAATCTGGGGAACCCCGCTGCTGGTCCTCGGGGCAGCTTTTATCAAGGCTAACAGCCTTGCCTGGGGCCTGCTGGGTCCATGTTCAGTGGGCAGCAGCGTTGGCAGAGTCTCCCCTAGGCACGTGCACCCACCCTGTGCCGGTGTTAGTTGGAGGTTGGGTGAGCTAAATTTTAAAAATGCTTTGTATCCAAATGAATGCTGCATTGCTAAGTATTGTTGTGCCTTGCTCCCTGAAGCCACTATGCATATACCATGAGCTCCTCCAGAGCGAGTACTCTGCATAACAGTAAAGCCTCATACACATGGAAGTTTTTTGACGCCGGCAGTTTCTGGCGTCTTTTGCAGCTCTCCATGTTAGTCAATGGCCCCATAAAAACGTCGGCATTTTTGAGCTGTAGATGACGTCGGCGTTAGTGAGCTGAAAGTAGAACCCACGGCCATCGCGTTCTGAGGCTGTAACGTTTTGGCATTTTTTGACGCCGACGTCACAAAACGGCAACTAACGCCAACAAACGCCAACTACTATTGTACCGGCGTTTTCCGGCGTTTTTTGACGCCGACATTTTTAGGTTGAAAAATAGCAGAGGGATGATTTTTTTTAAAAAACGCCAATTGACGCCGACGCTCACTTACGCTCACTAACGCCGATGCATAACGCCAATTTTTTTCCTTGACGTCGGGCCCGACGTTTTGTTTATTTTTAAAGATACGCCCGTGTGTATGAGGCCTTATACTTTGTCTGTTCTTCATGGCATTAACCCACTGGTAGCTTCTCATGTTTGCTTTACTATTGTGCCACTGCCAACCCCCTCAAAAGACCAGCATTCCCAGAGAAGGTAGAGGAGTCGTCTGTGGTTGACCACTGTAGCCAGCTATTGCCTGCTGAAATATAGGACATCCTTTTATATTAATTTGTGCTCTCCAGTTTCCACAAAAAAAAGGGGGGGGGAGCTTGCTTTTATGATGTCTACAATTCCCTAGGTTGGTTTATATACATTGTAGAATTCTGTTGCAAATTCCTACCTTTTTGTTGCTCTTCTGAACAAAACTCTTTTATTATGTCCTGATTCCTGGCAGGGCAAGGTTTAGTTCATTAACCACCTGGTGAATCAGGGCTATAGATGGAAGCTTCAGTCTCCCTCTAGCAGTGATTAACCCTTTAACCCTTTTGAGCACTGCCTTGGAGGAAGTCAGACGGAGCATGCAGCTGGACCGGGCTGAGGACGAGGGCCCCTTCCTTTCCCAGTATAGGGACACATTCAGCAGTATATCCCACTGACAGCGTGTGACTGCCCACTGTTTTGGGAGAGGCTTTGGACCTACCCCCGCTCTGATTGACCCAGTGGGGTGCCCGCTCAGTGGCCCAATTGCTCCTTGAATACGCATTTGTTGATTGAATATTGTTTAGCAAGGACTTTTACCTTGGTCCCAGAGCAACCTTGGCGCTCCTCCTCCTCACCACCACACCATCACTGGCAGTGACGGATATCTTGATGTAGCAACAATTGTTTACTTTTATATACCTGTGCACTGGGTAGAATTTTTATTATTACCATACCTCCTATTATATACCCCTGACAAAAGGCTTGGATTCGGAGAACGGAGTGTATAATCATATATATTTTTGTGTACATTTGCACTGTACAATTGTTTGATACAATCTAGTAAATGTTGTTTGTTTATGCTATGCATTTTTAGATCTCACTCATAAAGTGTTGTAATAAAAATGTGATATTTTTACATACTTCTTGGGTGGTGTTTTACCGTTAAAAGTCCCACAAAGGGGGTATCTTCTACTTTCTACTAACATTTTGTGATGTGGTAATCACCACCTGGTTCTGCTATTATGGAGAAGCACTCATGATTAACCCCTTAGGGTCTGTTACCAAGCAAACTATTTTACTACATTTAAAGTGTAACTCCACTTTTGTTGAGAAAAAACATTCCCCTCTGGGTGATCTATGTACATTGCAAGGATTAAAACAACCTTTGTTGCAGATTCCTACCTTTTGTTATTCTGAAGAAATCCGTCTGTGTTCCTCTGTGTCTCTGTACTGAGTGAGTCTAATGGATGTGGTTTCATAATTATCAGTCTGGTGTGCAGCAGCAGAGCACTAGTGAGGAAACCTACTGGGCCTGCATCCCTTTAGACGTGCTCTTGTTAAAAGTATCTCTCCAAAAATGACATTTTTGTTGCAGGGGATGCCTGAAATCTGACTTGTATCTTAGGCAGACTTCTGGGAAAATTGGTGAGCCAATCACACAAGCAGGAAGTGATGTTTCTGGGGAGTGGTCAGTACACATTCTGTGTACAGAGCAACTCCAGGTAGCCATATTGCAATGCATTCTCAGAAAATTACAGTGGCTGTAGATTGAAAAGAAAAGGTTATTTTTAATAACATTCAATTACAATATGATTTGTATCGCAATTGTACACGCTATATTATTTTTCCTTTATTTAAATTTTTTCCCCCACTAAAGTGGCGTTACCCTTTAATTATTTTTCTGGGCTGCTTTAAGTGGCACGCAAAAACCCTGTGAAAAGGTTATCTATATTGGTAATGAGCAGTCTCAGAGCTTTCCCAAGCAAAACAGCTCTCTTCAGGCTCTTCAATAAAGAAGACGTGGATGAACATGACTGTATGAATCTTGCTTTGTTCAAGCAACCAGAGATGAGGATGATGAATCTTGCTTTGTTCAAGCAACCAGAGATGAGGATAATGATACCAAACAGGTTGTCACATTTATTAACTGCCTCCTGACCAGCCACCGCAGTTATACTGAGGCAAGGGGGCTCGATACCGCAAATCGCTGTCACTGTACGTCGGCTCCTGCTCGCGTTTTTGTGGGCGCGCATGCGCTCCCATTGGCCAGCAGGAGAGTCAGTGAGTCGGGCGGTCTTGATGTCCGCCTACCACCCACAATCGTTCCCCGCAGTGACAGAACGGAGATCTGCCCGTTTAAACAAGGCTGATCTCCGCTCTCACAGGGGAGACCACACAGATCCTGTCTTTCTGCTATGCAGAAAGACTGATCTGTGTGTTTCCCCAGTCACACAGTCCCCCATACAGTTAGAAAACACCTGCAGGGAACACACTTAACCCTTTCAGCTCCAATGATGTTAACCCCTTCCCTGCCAGTGTCATTAGTACAATAACAGTGGATATTTTTAGCATTGATTACTGTGATAATGTCACTGGTTCCTAAAAGAGTGTCAAAAATGCATTTTTTTTTTATTTGCATATAACTAACCAAATGCGTTTTCAGTAGCGAAGATGTCTTATCCCCTTTCTAAATACGGTAAAAATAAATAAAAAAAATGATCATTCCCACCGCTAGCCACGAAAAATCGACCTGACGCTGTAACGCCGCCTGTCTAGCCTATGGATTGCCTGTAAAAACTGTGAGAAAATCCTTGGTCACTGTAATAGTGTCATTAGTTACGATTTTTATAGGTGACAATAACATGATTACTGTGACCGTCCCTTCCCCAATTGTAGTAAC
>BLSH010065478.1:916365-934148 GCA_018402905.1 Glandirana rugosa
TCAGGGTGTAAACCGTCTAGACAGGATCCAGGGTCCGTGTTATGTATTGTGCCTGGGACCTAGGACAGATCTGCCAAATGTGGGACTGTCCTGGGCAATCCGGGACATGTGGTCATCCTACCTGCCTGTCGAGTTTCTTCAAAAACTGTGTGCAAGTGTACCTAGAAGAACTGATGCTGTATTAAAGGCAAAGGGCAGTCCACACCAAATATTGATTTGATAATGGTTTCTCTTCTGTGCATTTACTTCCTATTTTGTTAATTGATAAAAAAGAACTATTAACACTTCTATTTCTGAAAGCTTTCTTAATTTACAGCATTTTTTCCACACCTGCCTAAAACTTTTGCACACTAGTGTAGGGTTGTAGTAGATTTTCATGTTTAAAAAAAACAAAAATCAAAACATAAGTACTTTGGCATGAGTTTGAAAAAAAACCCTGGCAGTGAAAGGGTTACTGTCAAACTTGCCATTAGTCTAATAACCAAAATCGGACAAACAATATAGATTTCCAAGTGATTTTTTTAGAACCGATCATGACAGTTCATGTAAAATTATCACAAAACGACTAAAACTTTTCTTGTACAATACCAGAACAAACTATTTTTTTTTAATACACAGCATTCATCCAAAAGTGACCAAGAACGCGCATGCTCGGAAACGAAAGAATACATTACAATACAACACCATTACATCACTTCCGATGTTGTATCCTGTCATACAAGAATTTTCATAACTTTAATAACCTATTTATTTTTCGATTACTAGCATGCAAAAAAAACGGACCATCATTCATCTGATATTCTCGTTGTGTCTACGAGGCTCAAAGCCCAACTTGCCTTGGGGCTATGCCAGCAGTGCAAGGGCTTATTTAGTCTAGAGCAGAGGGGAATCCTATTTATTCTACCTGATCCTCCTGGCGCACAGCTCTCCCCCACGTTCCGGAACTGGACTGTCCCCTGGTATCATCATTTCCAATGCAGGTAAAAGAACCCTGCATTGGTCTTGATGACATCAGACTGCTTGAGTGTAGGGGAGAAGACGTTGCAGGGGCCAATCTAGCAGTATGGAGGATGAAGTCCCCTAGACCTAATCAAGCAAATAACCTTTGCAGTGCAGGCACATCCCCACTGCAAGGGATGATTTTCAAGTTCCCTGGAGTTATATAAGTGGCGATCCGCGCATGCTCAGCTAGCGGGCAGGCGCGCTCTTGTGCCCGCTGCACTTTGGAGGAGTGTGACCACGCGGACCCGATGTCGGCCGGTGAGCTGCAATGACCTGCCAGAGGGAAAGAACGGGGAACCGCCAATGTAAACACAGTCTCTGTCACTGGAATCAGTTAGATCTCTTATGCCCATGGTAGCCCACTGCCAATAACATTTACACAGTAATCAGTGGATATTTAAATTTCTGATCGCTGTATAAATGTCCCAAAAAAGTGTCAAAAATGTCCGACTTGTCTGCCCCAATACCACAGTCCCGATAAAAATCGCAGATCGCCGCCATTACCAGTAAAAACACTTTTTTTTAACCACTTCAATACTGGGCACTTAAACCCCCTTCCTTCCCGGACCAATTTTCAGCTTTCAGCGCTGTTGCAGTTTGAATGACAATTGCGCGGTCATGCGACAGTGTACCCATATGAAATTTTTATCATTTTTTTCACACAAATAGAGCTTTCTTTTGGTGGTATTTAATCACCCCTGGGTTTTTTATTTTTTGCGCTATAAACTAAAAAAAGACAAAAAATTTTCAAAAACAATGCATTTTCTGCGTTTCTGTTATAAAATTTTGCAAATAAGTAATTTCTCTTGATAAATTTTGACCAAAAATGATACTGCTACATTTCTTTGGTAAAAAATAACCCAAATTGGAGTTTATTTGGTGTTGGCGGACAGACAGATGTGACGGGGACTGTGACAGATGTGACGGGGACATACAGATGTTTTGTGTATGGTGACAGATGTTTGAGGACTGTGACAGATGTTTGGGGACTGTGACAGATGTTTTGGGGACTGTGACAGATGTTGTGTATGGTGACAGATGTGATTGGGGACATACAGATGTTTTGGGGGCTGTTTTATGGGGACACTGACATGTATGGGGACAGGGGTATCAGTGTGCGTGGTGCACTGTGTGGGGGGTGATCTGTGACAGCTTTCTGCATGAAATCCTCACCATGCAGAAAGCTGTCACAGAGCTGCAGCTCCCCCCCTTCCCCCCCCCCCGCACTGAGCTCGGTGGGGGGAGAACTGTCACAGAGACGCTCGTCTCTGTTTACAATGTGACGGCTGTGATTGGACACAGCCGTCACATGATCGGGAGGGCCAGTCACTGCGCCCGTATCCCGATCTCCGCCGTATATATACGTCCTGTCAGAACGGGGAAGCTCCCACCCGGCCGTATATGTACAGTGGCCGGGTGGGAGGTGGTTAAAAAACGCCAGAAATTAATTCTCATGGTTCGTAAATGAAGCAACCTTTGCGCAAACTAATCAATAAATGGCAATTGTGATTTTTTTTTTCAAAAACATGAGGAAGAATATAAATCGGCCAAAACCGATGAATAAATTTGTTTTTTTATATTTTTTTTGGATTTGTATTTTAGCAAAAAGTAAGAAATATTGTTTTTTTTGCAAAATTGTTTTTTTTTTTTTTATTTATAGCGGCGATCAGAAATGACGCAGAGGTGATGAAATACCACCAAACAATTTGTGGGGAAAAAAGGACGCAAATTGTGTTTGGGTACAACGTCACACGACTGCGCAATTGTCAGTTAAAGCGACGTAGTGCCGAATCGCAAAAAGTACTCTGGCCCTACAATGGGAAATCCTTCCGGGGGTGAAGCAGTTAAAGAGTTATGGTGGCCATACACAGTTAGATAAAGATCGATTTCTGTTCCAATCTCCTACAATAGAAATAATAAATCTATAATCGACAACCCCATTTGATTGTTATGCCATACACAGGGAAGTGGATTTGCTAGTTAAGATACGATGCATTCTCATAATACAATCGATCTTAATCAAATTGCATTCATGAACAAAGTACCTCAGTGCTGCCAACTGATGAAAAAGAGTTGATAATAATCTGCGCTGTCCGTTCGAGTCCGATCGAAATGAGTCTAAGGGAAGTTTCCCGGAGTTGGGCTTGAAAGAGTTATGGTGGCTATACACACTTAGATAAAGATTGATTTCTTTTCCAATAAATCTCTTCCAAAAGTCATAATTGTTCTATAGTCGACATCCATTCGATATGCCACATACTGGGAGTTGGATTTAGATCAATAGTTAAAGCGGAGGTCTGCTCACCCCTGCAAAAATTAAAAGCCAGCAGCTACAAATACTGTAGCTGCTGACTTTTAATAATAGGACACTTACCTGTCCTGGAGTCCAGTGATGTTGGCACCACAACTGATATTTCCATGGGGTGCTGCCGCCATCATTGCCGGTAAGGGAACCCGGCAGTGAAGCATTACAGCTTCACGCCGGGCCGCTACTGCGCATGCGTGAGGCACTGCTGCACTCTTCTACTGGCGGCGGGGGAAGAAGGAGGAGGGAGCCAGGCTGTTGACGTAATTCAATGCGGCCCAGTCTCCCGGAAGAGGGGACCGTGTACCTGTCAAAGACAGGTATCTGTTCCCCCCCGAAAGGTGCCAAATGTGGCACCTATCAGTACTCATCAGTGCTGCATATTAGTGCCGCCTATCAGTGCTGCATATCAGTGCCGCCCATCAGTGCTGCATTTCAGTGCTGCCTATTAGTGCTCATAAGTGCTGTATATTAGTACTGCCTATCAGTGCCCATCAGTGCTGCATATTAGTCCCACCTATCAGTGCCCATCAGTGCTGCATATCAGTGCCGCCTATCCGTGCCCATCAGTGCTGCATATTAGTGCTGCCTATCAGTGCTAATCAGTGCTGCATATTAGTGCCCATCATTGCTGCATATCAGTGCTGCCTATCAGTGCTAATCAGTGCTGCATATTAGTGCCCATCATTGCTGCATATCAGTGCTGCCTATCAGTACCCACCAGTGCTGCATATTAGTGCCACCTATCAGTGCTGCATATCAGTGCCGCCTATCAGTGCCCATCAGTGCTGCCTATTAGTGCTTATAAGTGCTGTATATTAGTGCTGCCTATCAGTGCCCACCAGTGCTGCATATTAGTGCCACCTATCAGTGCCGCCTATCAGTGCCCATCAGTGCTGCCTATCAGTGCCCATCAGTGCTGCATTTCAGTGCTGCCTATGAGTGCTCATCAGTGCTGTATATTAGTGCTGCCTATCAGTGCCCATCAGTGCTGCATATTAGTGCCGCCTATCAGTGCCCATCAGTGCTACATATCAGTGCCCACCCGTTCTGCATATCAGTGTCCATCAGTGCTGCATATCAGTGCTGCCTATCAGTGCTGCATATCAGTGCCCATCAGTGCTGCCTATTAGTGCTCATAAGTGCTGTATATTAGTGCTGCCTATCAGTGACCATCAGTGCTGTATATTAGTGCTGCCTATGAGTGCCCATCAGTGCTGCATATCAGTGCCGCCTATCAGTGCCCATCAGTGCTGCATATCAGTGCCGCCTATCAGTTCCCATCAGTGCTGCATATCAGTGCCCATCAGTGCTGCATATCAGTGCTGCCTATCAGTGCCCATCAGTGCTACATATCAGTGCCGCCTATCAGTGCTTATCAGTGCTGCATATCAGTGCCGCCTATCAGTGCTCATCAGTGCTGCATATTAGTGCCGCCTATCAGTGCCCATCAGTGCTGCATATCAGTGCCGCCTATCAGTGCTCATCAGTGCTGTATATTAGTGCCTCGTCATCAGTGCCACCTCATCAGTGCCCATCTGTGAAGGAGAAAAATTACTTATTTACAACTAACAAAACCTTGTTTTTCTTTTCAAAATGTTCTGTCTTTTTTCATTATTTTAGCAAAGAATAAAAAACCCAGCGGTGATTAACCACTTCAATACTGGGCACTTAAACCCCCTTCCTTCCCGGACCATCAGTGCTGCATATCAGTGCTCATGAGTGTGCATATTAGTGCTACCTGTCAGTGCTGCATATTAGTGCCCCCTATCAGTGCTGCATATCAGTGCCGCCTATTAGTGCCCATCAGTACTGCATATCAGTGCCGCCTATCAGTGCCCATCAGTGCTACATATCAGTGCCGCCTATCAGTTCCCATCAGTGCTGCATATCAGTGCCGCCTATCAGTGCTCATGAGTGTGCATATTAGTGCTACCTGTCAGTGCTGCATATTAGTGCCGCCTATCAGTGCTGCATATCAGTGCCGCCTATTAGTGCCCTTCAGTACTGCATATTAGTGCCGCCTATCAGTGTTCATCAGTGCTGTATATTAGTGCCTCGTCATCATTGCCACCTCATCAGTGCCCATCAGTGAAGGAGAAAAATTACTTATTTACAACTAAAAAACCCAGCGGTGATGAAATACCACCTATTTGTGTGGAAAAGAAATGATAAAAATGTCATTTGGGTACAGCATTCCATGACCGCACAATTGTCATTCAAAGTTTGACAGCGCTGAAAGCTGAAAATTGGCCTGGGCAGGAAGGGGTAAAAGTGCTCTGAATTGAAGCTGTTAATACAATAGGAATCAGAGAGCCCTGCTCGTTAGGCTCCATGCACACGAGACGCTTTTCAACCTCCCCTGAACATTTATCCAGACAGCTAGAAACCAGCGTCTAAAACGTCTGTTTTGCCGAGTTTTGCATGCCGCGTTCGCGTCTAGGAGCATTTTATTTTTTTTAAAAATGCAAACACTTGTAAACCAAACGCTCCTAGACACAAGTTACCTCGTTAAGGCGTGTTTACAAGCTGTTACAGGCATTTGCCGTTTCAAATGCCTCTGAACTCCCGTCTGAACGCATTTTGTAAACACGGCGGGTCCCCGCGCTGTCAGGCAGCATGTAAGAGATCTACTGATCCCTGTCACTGGGATCAGTTAGATCTCTTATGCCCATGGCAGCCCAGCCCCCACATTGTTAGAGCACGCCTGGGGAACACAGTTAACCCCTAGATCGCCACTTGCCGGTTAACCCCTTCACTGCCAATGACATACAGTAATCAGTGGATATTTCAATTTCTGATCGCTGTATAAATGTCAAAAAAGTGTCAAAAATGTCAGACATGTCCTTCACAATACCACAGTCTCGATAAAAATTGCAGATCGCCGCCATTACTAGTAAAAAAAAAAAATAGTAAAAAATAGTAAAATGCCTAAAATTAATTCTCACGCGGCAACTTTTGCGCAAACCAGTCAATAAATGCAGATCGCAATTTTTTTTACCACAAATATGAGGAAGAATATATATCGGCCAAAACTGATGAATACATTTGTTTTTTTATATATATTTTTTTGGATATGTGTTATAGAAATAAGTAAAAAATATATATATATATATATATTTTTAATTGTTGCTCTTTTTTTTACTAATAGCGGTGATCAGAAGTGACATAGAGGGGATCAAATACCACCAAAAGAAAGCTCTATTTGTGGGGAAAAAAAGGGCATCAATTTTGTTTGGGTACAACGTCGCACGACCGCGCAATTGTCAGTTAAAGCGACGCAGTGATGAATCGCAAAAAGTGCTCTGGTCCTAAAGGGGGAAATCCTTCTGGTCCTTACGTGGTTAAACAACCCTGTGTAAATCTACTGATAAGAAAACATTAGATGAGTTCAGGGGCGCTGAAATAGAACGCCTAAATGCCTCTAAACGCCCGTGTAGAGGCAGCAGTGTACATGAGGCCTTAAGCCTCGTACACACGGGACGACGATCGTATACAACAGGTCGTATGAACGACCGTTGTATGTGAAATCGATCGTTCATATGCACGATTAGAACAGCTGAACATACGACGGTCGTACAAGGGGAGTTGTATGAGCAGACTAGAAAACTTGGTCGTACCAACAAGCGCTCATACGACCGTTGTATCGTGTGTACAGAGCAGTTGCTCCAACAAGTTGTATTGTGCAAAACACGCATGCTCCAAAGTCAGGAACGGCCGGATGCCAATTACATGCACCTGAACGATCTTTCTGTGGTCGTACGATCGTGTAGTGCAGTCAGTATGCAAGTTACATTATCCAACATACGATTTGAGACGAACGGACGTACGATCATCGTCCCGTGTGTACGAGGCTTTAGAGCTTACAATCTAATCTAAGAGATATGATCATAAGATAATATTATGCTGTCTGATCGACTCAGTTTGACCAAATCAGATGGAAATGGTGCCTAAATCGGAAGGGAAGTAATGGCTATTTACTTTGATCAAATCGCAAATCGAACAGATAAAAAAAATAAAAGTGTACGCGCCCACCGTTACATTATGTTTTTTTCCCCTGCGATTTAGTATCTGAATCTTTCATTGGACTTCAGCAAAACCCGTTAGAAGTGTCAGCTTTGTGTATCAGTGTGCTAGAAAGTGTTAATCCACACCTTTGCGTAGACCAGAAGCTGGAGGTAGGCAGCGCCACCCCTTCGATACCACCTCCCACACTGAGTGATTCATATACCGGTATACACAGAACATATATAGATATATATATAGATAGTGACATTTTTGTAAAATGCCTGCATGTAATTTGCTGGCTGCGTTTCTCTGCAATACAAGCAACTAACGTGTGTTTTGCTCATGCTGTGCATCCTTTTTTTGCTCAGCATCACTTGCATTCATCCTGCTGGGATACAGCATCTCTCCGGCAGCTGACTGCACCTTGTCTTGAAGAATCCCTGAGTTGGTGATTCAGAGGAACTGATGTCATTGTGTCACGGGGTATGCAGACTGAATGGAGAGGAGAAGAGGAGGGCTCTGGGAAGAGGAGGAGGAGGGAGCATGGTGATACAGCAGGACAATACCAGCCAGACCTTACCATAACAAATGAGATGGACCTACAAGACTGAGCTGCACAGCTTCCTCTACGTTGGTGAGCCTGCAGAATGTGCAGCGCATGAAATGTCCCCAGCATCATCATCCCCTGTGCATCTCTCATCATCTCTCCTCCAGGCTGGAAGAGGCCCCCTCTTACATGTGCAGTAAGGCACCAAGGAGGAATTAACCCCCCTGGCTGTCTGGCAGCTCTGCGCCAGCTTTCTAGGATATGTTTCATTGTCAGGTGCATGCACAGAAGTTCTTGTGAACCATCCTATCTACTGGCCTTCAGACTTCTGGACAGCGCTCTCTCCAACTTCTCACTACAGTGGACATCCCTTGGTTGTTGGACACGTCCGAAGGAACGCTGCCGTCCTCCCAGGACACTGTGTGCAGCGGGAACCACGCCACCTTGCTCCTCCCACTGCACCTGGCCATGGACTCGGTGTTTGGTGATGACATTAGTATCATTGCGCAGGAGACCCTGGCGCAAGAGGAAGAAGAAGAGGAAGACTGGGTGGATAGTCCCAACACTGACCAGTCGGGGGATATGTGTTCAGCTTCACATTTTGCCTTGATAACTGCCTATGGTGACATCAAAGAGCGTCTAAGTTCCCTAGAGAGAGAGAACGCAACATTGCGTCGGAAACTCAAAGTGTATGAGATCAAGGTGAGCTCTGTCAATGGGGGAAAGAAAAAAAAAAAGGCGTACACGTATGACACCATATCTAAATTAGAAGAACAAATCTTGTATTTACACAAACAAGTGCTAGAGGACATGTTGTTTAATCACCGTAAGCTCCGGATAGGTAAGATGTGAAGGGTCTGTTTATATACAGGACTCATGGGGTATGACATGAAGGTGAGCACTGTCAGTTAGGGGGAAAAAAAGGTGTACACGTGACACCATACTTAAGTCAGATAAACAAATCTCATATTCATGCAATCGACTTCTCAAGAACATGTCGTTTAATAACCATAAACTCAGGATAGGTAAGACTTGAAGGGTCTGTTTATATACAGGACTCATGGAGTATGAGATGAGGATGAGCACTGTCAGTTAGGGGGAAAAAAAAGGTGTACACGTGACACTATACTTAAGTCAGATAAACAAATCTCATATTCATGCAATCGACTTCTCGAGAACATATCATTTAATAACCATAAACTCAGGATAGTTAAGACTTGAAGGGTCTGGTTATACACAGGACTCATGGGGTATGACATGAAGGTGAGCACTATCAATTAGGGGAAAAAAAAGGTCTACTCATATGACACCATACCTAAGTCAGATAAACTATCTCAAATTCACACAATCGAGTGCTAGAGAACATGTCGTTTAATAACCATAAACTCAGGATAGTTAAGACTTGAAGGGTCTGGTTATACACAGGACTCATGGGGTATGACATGAAGGTGAGCACTATCAATTAGGGGAAAAAAAGGTCTAGTCATATGACACCATACCTAAGTCATATAAACTATCTCAAATTCACACAATCGAGTGCTAGAAGACATGTCGTTTAATAACCATAAACTAAGGAGAGGTAAGATTTGAAGGGTCTCTTTATATACAGGACTGTTGTAGGTTCTGGGGTTAGGTGATAAATTGGAAACAGGAATATGCCACCTATAGAGTAAGTAGTTATGTTATACAGCTGTTAAAACTGCTGGTATGAATAGGATGAGACCCTTGTAATAGAGTTACAGAAATGCAGTTAAAAGACGTTTTATTATATTGTGAAAACTGTATGTGGTGTGTAAATATGTGTTTGTATATATATATATTTTCTTTATATATATATATATATAACAGCTTCAACTCTTCTGGGAAGGCTGTCCACAAGGTTTAGGAGTGTCTATGGGAATGTTTGACCATTCTTCCAGAAGCACATTTGTGAGGTTAGGCACTGATGTGGACGAGAAGGCCTGGCTCACAGTCTCCGCTCTAATTCATCCCAAAGGTGTTCTATCAGGTTGAGGTCAGAACTCTGTGCAGGACAGTCAAGTTCCTCCACCCCAAACTCGCTCATCCATTTCTTTATGAAACTTGCTTTGTGCACTGGTGCACAGTTGTGTTGGAACACAAGAGGACATCCCCAAACTGCTCCCACAAAGTTGGGAGCATGAAACTGTCCAATATGTCTTGGTATGCTGACGCCTTAAGAGTTCCCTTCACTGGAGAAACTTGACTGGCCTGCACAGAGTCCTGACCTCAACCCGATAGAACACCTTTAGGATGAATTAGAGCGGAGACTGCGAGCCAGGCCTTCTCATCCACATCAGTGCCTGACCTCACAAATGCTCTTCTGGAAGAATGGCCAAACATTCCCATAGACACACTGCTAAACCTTGTAGACAGCCTTCCCAGAAGAGTTGAAGCTGTTATAGCTGCAAAGGGTGGGCCAACTCAATACTAAACCCTATGGACTAAGACTGGGATGACATTAAAGTTCATGTGCGTGTAAAGGCAAGCATCCCAATACTTTTGGTAATATAGTGTGTATATATATATATATATATATATATATTTTTTTTTTTTTTTTAATTATTTCACACACTTACATTGTTATTTCATACATACAGACCAAGCTCTCCAGCAGAGAGATATCAATGGGTTGGGACAAATAAAAACACAGACCGGGTTGCTTAGAACCAGACCCTTTTAATTCAAATAGTTTCATTCTTCCTAGAAAAAGAAAATTGACCCAGGAAATGTAGAACATATATAGAACGTCTGTAGCTATAGTGAAATATAAAAAACAAATTAATATACTAAATTCTTTTCACTATAAATCAGCCCATCCATTATTATTATTATTTTCTTTTTTGTTCAGCCAGCGGGTTGAAGGAAATGCATGTAATCGATGTAGATGGGGGAATCCTCCCGCTGAGTTATTGTATTCTAACCAGGGCTGGCCCAAGACATGGTGCTGCCTGAGTCCAAGAATGAAATGCTGCCCCCCCACCCCAAAAAGTATCATGCCCACCAAAAGGCCCCCACATCTATTATTTTATATCATGATAATTAAAACTAAAATTAAATTTATCAGGAAGTCAGATTTACATACAACAGCACCTTGTCTATATGCAAAATTATATGACATACCATTATGTTCAACTCCAAGGGGTGGGCTAGGGCAGTATATAGACAGGCTAGGGTAGTATATGAACAGGCTAGGGTAGTATATGGACAGGCTAGGATAGTATATGGACAGGCTAGGGAAGTATATGGACAGGCTAGGGTAGTATATGGACAGGCTAGGGTAGTATAGGGGCAGGCTAGGGTAGTATATAGGCAGGCTTGTGCAGTATATAGACAGACTAGGGTAGTATATAGACAGGCTAGGGTAGTATATGGACAGGCTAGGGTACTATAGGGGCAGGTTAGGGTAGTATATAGGCAGGCTTGTGCAGTATATAGACAGGCTAGGGTAGTATATAGACAGGCTAGGGTAGTATATGGACAGGCTAGGGTAGTATAGGGGCAGGCTAGGGTAGTATAGGGGCAGGCTAGGGTAGTATATAGGCAGGCTTGGGCAGTATATAGACAGGCTAGGGTAGTATATGGACAGGCTAGGGTAGTATATGGACAGGCTAGGGTAGTATATAGACAGGCTAGGGTAGTATATAGACAGGCTAGGGTAGTATATAGACCGGCTAGGGCAGTATAGGGGCAGGCTAGGGTAGTATATAGACAGGCTAGGGTAGTATATGGGCAGTATAGGGGCAGGCTGGGGTAGTATATAGACAGGCTAGGGCAGTATATAGACAGGCTAGGGTAGTATAGGGACAGATGGAGCGGCCCGGGGGGCAGTTGTCATCATGACACACATAACTGCTGGAAAAAAATCTTGGTCATCAATTTGCTGGGTAAATAGAAGAGAAGGAGAGGTGGTTCAATTTGCTGCCCCTCACAGTGCTGCCTGGACCCATTGGGACCCATGGTAGGACCGGCCCTGATTCTAACAGCAGGGAGACTTCCCTGCCATCAGAATACACTGATCAGTGCTGATGGCTATGGCTGGTGCCACTAATCAATCGGGAAAAACCTGACAGGGTGGTTGTACAGAAGTTGATAGGTAGATAAACCAACCTGCCCATACATTGAAGCTATCCAGCAAACGTGGTTTGAGATCAACCATTTACCACAAGGGTACTTACAATGGCCAGCTTCTATTCAGTTATGTAAAGTCTTTATCCTATAAGGAAAAAAAAACTTTTGCTATAACGGCCTCAAAAGTGTTAGCTGGAGTTCACCTTTAGCCCTTGTTCACACTGCTGCGACTTTGAATCCGACATCCCTGTGCGACTTGATCGGGGCTTGCACATGAATTCAATGCAAGTCATGTTGAAGTTGCACCAAAAGTAGTGCAGGAACCTTATTCTAAGTCAGAGCGACTTGTGTCTCACCGATTAGAATGGTTCCATTGCCATTAATGGGGTGCAACTTATCATGCGACTTTGACCTCTCAAGTTGCATGACAAGTCGCGGCAGTGTGAACCGGGGATTAGTTTGTCAGTCAATTCAATCTAAAGCTGGCCATACACTGATAGGAACGCATTCAGTTCTGCATAGATTGATTGCTTTCTGTCGAGGGACACTCTGGAAAATGTATGTTCTATCGTATTCTGATAGTGGCTGGTCTTGCTGTCAAAATACAATGTCCCAGTGGAGGATTCCTCCATCTACCTCATTTGTGTGGATGGAGGAATCTGTATATGGGCAACTTTAATCAGCTAGTGGACCTGACACTGCCCTCTCCCCAGATTGACAATGCTGCTGTCCAAGGGGGTCTCCAAAATAGTTTAACATCCAGCTGTTTCCTACTTGCTGTGCCTGCGGGAAACGCATGGAAAAGGTCCATGCATCTTTTAAAAATTGCAGCTGTACTTAAAATGCATGGTGCTTTTTAACGGCACCCCCTTGCCTGTGGGTTCAGGAATCCATACATGCTTTTCAGCACTCACCTAGGTGTGAATCTAGCCTAAGACAGGAAGTGTGTTAGTGGACAGATCATCAGGTGAAATATAAGCAGTGGTGTATTTAGGTTTTGTGCTGCCCTAGGCCTGACTAAACTAATGCACCCCTAATTTAAATATGACCCACCCCTTCCTGTCAAGGCCACACCCCTTCTGTTTAAGACCCGCCCTGCCATCTTCATGGGATGAGGACAGAGGGGCGCCATGGGATGAGGACAGAGGGGCGCCATGGGATGAGGACAGAGGGGCGCCGTGGGATGAGGACAGAGGGATGCCGTGGGATGAGGACAGAGGGATGCCGTGGGATGAGGACAGAGGAATGCCGTGGGATGAGGACAGAGGAATGCCGTGGGATGAGGACAGAGGGAAGCCGTGGGATGAGGACAGAGGGAAGCCGTGGGATGAGGACAGAGGGAAGCTGTGGGAGGGGGATAGAGAAGGACGCGGCATCTTTTGATTTAGGGGAGAGGGGAGCGGTAAGAGGATGTGTGCTGGGGGGTGCTTTGGGAGTGGAGAGGACTTGTGTTAGTTGGGGGTAGGATCCCCCCACTAGCACATGTCCTCTTCCCTCCCAAAGTACCCCCCAGCACATATCCTCTTACCCCTCTCCAACCTCCACCATGTGTGAATATGTGTTGCCTGCCCCCCCCCTGGTTAATGTGTCCCCCTCCACTGTAAACAATGCACAGACCTCAGAACAGCAGCGCGGCTCTTGCAGTGCAATCATGTTCCTCCTCTGTGGCTCCTCCTCCTGGCTGTGTACACAAGAACTTTGGAGCCAAGGAGGAGGATCCTCAGTGATCTGTGTGTGACTGTCACAGAAAGGCGATCGGCTAGGGTTGCCACCTCATCCCTTTAAAACTGAACACATTTTAATAACACAGGTTCTGTGGCTGATTAAGGTGGTAATTAAACTCATTTGGTGCCTTATCTGCATTAAATTAGCCTCAGAACTTATGTAATTCATATGTGCTCGGGTTTAAAGGGATGAGGTGACAACCCTACAAATGTGACCCCAGGCGGCAGATGTCCCGGGTGCCCATGCTAGCGTGCCCCTGCCAGGCCAGTTACTGGATCTCAGTGCCAGAACTTGTGGCACTGGGCTCTGGGATTCAGTCTGAGTACCCTAATAGCCTGTGCAACCCTGTGTGCTGAAGCCGGGACTCAGAGAGGGGGCCTTTTTTTCGTGCGAAAGGGCGGTGACATGTCTGCTGACATCCCCTGCTTTCCGATCTGATCTGGTCCGCTAAATCCAGACAGATGGAAACCTTATTTTCCATCCATCTGGCGGATCGGATGAAAGCGGAGAGGCGGATCCGTTTTTCGTCCAATCTCCCGTAGAGGAGAGCAGGGCTCTGACAGGTCCATCTCTGCACAGAGAGCAGAGACGGACCTGTCATCCGCCGGCTCAGCGGAGGTCAACGGATCGGTCCCTGCTGAGCTAGCGGAGTCCATTAAAACAGACCGCCCGTGTGTGAAAGGACCCTAAAGCCCCATACACGCGGGATGACAATCGCATACAACAGGTCGTACTAACGACCGTTGTATGTGATATCGATCGTTCGCATGCGCGATTTGAACAGTCGAACATACGACGGTCGCACAAAGGAGTTGTATGAGCAAACTAGAAAACTTGGTCGCACCAACAAGCGGTCATAAGACCGCTGTATCATGTGTACAGAGAAGTTGGTACAACAAGTTGTATTGTGCAAAACACGCATGCTCCGAAGTCAGGAATGGCTGGATGCTAATTACATGCACCTGAACGTTCTTCTGCAGTCGTACGATCGGCGTCCCATGTGTACGGGGCTTTAGACGATGTGGTTGCAGGAAACAAAATTCAAAGCAGTCAGCATTAATGGGGGAATACCTCCTGTAGCGATATTGTGTTCTGCCAGCAGAACATGATGATCACTGCTAGCGGCTATAGCATGCAATCGCATGCAAAAAATCCGACAGGCTGGTTGTACTGAAGTCGATTGATGGATTGATTTCAGTACAACCAGCCAGCCCACAGATGAATCAAATCTCAGCTGGTCTCTGCTGAACTGTCCAAGATTTGATCCATCTGTGGATGGCTTTACTCTGTTTGCCCCCCCCTCAGCTGATCTAACAGATCCCATCCTCCCCCTCCACAGATGCATACTTCCTGAGATTCAAAGCCCACAGCCTGCTATGTTTGTTGACATCCAGCACCACCAGTCCTCTGTCTCTGGCCACACCTGTGCAGCGGGGTCCTATAGACTTCTATGGGGCTCGTCTGTCTCCCAGCTGGGAGATTCAGGAAGATGAGCCCCATAGACTACTACAGGGCTCTATTCAATCGTCGGATGTCAGCAAGCATACAGTAGGAGGCTGCAGATGTTGGATCTCAGGAAGTATGCATCTGTAGAGGGGGGCTAAAGCAATACGTTCACTTATCTTTTAACACACAAGTCTGTCACATAATTAGAAAACATCTATAGTCACAGCATACACTTTATAATATCAGCATTGTAATAGCAATACAAACAATAGTTATATTTGACAATCCAATATAAGCTTACTTGAAAAATCTCCTTTTCTTATGAGTGTTTCCGGTCTGCTGGCCATGTCTTTTCACAACTTCCCAGGTTCCCTGCATGCTTTGCCTCATCTCCTCTACTGTTTACTCTCATTTTCCTCATACGGTGCATCCGGAAAGTATTCACATCGCTTCACTTTTTCCACATTTTGTTATGTTACAGCCCTGTTCCAAAATGGATTAAATGTATTATTTTCTTCAAAATTCTACAAACAATACCCCATATTGACAACGTGAAAGAAGTTAGTTTGAAATCTTTGCATATTTATCAAAAATAAAAAAATAAAAACATCCCATGTACATAAGTATTCACAGCCTTTGCCATGCCACTCAGAATTGAGCTCAGGTTCATCCTGTTTCCACTGATGATGTTTCTACAACTTGATTGGAGTCCACCTGTGGTAAATTTCAGTTGATTGGACATGATTTGGAAAGGCACACGTCTGTCTATATAAGGTTCCACAGTTAACAGTGCATGTCAGAGCACAAACCAAGCCATGAAGTCCATGGAATTGTCTGTAGACCTCAGAGACAGGTCAGAGCACAGACCAAGCCATGAAGTCCATGGAATTGTCTGTAGACTTCAGAGACAGGTCAGAGCACAAACCAAGCCATGAAGTTCATGGAATTGTCTGTAGACCCCCAAGACAAGTCAGAGCACAGACCAAGCCATGAAGTTCATGGAATTGTCTGTAGACCTCAGAGACAGGTCAGAGCACAGACCAAGCCATGAAATTCATGGAATTGTCTGTAGAACTCAGAGACAGATCAGAGCACAAACCAAGCCATGAAGTTCATGGAATTGTCTGTAGACCTCCGAGACAAGTTAGAGCACAGACCAAGCCATGAAGTCCAGGCAATTGTCTGTAGACCTCCGAGACAGGATTGTATGGGAAGGGTACAGAAAATTGTCTGCAGCATTGAAGTTCCCAATGAGCACAGTGGCCTTCATCATCCGTAAATGGAAGAAGTTTGGAACCACCAGGACTGTTCCTAGAGCGGACCGCCTGGCCAAACTGAGCGATCAAGGAGAAGGGCCTTAGTCAGGGAGGTGACCAAGAACTGTTAAATTGATGGGTTTACTCCTGCTTTAACCACTTGCCAACAGTATACTGTACATATACAGCAGCAAGGCGGCTCTCCTGTGCAGAATCACGTACCTGCATGTGATCCTGCTACCACTGTGATTGAGCCTGTCAGCGGGTCTTGATGTCCGCCGGGACCTACTGATCGTTTCGGGAGAGAAGCAGGATGGCAGTCTGCCTATGTAAATAAAGCAGACTGCTGTTCTGTCAGTAGGAAAGGTATTAATCCCGTGCAAAGCAGGAACACAAATCTCTGCCTTCCCATAGTACAAGCACCTCCCCCACAGTTAGTAAGCACTCCCTAGGCACACATTTAACCCTTTCATTGCCTCTGATGGTTACCCCTTCCCTGCCAGTGTCATTAGTACAGTGAGAGTGCATATTTTTAGCACTGATCACTGTATTGGGGTCAGTGGTCCCCAAAAAGTGTCACTTAGTGTCCAATTTGGCCGCCACAAAGTCAAAGTTCTGCTATAAGTCACTGATTTGCGCCATTACTAGTAAGAAAAAAGTAAATAAATAAAAACTCTATAAATCTATCCCATAGTTTGTAGACGCTATAACTTTTGCGCAAACCAATATACGCTTTTGGGATTTTTCTTCCCAAAAATATGTAGCAGAATACATATTAGGCTAAAACAGATGAAGAAATTAGATTTTTACATATTTTTATTAGAAATGTTTTATAGCAGAAAGTAAAAAATATTGTTTTTTTTTTAAATTGTCGCTCTTCTTTTGTTTATAGCGCAAAATATAAAAAACGCAGAGGTGATCAAATACCACCAAATTAAAGCTCTATTTGTGGGGAAAACAGGACATAACTTTTATTTGGGTACAATGCCGCACGACCGCGCAATTGTCAGTTAAAGTAATGCAGTGCCGTATCACAAAAAATGGCCTGGTCATGAAGGGGGGGGGGTAAACCTGCGCCAGCACGCCGTAACATGGGTTTATTTTCAATACAGGACAAAAGGGGTGTTTATCTCGAAATTAAACCACCATAAACTAGTGGAGACGCAAAAAATATAAAACGCGATATTTGTTTTCTTCTCGCTGTTAAATTTTTTTTTTGTTATAAAAAATGAAAGACGATATTTTGTAAAGATTATTTTTATACATTTTTAGATTAAAGAAGTAGACAAAATCGGATTATACATAAGACGATGTATAAAAACCCTTCTTTTTAGGGTTTTCGCATATAACCAAACGCGTTTTCAATATCGCAGATGTTTGATACCCTATCTAAATATCTCAAAAA
>BLSH010065478.1:956164-975570 GCA_018402905.1 Glandirana rugosa
CACATCCGCACACGGGTGTATGAGAACGTGGTACAACGACTTTACGACGGAGGACGATTCTGCAACAGATAGCTACTGGGTGGCCACCCTGCTGGATCCCCATTACAAGGACAACGTGCCGTCCTTAATTCCCTCACTGGAGCGTGAGAGGAAAATGCGCGACTACAAGCGCACACTGGTAGAGGCGCTGCTGAGGGCATTCCCAAATGACACCGGGGGCTCAGCGGAAGCACAAGGCGAAGGCAGAGGAGGAGGAAGAGGCCACCAACGCAGCTGTGGCACCGCCAGCACCTCAGAAGGCAGGGTTAGCATGGCCGAAATGTGGTAAAGCTTTGTCAGCAGCCCACCACAACAAACAGCACCACCAGCCGATAGACAACGTCTTAGCAGGAGGCAGCATTTCAGCAACATGGTGCAAGAGTATGTGGGCACACGCCTACACATACTGACTGATGGGTCTGCCCCATTCAACTTCTGGGTCTCCAAATTGGCCACATGGCCTGAGCTTGCCGTTTATGCCCTGGAGGTGCTGGCCTGCCCTGCAGCCAGTGTATTGTCGGAACGTGTGTTTAGCACGGCAGGGGGCGTTATCACAGACAAACGCAGCCGTTTGTCCACAGCCAACGTGGACAAGCTAACCTTTATTAAAATGAACCAGGCATGGATCCCACAAGACTTGTCTGTACCTTGTGCAGAATAAACATTTAGACCGGACTCACACAGCCATTCATATATTTGTTTTTTTGAATAGGCCTCAATATTTTGGGGGCTACCCCAATTATAAACAAACAAAAATAGAAAATACCATGTTGGCTACCTCCTCCTCCTCCTCGACCACCGCCACTTCCACCTACACTGCCATGGTCACGGCCTAGTCAACCTCTAGGCTCCTACTCCACATCCATCCCCCCTTCCCATTTTTTTATTTGATCTTAATTTATTTTCCCTATCCCCATTTTTTTGTAGGGCACATGCCCTACTCTTACCCCCATTTTACTTCCTTTTGCAGCCCTCTAGCACTTGCCGGGACATTGTTACAGCCATTTTTGTGCCTAAAAGTTCGGGTCCCCATTGACTTCAATGGGGTTCGGTGTCCGGGATAACGTTCGGGGCAACGTTCGGTGCCGAACCCGGACTTTTTCCCAAAGTTCGTACGGACCCTCTGAGCCCGAATGTCCAGGTGTTCGCTCAACTCTACTTACAAGTGCAATAAATATAAATATGTGTATCATAGAGTTGCCACTTTTTCTTTAAGTCAAACCCGAATACTTTAACGGCGCATAATACATTTTTTTTTAGTGTACACCAGGGTTTCTCAACCAGGGTTCCTCCAGAGGTTGCAAGGGGTTCCTTGAGCAATGGTCAATTTCTACCTCTCAGATAAATTCCCACTGACATTATTGATCTTTTTAGCTATCTGTAAGGGGTAATTCTTCCCAATGACCACAACTGTAAGGAGCATTCTTCCCATTGACCATCACACTAATGTAGCATGAGTTGTAGATTATTCATTTTTAGCAGGGGTTCCCCGAGACTGGAGAATTAATTCAAGGGTTCCTCGGTGTTGAAAAGGTTGAGAAAGGCTGGTGTACACTATAGGATTGTAACAGACCTTGGACACCTCTGGACATTATAAAGGAAATAGTAATACAGCACACATAGTGCCCCCAACCTCCTGTCAAGCTCTGTTCTAAGCCAGATTCCTGGCTCCTTCATCTCGACAGCCTTGGGCCTTCCTAATATTATTAACCCTAAGAACTGCCTTTTGGGAATCTTTGGGGACCTGTCACTGTCTGCCTCGACAAAGAGGCTCCTTCGTATCCTATTCTTTTACGCGAAGAAATCTCTTTTGTTGACGTGGAAGAGTTCACAGACATTGAATAAAAACTTATGGTTGAAATTGGTGAAAGAGGCATTACCCCTATACAAGATCACTTTTGATCTCCGAAAACGGAGTAAAGGATTTCACAGGATTTGGGGCGGGTGGCTGGCCAGCCCCCTTACACTATGTCCCGCCCTGCCATAGGGAGCAGGGACACTTACTCTACCCTAAACGAACAATGGTCCATCTGAATTGTTATAAATAACAATATGCCATGCCGTATACCCAATAGACTCAAGTATGCTTACTTAAAGACATACCATGATGCCATCTGATGCAAAAATGTAACTGGGAACGTTTTTTATTACCCATGTATAAGCCACCAATACTTTATATTTGCTGATCGGGTATGTTGCCCGACATATGATTGTTGGTTTTTGTGTTTGTATGTCTTTATAATCAATAAAAATATCTTTAAAAAAAAAAAAAAAAAAGCCAGATTCCTGTCTGAATAATGTGTCCGGGTTTCAGGTTGACTGAAACCTGGACACATGATTCAAAACCCGAACTGTCCGGGTGAAACCTGGACAGATGGCAACCCCCTAGTGTATCATGAGTGTTCTCCTTTAAGTGGGAGAAACTATAAAATTCCTTCAACTAAAGCGCAATATACATTTCAAAAATTCATGGTTCATAATTTATCCAGTCCATTTCATAAGAGTAAACTTCAGCGTATCAGAAAATCAATCCATATAGCATCAGAGGTAGTACAGTTCTAGAGATTCCCTTAATCCACGGTGAAGGTCTCCGCCGGTGACTTGTGCAATGTATAACTTCTGTGCAGGGATGTGACAAATCATCAGTCACCAGATCCTCCCGCATATAAGGGGTTCCAAAGAATGGGAACTTATAGCGGAATTCCGGTATTTAGGAAGGGAAATTGTATTGTGCAAAGAAGCGCCTTTTATCTGGAATATTATCCGTAGGAGGCAGTGCCAATTATCACTCTTCATACACATATAGACTGATCTGCTTTATGTTAATATTGTTAAAGTTCTTGTTAATATTTATTTTTGGAACTTAATTCTGCATAAAACATTTAAGTGTCATTTCATGAGATCATTTATGAGGGCAAGTTTAGGGGTGAGGTAGGATAGGGTTTATAAACAGATTAGAAATTGCTAATCAGACAATGGCAGTTTGATCCTTCTATTAACCACTTCAGCCCCGGAAGGATTTCCCACGTTAGGACCAGAGCACTTTTTGCGATTCGGCACTGCGTCGCTTTAACTGAGAATTGCACTGTCGTGCGACGTTGTACCCAAGCGAAATTGACGTCCTTTTTTCCCCACAAATAGAGCTTTCTTTTGGTGGTATTTGATCACCTCTGCGTCACTTCTGATCACCGCTATAAACAAAAAAAGAGCGACTAATTTTGAAAAAAACAATATTTTTTACTTTTTGCTATAATACATGTCCAAAAAAAAAAATAAAAATTTAAGGACAATAAAAGAAGGGGAGAAGGGGAGGATCAGAGAAGACAGAATCAAACAGCACAATGCACATGATTAACCCCTTATGTGAGTATAATACGCGTGTTTTACTGCATATACAGACTGATTTTACTGTTGTGGGTTTAGTGACATTTTAACACGCCTGAGTGCAGAAGAGTAGATTTTTGTGTGTAAATTGGGCAAGCCAATATTTAAAAGGTTATTCAGGCCCTTTAAAGGTAAAAACGGAGTCTGTACCTAAAAGTCAGGTGTTTTTTCACCCTAACTTGGGTCTCTTTCACACAAGCAACTAGGGGGCAATTAAAAACAGGCAATTTATTTGCATTTTTATAGATCCCCCCCCCCCCAAACCTCTCACCTAAAAATGGACACGGTGCCGGTCAGGTGAGTACACATTGCCGTGCCTGCAATGCGACAATTTTAACGCAACGTACCGAGTTTAGAAATGAATGGGATTGTGTGGCAACCTTGAGCTAAACACTTAGGCCCAGTTCACACAGAGGCGACTTGCGATCCAACTTGAGTCGCTTCACGTCGCCCCAGATCGTTTAACACAAGAAATCCCATTGAAGTGAATGGTAGCCGTCTTTATGTACACTACTGAAGTCGCTCCGACTCCAAGGCGACTTTAGAAGAGATTCCTGTACTACTTGGAGGTGACTTCTATCCGACTTGTGCCCATAGAATTCAATGGAAGCCGCCTCCAAGTCGGATCCCCCATCTAAACAGAAGCGACTTTCACAGTGAAAAGAATAGAATTTATTTAGGGCAACCCCCTTCCTCCCTTCTCTGATTGGCCACAGCAAAGTCGCCTGGCATGAAGTCGTGTTGTAAGTCGCCTCAAGTCGCACTATAAGTTGCCCAAAGTCGCGTTGAAGTTGCTTTCAAATCACCTAGCAGAGTCGCCCCACAAGTCGGATCGCCCCTGTGTGAACCGGCCCTTAGAGGTTGATTTACGGCAAATAAACTTTGTTGCACTCTGCAAGAGCAGTTGCTCCACAGCTTAGTAAATGAGGGAAAGCTCTGCTGACTTTTATCCTCCAATCATGTGCAAGCAAAAATGCTGTTTTTTTTATTTTCCTCACACGTGATTGGATATTCTTTGTGAAGTGAAGCCTTACCTCATTTACTAAGCTTTGGAGCAACTGCACTTGCAGAGTGCAATTGCACTTTGCAAAGTGCACAGTCTATTTGGCTTTAGTAAATCAACCACTTGGCTCGCAGTTGCAGCACAGTCCCACAATGTAAACTTGCTGTTCATCAGTTAAGAAAAAAGCAAAGAAAACCAGGCATCAGGAGGCAGCAGTATCGCCTCCTGAACACCCCAAAACCTCCTTTCACTGTCTTCTGCAAAGCAGGGATGGATTAAGAGCATCATGGGCCCGGTGCTGAGGATTTTGGTAGGGCCTTTTTATGGAAATAAACAAAATGAAAATGCAAACAATTTTTTGTTAAAACAAATTAAATATGCTGCCGCAATTTACATATCAATCACGTGTACACTGTATACAGAGCAGGACTCACTCACACCATTGGGCTGGGCCTATCCTAAGGAAGGGGCCTGGAGCTGCAGCTCCAATAGCCCCTATGTTAATTCCGCCCTGCTGCAAAGCAATCCACAGCTAGTGTGAAACGAGCCAAGGGATAATGAAAAGCCATTCCTAACATTCATGAAGTTTTCGATTTTTACTACCTCTAACACCATGCAGCATTATATTACAATATTAGCAATTTTTTCAAATATAACCAAATAACACAAATGTACCTTATTACATAGGCATCTGTTTTTTTTTTTTTTTTTTTGTATAATATGCATATTAGGTTTTTCCTGCAAGTGCAGTTACATACCATGAATTCCTCCATTTCCGGCCCCCCTTTGAGTTTCCATTGTTTTAGAGGACATGAAGAAGGATATTTAACTTTGACAAACAAGAAGTGTTTAGGGCTGTATTGATGTCATTCCAGTGGGGTGAGGCTAGCTGACTGCTATCAGAGTATTGGAAGGAAATTAACAAACAAAAAAAAAAGTATTTTCCGTATAGCAGCCAAGATTCTGTTCAGTAAGTGAAATCCATCTTTTGATTGGTTGCTGGTTGCATAGGGTAAGGTTGGTATCTACGTGGAATTCTAGGAAAATAGCTACACACAGTTTAAAACCACCTACAATGGTTGTAGAGTTCAATATTACTGTTTCTAATAAATATTTTATATAAAAAATATAAATGCCCTATAATTTTGAGCCAAAATATTGCAGGGCTGGTTGGACGATTTCGATATTGCAATTCGTGCACCTTGAGACCACATCTAAAGGGGTTGATTTACTAAAGGCACATAGACTGGGCACTTTGCAGTTGCCCTCTGTAAGTGTAGTTGCTCCAGGGCTTAGTAAATGAAGCAAACCTTCACTTTGCAAAGAATAACCAATCACATGCAAGGAAAAAAAAAACAGCATTCCTGCTTGCACATGATTAGATGATGGAACTCAGCAGAGCTTCTGCTGATTTACTAAGCTCTGGAGCAATTGCACTTGCTGAGTGTAACTGCAGTCTATTTGCCTTTAGTAAATCAACCCCGTAAGTGATTGTAAATGCTTTTTTATTTAACCAGTTCCCGACCGGCTCGTGTAGATTTACTGCTACAGAGTGGCACTATTTCCCTTATCGCCGTCTATAAATGGCGGCTCGCGAACGCGTGGCTAGCGGGTGGGAGTGCGCGCTCTCATGTCCGCCGCGCTCTGCAGCAGTGTGCCTGTGGCTCGTGCAGACCCGATGTCCGCCGGCGAGCCATGATTGCTGGCCACAGCAGAAAAACGGGGAACTACTGATGTAAACACGGCGGTTCCCCGCGCTGTCAGGCAGCATGACAGAGGTCTAATGATCCCTGTCACTGGGATCAGTTAGATATCTTATGCTTCTGACAGCCCAGCCCCCTCACGGTTAGAACAAGTCCAGGGAACACAGTTAACCCCTAGAGTGCCCACCCAGGTTAACCCCTTCACTGTCAATGACATTTATACAGTAATCAGTGGACATTTAAATTTCTGATCGCTGTATAAATGTCATTGGTCCCAAAAAAGTGTCAAAAATGTCCGACATGTCTGCCCCAATATCGCAGTCCCGATAAAAAAAAATCGCAGATCGCCGCCATTACCAGTAAAAAGAAAAAAAATTGTAAAAAGGCCAGAAATTAATTCTCATGGTTTATAAACGCGGCAACTTTTGCGCAAAGCAATCAATAAACACATATTTTTTTTTGGATTTGTATTTTAGCAAAAAGTAAGAAATATTGTTTTTTTTTGCAAAATTGTCACTCTTGTTTTGTTTATAGCGGTGATCAGAAATGACGCAGAGGGGATCAAATACCACCAAAAGAAAGCTCTATTTTTGGGAAAAAAAGGACGCAAATTTTGTTTGGGTAAAACGTCGCACGACCGTGCAATTGTCAGTTAAATCGACGCAGTGCCGAATCGCAAAAAAGTACTCTGGTCCTACAGCGGGAAATCCTTCCGGGGCTGAAGTGGTTAAATAACAAACATGTAATACTTACCTGATCTATGCAATGGCTTTGCACAAAGCAGCCCGATCCTCCTCGTCTCTAATCCCGCGCCAGCCCCATGCTTCCTAGTCACAGCATTTGATTGACAGCAGTAGGAGCAGATGGCTCTTGCTGCTATCAATCTGCCCTGTGAGGAGGAAGAGTATGGACAGAGCTGCTGCATGCACAGCGCTGGAGCGAGATCGGGCTCAGGTAAGTATAAGAGGGAGCTGGAGGGGAGCTGCAGGCACAGGGCCGGTGCTAGACTATTTTGTGCCCTAGGCAAGACCCGCTACTTGCACCCCCCCCCCAAAAAAAAAGAATAAAACATTTTTTAAAACAGTATTATTTCAATAATCATTTTTACCCAAAGTTCTTAAAAGTGAAACCTGCTATGAGGAAATGACGACTTTGCACAACACTTTTTCTTTCCATTTCAAAAGCATTATTGGTCCAGCAGCGACACTTATGGGTTGATTTAATAAAGGCAAATAGAATGTGTACTTTGCAAAGGACAGTTGCACTCTGCAAATGCAGTTGCACCAGAAATAAGTAAATGAGGTAAAAGTTTCACTTTGTAAAGAGTACCCAATCACGTGCAAGGAAAATTAAAAAAATATGCATTTTTGCTTGCACATGATTGGATGTTGAAAGTCAGCAGAATTACTCCAAGCTGTGGAGCAACTGCTCTTGCAGAGTGCAACTGAACTTGCAAAGTGCACCGTCTATTTGCCTTTAGTAAATCAACCCCTTAAAGAGGAAGTAAACCCAGATTGGGTTTACTTCCTCCATATAAACTTGTAATGTAGAAGTATAATGGGCTACTATGCATCGCATAGTAGCCCATTATGTGCCACTTACCTGGAAACGAAGCCTGCGATGTCCATCGCTGTCCCCTGTGCTGGTGGTGTCCATCTTCTGCCCCTCTTCCTTCCAGGGCAGCGACTCCGGCGCTTTGACTGGCTGGAGTCGCGTGACGTCTCTCCCGCGCATGGAAACCATTTCTTCAGTGCGCATGACGTCGGCAAAGCATATACACTGCATATCTCCTGAACCGTGCAGGTTTGGGAGATATGCAGGGTACCTGCAGATAAGCCTTATTCTAGGCTTACCTGTAGGTTAAGGTGGTTGTCACAGGTTGACAACCACTTTAACGCACATTCTCCTCCTTACACATTTCACCCCCTACTGGTGATTAATCATACAGCAGTCTCTGTTGCTGGTGGACTAATAAAGCTTTTATGTGTCAATCTTTTTTTATTAAAGTGGAACTACACTGTATCTGAGCACCACAAACCAAAAGTGCTATTTAATTCATTTTTAATAAAGTAAACTCAACCATCCGTCCATGTCCATTATTTTGCAGGGAAATTATTTTGAAAACATACCCTAGTATTTCTGGCCATGGCTGTCTTGAGTAAGGGCAGGTGATTCATGTAGCAATTACTTCCTGGAATCCATCTGCCCTTAGCACAGGCATGCAGGCAAGAGGGTGTGCTTAGCTAAGAAAACCCCTCCTCCTCCGCTCCTGAAGACTCATGGGATGTATGGCATCATTTGCCTAGGCATGAAAACAAGGAAGGAACTAAAGAAATATAAAAAACAATTTAAAACATATAAATATGATACACTTTCATATCTGTTTACTAATGCTAGCCGCATAAAGATTCAAAATAGTCAATGTTTATTTGTTTTTATTTATTTCAGGTACTTATATAGCACCGTCAATTTATGCAGCGCTTTAAATATACATTGTACATTCACATCAGCCCCTGCCCTCAAGGAGCTTACAATCTAAGGTCCCTAACTCACATTCATACATACATATACTAGGGCCAATTTAGACAGGATGCCAATTAACCTACCAGCATGTCTTTGGAGTGTGGGAGGAAACCGGAGTCCCCGGAGGAAACCCACGCAGGCACAGGGAGAACATGCAAACTTCAGGCAGGTAGTGTTGTCATTGATATTCGAACCAGCGACCCTTTTGCTGCATGTTGATTGAGAGACTGAAGTTCCACTTTAACAAGTAACAAGAAAAAACATTGTTGAGTAGCACAATTTAGTACAAAATAGAACTGTCATCATAGTATACAGTAAAGGAAATTGACAATAACAGATGGAAGATGATAAGGGGCGGTTCACACCTAGGCGATCCGACTTCATAGGCGACTTTGCTAGGCGATTTGAACGCGACTTCAAGGCAACTTCAGCGCAACTTTGGGCGACTTACAAGCGACCTCCATGCCAGACGACTTTGCCTGTAGCCAATCAGAGAAGAGAGGGAGAGGGGGTTGCCTTAAATTATTTTCTTTCCTGTAAAGTCGCTTCAATAAAAAGGGGGGATCCGACTTGGAGGCGACTTGCATTGAATTCTATGGGCACAAGTTGGATAGAAGTTGCGTTGAAGTAATACAGGAACCTTTTCTGAAGTCGCCTCGAAGTCGGAGCGACTTGAGTAGCGTATATTAAGACCTTCTTAGTCATTTCAATGGGATTTCTCATGTCAAACGACACAAGTCATCTGAACAAGTCACCTAGGTGTGAACCGGCCCTAAGGGTTTCACTATGAACCTATGGAAAGTCCATAAGAAGGCATGAGAAGCTACATCCAAGTGGTTCACCAATAGGAACCACATTCAGCCCGCAGACTGCAGTTTGGAGACCACTGGTCTTGTAGATCCATGGCTTTCATCTTGCGGATATTTTCATCATTATTGTGAATAGGTAAAACGACTTCAGCCTGAACTGTCCACAGCCAGCAATACGGCGTGTTGGGTGGCCCTATCAGCCTGGGTATGAATAGCTTTATTTTCAGCGAGGTTTATAAATGATTTTATTAGGACAGACTTGCCTGATATGTGTGCTTTTTATCTGCAGTATCCTATAATATCGGAATTCGGGGACGAGAACTTTTCACCATATGATGATGCCAAGGAGGATTCTCTGCTGCGAACTGAGGCCTCACAACATGAGGTGAGTGGGGATAGATGTTTGCTCGGCCCAGCTGCCGCCCATCTACAGATCTATGTGCGTATATATATATTATATATATATATATATATATATCTTTCTGCTGGCGCTGCTACCCTGGTGACTCATGTGTATATATAATGACATTCCTCCCCCTCACTCCTTCCTAGAGTAACTACTTATAGTAATAATGACATATTGCATACACTGGCACAGTACACCCACCTCTTACACTTGCTCCTAGAGGTGATTCTCAAGAGGAAAATAGAACAACATGACAAGTTATATAATACCGCTACTCAGTAAGGATCATTTACAAATGTGATAAAGTGCTGAAAACGTTTGTACCAGATATTATATATATGTAACGTTTTTTTCTAAAGTAAGTATGGATTCATTAGGGTGTCACTTGCCAAGAGACAAAGAACAAACTCACATAGGTAGATACTGTATATGTCCCATTCTTGGCTCCTAAGGTAATCTTCAAGAGCACGCCTTCCTTGCTTAAGAAAGAACCATGCATACCTGAAACTTATTTTTGCTGTACTGTAGGCATGTAAGATGGTAACATCCATCCAGGGCCGGTGCTAGACTATTTTGCGCTCTAGGCAAGACCAGCTACTTGCACCCCCTTTCCCCCCCCCCAAAAATAAAAACCTGTACAGGGATGCTTTCACCACATGTTAGCTCGGTGTAGAGACTGACTGGGGAGCTGGGAGGAAGTGATGTTGTGCTCAGCACGACTTGCATGGCACCTCATTGGCTGGATACCAGTTCTGCACGGATAAGCTGAAGTTTGCAGGAGATGGCTTTGTCTCCAGCTAACATCATCCAATCCTGCAGCGGTATGTGGAACATCTGCGCAGTGTGTGGGGAACAGGGCAGCCATCAGAAATTTTGGGGCCCCTTACACAGCTTTAGGCCTGGTCCCCCCAGGCCTGACCTTCTTACATCAGAGTTTACCCCCTTACATTAGGGTACCCAGAGTCTCCCCTCCTTTCATCAGTGTCTCCAGAGTCACCCCACCCCTTACTTAAGGGTCCCAAGAGTTCCCTCTCCTTAAATCAGGGTTCCCAGAGTTCCCCCCTTATATCAGGGTCCCCAGAGTTCCCCCTTCTTAAATCTGGGTCCCCAGAGTTTGCCCTTACATCAGAGACCCCACTTTCATTAGGGTCTCCAAAGTCTCCCCTTACATTAGGATCCCCATAGCCCCCCTTACATCAGGGTCCCCATAGCCCCCCTTACATTAGGGTCCCCAGAGCCCCCCTCCTTAAATTAGGGTCCCCAGAAGACCCCCTTACATCAGGGTCCCCCAGAGCCCCCCTCCTTAAATCAGGGACCCCATAGTTCCTCCTTACATTAGAGTCCCTCTTTCATAAGGATCCCCAAAGTCACCCCCCTTACATCAGGGTCCCCACAGCCCTCTTACATCAGAATGCCTAAAGCAACCTTACATCAGGATCTCTAAAGCGACCTTTCATCAGAGTCCCCCAAATCCCCTTACATCATGGTCCCTAAAGCCCATTCCCTTTCAGTAGGGTCCCCAAAGTTAGAAGGGAAGAGCAGAGTGGGGTAAGGAGAGTGGAGAGGTTAAGGAGAATAGTTGGGGTAGTGGAAGGGGAGGAGGGAGTATTGTGAAGACCTAGTTTGCCTATCGGTAGCGACGGCCCTGCATCCATCCCATCATAAGAGCACTATCTTAATGCATGCAGTCTAGGACTGTAAGGTGCACAGCTAGTATATTAATCATCTCTTGAGTACAAGATACACTCGACTATTTGCATATGGCAATGCCGGAAGGAGTGTACTAAGGGTGATGTCACCAAAATAAGCCTGTGAAATTTATGTTATGTAGATCAAGAGTTTCTAGCAGTGATTGACACCTGAAGCCTTTCAAGCACAGGAATATGATAAAAGGTATAGACCAAAAGTGAAGAAGAAAAAAACAAGCATAAATGTGGAATAGTTCTAATAGCAAGCAATTTGGGTGCTCCAATGGGCTGGAGAGGAATGTGAGAAGAACAGGGAGTAACTAGAGGAAAGAAGAAAAGGTGGAATCTAGGTACAGTAGAGGCATAGCACATGGGACCTTTTTGGAAGGGGAGGTGTATGTGTATATGCATAATGCTGGCATACATTGCTGATTGACCAACCCTCCTTAAAGTTACAGCAACACATTTAAAGGGGCTGTAAAGGCAGAAGGCTTTTTATCTTAATGCATTATGCATTAAGATAAAAAGCCTTCTGTATGCAGCAGCCCCCTTAGCCATCCCTAACACTTACCTGAGGTCCCTCTCTGTCCAGCGATGTCTACGAATGTCTCAGCTGTTCAAGATTCTCCTTCCCGATGGGCTGATACACAGCAGCGGCACCATTGGCTCCCGTTCCCGTCAATCAAAGTCAGCTAGCCATGTCTGAATGGACACAGGGAGCTGTGACTTGGCTCGGGTGCCCCATAGCAAGCTGCTTGCTGTGGGGGCACTGAACAGGACGGAGGGGCCAGGAACACAGAAGAGGGACCCGAGAAGAGGAGGATTCAGGCTGCTCTGTGCAAATCCACTGCAACAGAGCATAAGTATAACATGTTTGTTATTTTTAAAGGAAAAAATGAGACTTTACAATCACTAGCTCAAAGCAGCTGAAGTTCAGAAGTGTGTATCTGCGCCAAATCTAGTAAAAATGGCGGTCACTTAGATCACTGGGAAGGTGTTTAAGTTTGCATAAAGCATATACACTATATTACCAAAAGTATTGGGATGCCTACCTTTACACGCATATGAACTTTAATGGTGTCCCAGTCTGTAGGGTTCAATATTGAGTTGGCCCAACCTTTGCAGCTATAACAGCTTCAGCTTCTCTGGGAAGGCTGTCCACAAGGTTTAGGAGAGTATCTACGTGAATGTTTGACCATTCTTCCAGAAGCACATTTGTGAGGCACTGATGTGGATGAGAAGGCCTGGCTTGCAGTCTCCGCTCTAATTCATTCCAAAGGTGTTCTGTTGGGTTCAGGTCAGGACTCTGTGCAGGCCAGTCAAGTTCCTCCACGCAAAACTCACTCATCCATGTCTTTATAGACCTTGCTTTGTGCACTGGTCCAAATCATTTGGTGGAGTGGGGATTATGGCGTGGGGTTGTTTTTCAGGGATTGGGCTTGGCCCCTTAGTTCCAGTAAAGGGAATTCTTAAGAGGTCAGCATACCAAGACATTTTGGACAATTTCTTGCTCCCAACTTTGTGGGAACAGTTTTGGGATGGCCCCTTCCTGTTCCAACATGACTGCGCACCAATGCACAGAGCAAGGTCCATAAAGACATGGATAAGCGAGTTTGGGGTGTTATAGCTGCAAAGGGTGGGCTAACTCAATATTGAACCCTTCCGACTAAGACTGAGATGCTATTAAAGTTCATGTGTGTGTAAAGGCAGGTGTCCCAACACTTTTGGTAATATAGTGTATTTGTTCAACAGCCACAAAACCACTTTTGACTCTGATTCCACCATGTATTTTCCAGAGAATGGCTGTAGAGTTGCATAGAATGTTCTCAGTGCTTACACTTTCAATCATGGGACCCAGTATGTGGAAAAGGCACCAAGCCTGCTTTAGCTATATTTTGTTTCTACAGCTTCAGAACAGCCAAGAAAAGGAAGAACAGCTCGGGGAAATTGTGCGAGCTTGTGAGAAAATGTGTGCGGAGAGAAGTGAGCTGCATGAAGAACTTAGTGAAATGGTGAGTTGGATGACATGAAGACATTGTTCCTATGTACATGAGAAGAACGTTAGTGTAGTGTGTGCTCAGCTGGCCATGCACTGTAAGATGTTGACACCAAACCATCTCTTGGGTTTAAAGAAATTAATTGTTTAAGACTGGCCCCAGGATTACAAATGATCTATACTTTTTATGAATTTGAACAGTCAAAATCTTACTATTTATAACACACTCTAGACCAGGGTTTCTCAACCAGGGTTCCGGGGAACCCTAGGGTTCCTCCATAGATTGCTATGGGTTCCTTGAGCATTGAGCAATCTCTGCCTCTCAGATAAATTTCTATTGACTCCAATGTTTTTTTTAGCTATCTGTAAGGAGGAATTCTTCCCAATGACCACAAATGTAAGGAGCATCCCATTGACCATCACACTAATGTATCCCGCCTGAGTTGTAGATATAGAAATTGTTAGCAGGGGTTCCCTGAGATCAAAAAGTTGTTTCAAGGGTTCCTCTGTGTAAAAAAGGTTGAGAAAGGCTGTTCTAGAGTGATTCACAAATAGCTATAGAAATGTACTAATGAATTACTCTAAATGGCTAACACAGACCTATATTGTATATAAAAAAATTAGAAATATATGTACCACTCAAATCAAGAAAGCATAGTCTGGAAACCACACTCTTTAGGAAGCAAAACAATTATTTATAGTGCCATCATATTAAATGGGAGGTTTGGGGTTAATAAAAAAAAAAAAAACAAAAAAAAACATACATACTCACTGCCATACTGCAGCATCCTTGTGACAATGAAGTTGTCCCATGCCAGTTCTCATGTCTGAGAGCTGACAAATGACATGACTGCTGATCAGTCAGCTCTTGGTCTGCTCAAAATGACAGTCAGTCATTGCACCCTGCTTTGCTCATCCAGTGCTCACTGCAGCACCAGGCTGGGAAGGGACATGCTGATAGGTGAGACAAGCTGTTAGTCAGGTAGCTGAGTGGATCCTGACAATATTGTTGTGCTCCTTCTTGAAAGTGGCATGGATCTGCAATTGCCGAGGGGTGACCCTTGGGGGGCCCGGGGCACTGCAGATTCTGGGGGCAGAGTTGGTTTGCACTGTCAATAACAGTCACACATTTTTAAAATGCATGACCCCACATCATTCTGAGGTCATGCGTGCACACACAGACTCACACAGACACACACACACACACTCAGTTATAGCGCTTTATGTGTGGTTTGCTTGAGCTGCCTACATTTATTTTTAAAAATTATGCACTATACCAATCCAGAGTAAAAACATTTACAGATGAAGGCTGACAAAATATTACTTCCCAAGATGCATTTAATAAAAGAAAGTTATTTTTTATTATATATGTTAATCTATTTTTTTATTATTTATTTATTATTTTATATACAGTACTTTTTAATATTATTTTAGAAATGTTTGTATACAGGGGGCCCCAGGTCAGTTGCCCCTTTGGCTCCCTAGACTTGTGGCCCAAAGAAAAAGCATAGCCAAAGAAAAAGATTCGGCCATACTTTTCTTTTAAAAACATTAAAGTAGTTTTAGCCACTTCAGTCCCGGAAGGACACACCCCCTTCCTGACCAGAGCACTTTTTGCGATTTGGCACTGCGTCACTTTAGCTGCAGTTGTGCGGTCATGCGATGTTGCACCCCAACAAAATTGATTTGTCTTTTTTTTTCTCACAAATGGAGCTTTCTTTTGGTGCTATTTGATCACCTTTGCGGTTTTTATTTTTTGCGTTATAAACAAAAAAAGACTGACAATTTTGAAAAAAACAAAAAACAATATTTTTTACTTTTTGCTATAATACACATCCAAAAAATAAAAAATATAAAAGATAATTTATTCATCAGTTTAGGCCAAAGTGAATTCTCCTACATATTTTTGGTAAATAAAATCACAAAAGCCGTTTATTGATTGGTTTGTGCAAAAGTTATTGTGATTACAAACCATGAGAATTGATTTATGGCTTTTTATTACTTAACTTTTTTTACTGGTAATGGCGGAGATGTGCAATTTTTAGCAGGACTGTGATATTGCGGCGGACAGAGCGGACATTTTTTGACACTTTTTTGGGACCAGTGACATTCATACAGCAATCAGATTTATAAATAGCCACTGATTACTGTATAAATGTCACTGGCAGGGAAGGGGTTAACACTAGGGGGCGCTCAAAGGGTTAAAGTGATCGTAAAGGTTAACATTTTTATTTTTAAAATAACAAACATGGCCCCGAACCTCGTTTTCTGGGGTCCCTTGGCGGCGATCTTGGCTCCTCCTCCGCATCGAGTGACCCATCAGGGAAGCGCTTTCCCTGGTGGTCACCCATGCGGGTGTGCTCCCGAGTCCTGCTGTTGCGTGTATTCACACATACAGCAGAACTTGACCCTGCCCCCCAGCTCCCATGTCACTGGACTTGATTGACAGCAGCGGGAGCCAATGGCTCCCCTGCTACCAATTCATCCAATGAGGACCGGAGCTGGCAGAAAGAGGGACAAGGCTCATCCCCCGTGCGGGATCGGTTCGGGCTCAAGTAAGTAAAGGGGGGCTCTGGGGGGGGGGGGGGGGCTGCTGCACTAAAAAGATTTTTCACCTTAATGCATAGAATGCAATAAGGTGAAAATCCAGGAGACTTTACAATCAAGTGTGTTCCCTCAGCGTGTTCTAACTGTGTGGGGGCTGGGCTAGCAGGGGCATGACAGATCTAACTTATTCCGATGACAGGGATTAGTAGATCACTGTCATGCCGCCTGACAGAACAGGGAACTGCCATGTTTACATCGACGGTCCTTCGCTCTTCCTCTGTAGAGGCGATCGCGGGTCCCCGGCGGACATCGAGTCCGCCCGACCCGCGGCCACACTCACGGAGTGTGCGGTGGGCACGAGCGTGCCACTGCCAGCACGTGCCCGCCCACTAGCTGCTCCTTTGCAAATCCTTGTTTATATACGGCGATTTGCGCTACGCTGCCACTTTGCAGCAGTAAATATACGCAAGGCGGTCAGGAAGTGGTTAAAGATAAAAATAATTTTTTACCTTAATGCAGTCTATGCATTAAGGTATAAAACATTTTTTGAGCATTTTCCCTTGCAGCCCCCCTAAATACTCACTTAAACCCGATATCGGTCCAGAGCTGTGCACATCTGAATCAGCTCTTCTCCCTCTCCCGCCTCTCACAGGTTTGGCTGACAGCAGCAGGAGCCATTGGCTCCTGCTGCTGTCAGTCAAAACATGTAAGCAGATAGCAGGGGAAGGGGCCAGCCAGGCTGTGTATCTGACTAGACACAAACAGCCTGGCTCAGGAGCGAGCCTGCACGAGTGCCCCCATAGAAATCGGCTTTCTGTGGGGGCACCCGGGAGAGGGGAGCAGCCAGGAGCACCAGCGGAGAACCCCAAAACCATTGCATGACATGTTTGCATTGCATTGCACTTTAAAGCCCACCATGTGCAGTAAATACTCTGCAGGGTATTTCTCTCAATTTATAACCAAAAAGCACTATAAATAAACTTTGACAGATATATCAGATCTAACCATATCTGCATTGCACATTACATACAGCTCACACTCCTCCATATGCTCACCCTCCCAATATGGCAATTGCCTATAAGTACCTTTAGTGTGAATGTTTAAAGCCTTTGTCAGGTTGTAAATGTGGCCTCTGTCCAAATTGATGTGTTTTCCCCTTTCTTCTGGTTTTGTGCCTCACTCGGGCAGGAAGTGAGAAGAAAACTCTGCAGCACAGACATACACCTGCCAAAAACTTTCAAACCCAGTTATTACTTATATTACTATAAAATAGTGGTGACATCATTGCTGTGCTGCTCATAGCATGTGCAGAGAGCAGAGCTATGGGAGGTGCCCATCAGGTACACTCACTACAGGCTGCCTGCAGAAAACTACAGGAAGGGGCGGATACAAGACCAGTCACTCTGCACTAGAAGACAGAGCAGCAGTGACTGGCCTTTATTACAGGAAACTCCAGCACAGAGATTAGTCTTAAAATATATACTTTATGTCTCACTCAAAATAAGGAATAGTAGTCTGGAAACCTTTAGAAACACTATGAAAAAAGGGGATACACAGCTCCAGGTCCGGATCTGTGCCTGATATGGACCACGGTGCCTGCCGCGGCTCGCCAACGCTCACTTAGATACACCAAAAGACAAACAGGCGGCACTCCATGGATATTCTTTGCTTGCAGTTTATTTCAATGCGGCATGTACAGGTACAGATGGATACAGGTAGACGCGTTTCACTCGGTGCCTCCAAGCTTAGTCATTACAAATGCCAAATGTCAGAATCCAGCTATTTGTGGCCGAACCTACAAAGGAGGTAACGCCCACAAGCAGCTGTATATACCCACATAATCAGACACGTAATTAAAAGCATTCATGTATAAATCTAAATGCAATAAAAGAAAAAAAGAAAAAAACAGAAAACAAAAAGACTTTTTGTATGCAAACAACATCATAGACATACTATCATATCAATGCACTCACATATATTTGAACAAATATTTCTGTTAAAAGACACGCCTGTTTCTCAAAAATACATAGAGAAGTGAAAGGAAACCTTAGAGTCCAAGATGGAAAATATATTCTATAGTCACAAAAACTGGCTATTGCTTGCACAAAATATCCATTAATCGCACATTTTTCAACACCCTATTTCCTAACACCTTATGTTGTGCTTTCACTCTATTCCACTGTATATTATTCCTTAAATGCAGCGCAGTGGAAAGAAAAAGGGTGGACAAAAACCATGAGAAAAAAAATAAATAAATAAATAAAAAGGAGAAAAAGAGAGTGAAAAAGGAAAAGGAAAGGGGGCCACCAAAGAGAGAGAAAAAAATGAATAAAAAGGAGAGAAAGAGAGTGAAAAAGGAAAAGGAAAGGGGGCGACCAAAGAATGAGAAAAAAAAAGGAGAAGAGAAAAAGAGAGTGAAAAAGGAAAAGGAAAGGGGGCAACCAAAGAATGAAAAAAAAGGAGAAGAGAAAAAGAGAGTGAAAAAGCAAAAGGAAAGGGGGGCAACCAAAGAATGAAGAAAAAAAATAAAAAATAAATAAAAAGGAAAAAAAGAGAGTGAAAAAGGAAAAGGAAAGGGGGCGACCAAATAATTTTAGATATTTTTTTTTCTTTTATTGCATTTAGATTTATACATGAATGCTTTTAATTATGTGTCTGATTATGTGGGTATATACAGCTGCTTGTGGGCGTTACCTCCTTTGTTTGTTCGGCCACAAATAGCTGGATTCTGACATTTGGCATTTGTAATGACTAAGCTCGGAGGCACCGAGTGAAACGCGTCTACCTGTATCCATCTGTACCTGTACATGCCGCATTGAAATAAACTGCAAGCAAAGAATATCCATGGAGTGCCGCCTGTTTGTCTTTTGGTGCAACCTTTAGAAACTCTTTAACCACAACAGTACCTGGCACGAAAACCCCCTTCCTGTCCAGGCCATTTTTCAGCTTTCAGCGCTATCACACTTTGAATGACAATTACTCAGTCATGCAACACGGTACCCATATGAAATTTGCGTCCTTTTTTTCACACAAATAGAGCTTTCTTTTGGTGGTATTTAATCACTAGGAGGGGGTTTATTTTTTGTGCTATAAATAAAAAAAGATTGAAATTTTTTTGAAAAAATGCCTTTTTCTTTGTTTCGGTCATAAAATTTTGCAAATTACTAATTTTTCTTTGTAAATTTTGGCCAAAATTTATACTGCTACCTATCTTTGGTAAAAATAACGCCGTGAGGTACCTATAAGAAACGAACGTCAAATAAAGTTACGCCGTACATGTCCATGTCTACCTATGTCCATCTGCGCAA
>BLSH010065478.1:988782-1004827 GCA_018402905.1 Glandirana rugosa
AACTCCCAGTCCTACTGCCAGTTTCTGGAAGACACGTTCTTCAAGCAGTGGTACAGGAAGAAGTCTGCATCCTTCAAGAAAAACATGATTTTCATGCAGGACAATGCTCCATCACACGCGTCCAAGTACTCCACAGCGTGGCTGGCAAGAAAGGGTCTAAAAGAAGAAAAACGAATGACTTGGCCTCCTTGTTCACCTGATCTGAACCCCATAGAGAACCTGTGGTCCATCATGAAATGTGAGATTTACAAGGAGGGAAAACAGTACACCTCTCTGAACAGTGTCTGGGAGGCTGTGGTTGCTGCTGCACGCAATGTTGATGGTGAACAGATCAAAACACTGACAGAATCCATGGATGGCAGGCTTTTGAGTGTCCTTGCAAAGAAAGGTGGCTATATTGGTCACTGATTTGTTTTTGTTTTGTTTTTGAATGTCAGAAATGTATATTTGTGGATTTTGAGATGTTATATTGGTTTCACTGCTGAAAATAAATAATTGAAATGGGTATATATTTGTTTTTTTGTTAAGTTGCCTAATAATTATGCACAGTAATAGTCACCTGCACACACAGATATCCTCCTAAAATAGCTACAACTAAAAACAAACTAAAAACTACTTCCAAAAATATTCAGCTTTGATATTAATGAGTTTTTGGAATCATTGAGAACATGGTTGTTGTTCAATAATAAAATTATTCCTCAAAAATACAACTTGCCTAATAATTCTGCACTCCCTGTACAGGGAGTCGGGAGATCAGTGATTGTAAATCTCCCCCAGCGCTGCACTGATCATCCCCTGGTTGCCCAAGTATCGGTTCAAGCATCGGAGCATTTTGCCCGAGTACAAGTACTTGGGCAAATGCTCAGTATCGGCACCGATACCGATACTAGTATCGGTATCAGGACAACCCTAGTCTAAACAGACCTCTGATATTTCATGTTTGAGACAGCGCAATCTCCATGTCTGCAACCATAGCGGCACAGATCGAATGGACAGGAAGGACAGGAATAGCTCTGTACAGACTACAGTTGACCATGCCTCAGTTATGAATGGACAGTGTCAGTGATTGGTACTGATCACTGACTCTGTCCATTCAGAAATGGAAGGGGTCAGTAAATTACATAGGTATGCTGCGTGTGAGAAATATCCTAACAAATTGTCCCCTTTGGGGTGTTTATTCGCCAAAATGTAATCATTTTGTGGGTGTTTCTACTGTCCGGGTGCTCCAGAACCTCCAAAAATGTGATAATCTGGAAATTAGATGCATCATTTATGCCCCTAGAATGCCTGAAAGTTCTGCCTTGGATTTTGGGCCCCTTTATATGGCTAGACTTAAAAAGTCTTACACATATGATATCACCACATTCAGAGTCAGGAGGAGTAGCAGAATGTGTTTTGGGGTGTAATTCTAAGTATGCTGATGACATGTGTTTGAAATATCTTATTAATTGACAACTTTGTTTTAAAAAAAAATAAATTTTCATTATCTTTCCTGCATGTTCCAAAAACTTGTGCCAACAAAATACATTTTAAAAAGACTCATTATGCCTTTCAGAAAATACCTTGGAGTGTTTGCTTTCCAAAATGGGGTTCATATGTGGTGTTTCCACTGTCCTGGCGCTCCAGGGCCTCCAAAACTGTGATAGGCAGTCAGGAAATTAGATGCGTAATTTATGCTCCTTGAAAGACCAAAGGTGCTCCTTGGATTTCGGGCCCCTCTATGCATCTAGGCTGTGAAAAAGTCTCACACATGTGGTATCCCCATACATGGGAGGCATAGCAGAATGTGTTTTGTCGTGTAATAACTTAAGAAGAATAAGAAAATTATTTAATTTCCTCATTTTCCATAAATTGTGACCAAAAAATTACAACTTCAAAAAACTCACCATGCCTCTCACTAAATACTTCAGACTGTCTACTTTTCAAAAAGGGATCATTTGGGGGTATTTGTACTGTCCTTGCATTTTGGGGCGTCAAGAATTGAGATAAGCCATCAGTACATCTTTGAAGACTATTTTTTTGGTCTAAATTTATGAAGAAAGATTATATATTAGCAAATTTTTATAACAGAAACTAAATTTAACAAACTTTTTTTCTTTATATAGCAAAAAAAAAAAAATGGTGGTTATTAAAGGCCACCAAAAGAAAGCTCTATCTGTTTAAAAAAAAAAAGATAAAAAATTTAATTTGGTACAGTGTTGCATGACTGAGTAATTGTCATTCAAATTGCGACAGCCCTAAAAAAATCTGAAAATTAGTCTGGGTGGAAAGGATTGAAAGTGCCTGGTATTAAGGTGGTTAAAGCAGTCTATCACTGATCTCTGTCAAGTAAATAATCCTCAGATTCACAGCAGAAGCAAAAGTCATCCATGTTGCTCTCTCAGGTGACTACCTGTTAAAGAATACTCACCTATGAAATTTGAGGATTAATTGCCCAACTGTGCTTTCTGCTACAGAGGTCTTGTTTTAAATGTCATCTTCTGCTTTATAAGAATATATAAATAGTTGAATGGTCATGGCTTGGCCACAGATCCACTCTAACCTCTTGCCGCCCATGCTATAGCCGAATGATGGCTACAACGTGGCCGCACATTCACCGTAGGGCGTCTCCCAAAACCTGCCCCCCAGGGCATGCATCAGGAGCGCTCTGTGATCACTGTGTCCATTGGACACAACTGATCACAGATCGGAGTAAAGGGCCAATGACAGCGGCCCTTTACCACGTGATCAGCTGTGTCCAATTATAGCTGATCACAGTGTAAACAGGATTTGTCGGCTATCGGCATTCCTCTCCTCACGCTGACAGCGAATGAGGAGAGCCAGTACGTGGCAATCCACACAGGGGACATCTACAGGGATCTTCAGTGCAGCCCCATTATTGATGCCTGTCAGTGTCCATCAGTGATGCATTTCAGTGGCCATCATTGATGCCTGTCAGTGCTCATCGGTGCTGCTTTTCAGTGCCCATAATTGATGCCTTTCAGTGCCCATCAGTGCTGCTTTTCAGTGCCCATTGGTGATGCCTGCCAGTGCCCATCAGTGATGTCTGTCAGCGCCCATGAGTGATACAAGTCAGTGTCAAGGGTATCGATGAGTAATTTCCAGTTGAACACCGCTTTATTGTGCATAAAAAGTCATACATACATAAGTACAATCATGGCACAAATGGAAATGGACTGGGCATAGCAGCTAACGTGTTTCACGTCCTATATTGACGCTTACTCATAGCTTTACTCATGATTGTAGTTATGTATGTATGACTTTTTATGCACAATAAAGCGGTGTTCAACTGGAGTGCGGCCATCTGGAAATTCTTCGCCTACACCCTTGATACTACAGCAGAGCTCGCACCCTTACTGTGTGGACTGGTGGATGGTGGATGCCCTGGCTTGGAACGGGTGTCTGTTTCCTTTGATGCAAGTCAGTGCCCATCAGTGATGCCAGTCGGTGCCCATCAGTGCTGCATATCGATGACAGCTCATCAGTGCCCGTCAGTGCAGCCTTATCAGTGCACATCAGTGAAGGAGAAAAATTACTTATTTGCAAAATTTGATAACCAAAACTAAGAAAACCTTTTTTTTTTTCAAAACTTACAGTCTTTTTTGAATTGTTTAGCAAAAAATACAAAACCCAGCGGTGATTAAATATCACCAAAAGAAAGCTCTATCTGTCTAAAAAAACATTTGTTTGGATACAGTGTTGCATGACCGTGCAACTGTGAAACAGCGTTGAAAACTGAAAATTGGCCTGGGCAGGAAGGGGGTGAAAGTGCCCAGTAGGCAAGGGTTAACATAATATTTAAACCCTCAGTGTTTTTAAGCTTTACATATTAAGCCCAATAAAATAAACATTCCCTCTATTTGATAAAATTCTTACCCCAGCATTTACAGTTTATAACTCTCAGTGCTGCTTGTTCCTGCTTTCCCAGTGTTGCTTCCCTGAACTTCCAAGAGTTATACGTTGAAAATGCAAACTCGAGTCAGGAGAAGGGGAGTTCCTTGCCATCCTAGACTATGTGGCTGATGTGTTTTTATTGATGCACACAATGTAGGGAGACACGTCTGTAGTCCCTCCATAGGATGCTTCCAGAGAAAGGAGCCATCCTGAAACAGGGAATCTGGAGCAGTGCCCATGGCGCCAGCTTTAACAGGAGCATCAGCAAGGATTAAACGATAACCAAGCAGCATACTCCATGATTAAATCCGCTGCTTAAAATAACTTGGGGTTTATTATCACTTTAGGTTCACAATAGGCACCTCTTATTGCACGTAAGAACACATTTTTAACAAATCATTACACAATTGTTTCCTGTGTAGCGATCCGGCCTTTGCCTTCAGGCATAACAGAATGCGCATATGATGGCAGTACCATAAATAGAAGATCTAATTTAATGGTTTCATATGCCTGCATGCCACAGGAATATTGGTGCATGCGATTCAATATGTGGATATGGTATTCACCATGAAAGAACGGTACCATTTTTAATGAAAGAAGTGGCGTTTTATAATGTTCTGGCACATTAGACTAGCCTTTGTTGCAGGAAGCTGTGCTAGAAAAGTCAGTTGGACATGTCAGTGGTGTAAGTTATCACAGAACAAGGAGAATGCAGCACTGGTGATGAGGACCGAGGCAATAAACGATACACAATCAAACACCGAGACAGGAAGTGTGTGGGAAGAGAGTGAAGATAGAAAGAGCAGTGTGAGATAAAAGTAGGTGGTAATATCGTGTCTTAAGAACAAGAAATGCAGAGAGTGGGAGAGGGACACAGAGGTGAAACGCTCACTACCTGATCACAAAGCACATAATGCCTCGCTGCAGCGGGAAAGAAAGCTGTGGAGAATGCGTGAGGGGAATATGGGAAGGTGGCAGTCATGTAGTGCATGGAAATTACACCGAAAGACTGTAAATCAATAATAGAAACATAAAAGTTTTTATAAGCAGAAGTCTTAAAGGACTATGCGCATTTAACATGCGTTGTGTTAAACAGCTAATTCACTTCTGGGTCTTTCAGACAAGTGGCGGGCGGGGGGGGGGTCAGTAAAAGGAGGGCTGCTCAGCCGCTGTTTTGTTTCCCCCTGGCAGCCCGCACCCACACATATGCCATGGCCATGATGCTTTGCTTCGCAGCTGTGGCATTTTTAATTAGGGGTGCAGCTTCACAAGCGCCAGAGCTTGGAATACACCCCCTGTCTCTTTTGGGATTGTCCCACCAATCATGGCCCATTCAAGTGAATGAGGCTGCTGTGCAAGCGCCCCACAACTGTGTGCAATGCACACTGTAGGGCACTTATGCGAAGTCCAAAAAGCAGGCGGTGAAGAGTCGATACAGCGCTTCCTCTCTGCCTTTCAAATGCTCTCTGAAGAGAGATCCAATTGCGGGGACCCGGGGCAGAAAGAGGACTATTTAATGACTTTTGGATGTAGGCGGAGCAATCTTGTTTACCGGAGTAATCTGCTCTCCACCTCATCCAATTAGAGAACGTCTTGCATTCATTGAAAAAAAAAAAAACATTCTATGACAAAATACATTCTGAGCTGCCATCACAACCACAATGTAATAAAAAACAAAAACAAAAAAAAGAGTTTCTGGTTAATTTCTGGAGTTTAGCTGAAGCCTAAAGCCAAGCACATTAAGAATATAAGGCTCAGTTTTCCAAGGGGTGATTTTATAGAAAGTCCCCCAAAACCTCTCATCTTGCTGGTCTGCTCCTGGTCTTGTGGGCACTCATCACATACAATGTAGTTGCTACCACTGACCCTGCATTTTACTGTACGTGAGTGCCCACTTCGGCTTATGCTAGGCCACATATTGATGTAATTTAATAAGCAGTATTACTAATTCTTAGATGTGATGGCTTCATTAGTTTTCTTTTTGTAAGCTATCTTTCCTTTATTTTTACCTGATGATCTGGCCAGTAAGTCTGTTGTTTTTCAACAGCACAAACGCTCTTCTGCAAATGTAGCAGATGGAGTGTTGAGACAAACATTTTACCACTGACGGGTGCTATTATTTATTCATGTAAAACCTCAGTCCCAAAAGGAAAAAAACTGTTGCTGTAATTGCACTGTGAGCTGGAGTTTGGCTTACATTTGTTACTATAGCTAAATCTGGTAATACATCTAACACTGCCTCCCCCTAGGGTTGCCACCTTTTCTTCAAGTCAAACCCGAACACTTTGGCGGCGCACAGCAATCTGTTTTTATAGTTTAAACTATACATTTATTTTGCTATTAAATAACATTTCTAATCATATGAAGTTAATAACAAAGAGTCCCCCTTTACATCAGAGTCCATTGAGTTCCCCTTTTATATCTGAACTCACAGAGTTCCCTTTTACTGTAAGGGGGACTCTGCAGACTCTTATGTAAGGGAGAACTCTGGAGACTCTTAACATAAGGGATGCTCTGGGAACCCTGATTTCAGGAGGAACACTGAAAACTCTGATGTTCGGAGAGAACTTTGATGTAAGGGGGGACACTGTGGCCTCTGGTGTAAAGGGGAACTCTGATGTAAGGGTTGCTCTGAGAACCCTGATTTACCTTAGTGTACACACAATCCAGATGTATCTGAAGCTGCTGGACTTCAAATTTCTGCCCCCCACTTTCCTTTTCTGAGGCACAGCACCGGGGATTGGAGTGTGGGCAGACAGAGAGGGGTGGGGGTGAGAGGAAGTGGTGCAGATCGAGCCCTCTCTCCTCTCCCGTCTGTGTGTGTGTTTAAGGGGGGGGGGGGAGTGTTAGTGCTGGCTTTGGGCAATGTGAAAGAGAGTGTGACAGACTCTCTCAGCTTAGACAACTGCAGTCAGCAACCCTGCTGGGAAGCTATAGTCCAGTCTGAATAATGTGTCTGGATTTCAGGCAGTCTGAAACCCGGACGCATGGTTCCAAACCTGAACTGTCCGGGTGAATCGTGGACAGGTGGCAACCCTACCTCCCCCACAGACTGACAATGCTGCTGTCCAAAGATGCCCCTGTGCTCATTCATCCAGAGTGAAGGCACACTAATGCAGGAGGTGTGTTACTGGCCAAATCACGAGGTGAAAACAGTGGGAAAAAAACTAAAAAAGGAAACTAATGCAGCCATCATGTCTGATTGGTAACCTGAAATATATATTACATTTTTGGTCTATTACCGCTTTAACCACTTCAGCCCTAGAAGGATTTCCCACGTTAGGACCAGAGCACTTTTTGCGATTCGCCACTGCGTCGCCTTAACTGACAATTGCGCGGTCGTGCGACGTTGTACCCAAACAAAATTGACGTCCTTTTTTCCCCACAAATAGAAATTTATTTTGGTGGTATTTGATCGCCTCTGCGTCATTTCTGATCGCCGCTATAAACAAGAGCGACAATTTTGAAAAAAAAAAAACAATATTTCATACTTTTTGCTATAATATATATATATATATAATTATTTATTCATTGGTTTAGGCCGATATATATTCTTCTACATATTTGTGGTAGAAAAAAAAATTGCAGTTAGCGTATATTGTAAACTAAATATGAGAAAAAAATCTCATGTACGCAATCCCCTTGGACTTTAAAGGCAGATAGAGTTGATAGGTAGTCAAAAAAATGTGTTTTTTTTGTAAAAAATATTGTACACTTTATTAATACAATGGTGATAAAACAGGGGTATACATATATATTCACATGTATCAGTCACATATAGGAACAAATCATGTGTAATAATATGAGCATAAAAACAATTCACAAAACAAATGTGTTTAAAGAATTGCATGTACAGGGTGACAACAGTAGATTACAGCATTAATATAGTTGGACTCAATGCATGGAAATTGCACACCTAGGCGGCCACATGTGGCTGGGAAACCAGAGGCAATTTCACAACCGTCCCAACATGTTTCGGATTTTAACTCCTTCTTCAGGGGATATTAAGCATTTCATAGAAACAGTATATGCAATCTGTGAAGGATAAAACATGAATAACAAACATGTACCATATAATGTATAAACTTAGCAAAGTAGAGTAGTCTTCTATAGAAACAGAGTGAGAACACTTACATCTGTACTGAAGAGCACCAGACAAACCAAACTCCCATATCAGCCCACTGGGTCTGAGGCAGATGGAAAATAGCCTACAGCAGGGATATGCAATTAGCGGACCTCCAGATGTTGCAGAACTACAAATCCCATGAGGCATAGCAAGACTGACAGCCACAAGCATGACACCCAAAGGCAGAGGCATGATGGGACTTGTAGTTTTGCAACAGCTGGAGGTCCGCTAATTGCTTATCCCTGGCCTACAGCATAGACCCTTGCGACCACAGATGCCGGAGAGCCTGGGGAGGGCGTGTAAGGAAAGATGTGCAACCTCGAGGAACGCCCGGTGGCTGTGCCGGATAAACCACTTGTAGTGGTAAAGGGAAGGCTGAATAAAAAAGAAATGTACAAAAATGAAAAGCCTATTGATATATAATCCATACTAAATGAGAAAGTGTGGAACCCAGGGCCCACCAAGAAATGCCAAAATTGAATAAAGACTTCATAAGGCAGTGGTAACAAAAATATGCATGCACTGCAAAGTATGGTTTGTTGTGTTGGAGTGGAATAACTGAGAAGTAAAGCATAAAGTAGTATGATATAGCAAAAATTACACAAAAAAGCCTCTAATGAAGTATAGGCATGCTTGGTACCAGGGCGAAGGGTTCTAAAGAGGTGCCTAGTAACGTTATATTACCTGGTCAATGCGGTTGGTATGTATATGGGCTGAGTAGCAGCACTAGAGAACTAACCTTGGTATAGATAGTAACCTCCCTCACCGGCAACCAATCCAAGGTGGGGGAGACAGGTGCCGGCCGTCCGCCCATTAAGGGCTGATGAGCTAACATGATGGACGCCGGGAATTCCTCCGGAGGAACGGTGCGCGGCGGCGCCCCGCCCATATGGGCGGCATGACGTCACGCATCGGACCCCCGCCAGTGGATATGTCGAGGCAGATGGAAGTCCGCCCGGACAAAGAGCTTGCTCCAACATGGAAGGGCCAAAACAGTTAGCGTATATTGATTGGTTTGCGCAAAGGTTATAGCATCTACAAACCATGAGAATTGCTTTATGGCGTTTTTATTTTTTTTTTTTACTGGTAATGGCACCGATCTGTGATTTTTATCAGGACTGTGATATTGCGCTGGACATATCGGACATTTTTGACACTTTTTTTGGGACCATTGACATTTATACAGCGATCAGAGCTATAAATAGCCACTGATTACTGCATAAATGTCACTGGCAGGGAAGGGGTTAACCTGCAGTGGGCAATCAAGGGGTTAAATGTGTTCCCTCTGTGTTCTAACTGTGTGGGGGCTGGGCTGGCAGGGGCATGACAGATCTAACTGATCCTGATTACAAGGATCAGTAGATCTGTCATCTGTCCCCTCACAGAACATCGGCGGTTCCCCATTCTTCCTCTGTAAGAGGCGATTGCGGGTCGCCGGCGGACATCGGCGATCTGCACAGCAGTGCCAACTTGCTGCCGTAAAAGTAAGCGAGGCGGTCGGCAAGTGGCCAACCACTTCCCACCCAGCCTATTGTCAAATGACGGCTGGGTGGGAACTTTGTCTTTCTGGGGTGGATGTCATATGACGCCCTCCCTTAACGGGCCATGGTTCGGTGCAATCTGTCTAGTGTACCAGCCCGCTGCTGGTACCATGTGATTGCCAATCACAGCAGATCACATGACAACTGTACATACTGAATGGCTTTGATTCATGCCATTCATTATGTGTACAATTGTGTCGCTAGCTGTGATACAAACAGGGCCAATCACAGTCCACAAATTTCTCCCTCAGTTTAGGCCTATATATATACTTCTAAATATTTTGGGTAAAAAAAAAAAAAAAAAAGTCGCAATAGGCGTATATTGATTGGTTTGTGCAAACATTATCGCGTCTACAAACTATGGGAATAGATTTATGTCGTTTTTTTTTTTTTTTTTTTACTAGTAATGGTGGCGATCTGTGATTTTTATCAGGACTGCGAATTTGCAGCGGACAGATCGGACACTTTTGACACTTTTTTGGGACCATTGACATTTATACAGCGATCAGAGCTAAAAATAGCCATTGATTACTGTATAAATGTCACTGGCAGGGAAGGGGTTAACACTAGTGGTGATCAAGGGGTTAGCTGTGTTCTCTGGGAAGTTTATCTAACTGTATGGGGGCTGGGCTGATTGGGAGAGGAGAGAGATCGTTATTTCCCATCACTGGGAACAGACAATCTCTCTCAATTCCCCTGTCAGATCGTGGATCTGCTTTGTCTACATTGACAGATCCCCTGCAGAAAAAAATAAATAAATAAATAAAATCAGATCCCCATTCTGCCTGTCTCTGGAGCGATCGCGGGTGGCCGGTGGACATCACGTCTGCCCCACCCGCTGATTGGCTTCCCTGCTAGCCAGTGAGCGTGTGCCCACACCACGCGTTCCTGCGACCGCCATACAGCTACGGCGATTTGCGGGAACGAGCCAACCTGTCGCCATATAACGACGGCAGCTGGTTGGCAAGTGGTTAAATACCGCCAAAAGAAAGCTCTATTTGTGTGAAAAAGATTATAAAGATTTCATTTGGGTGCAGTGTTGCATAACCGCGCAATTTTCATTTAACCACTTCAGCCCCGGAAGGATTTCACACTTTAGAACCAGAGCACTTTTTGCGATTCGGCGCTGCATCGCTTTAACTGACAATTGCACGGTCGTGCGACGTTGTACCCAAACTAAATTTGCGTCCTTTTTCCCCCACAAATAGAGCTTTGTTTTGGTGGTATTTGATCACCGCTGCGTCATTTCTAATCGCCGCTATAAACAAAAGAAGATCGACAATATTGCAAAATAAACCAAATTTCTTACTTTTTTCTAAAATACAAATAAAAAAAAAAATTTTTTTTCATCAGTTTTGGCCGATTTATATTCTTCCTCATATTTGTGATAAAAAAAAAATCGCAATCGGCATTTATTGATTGGTGTAAATGCCATTGGTAGTGAAGGGGTTAACCTGGGGGGCGCTCTAAGGGTTAAATGTGTTCCCTGGGCGTGTTCTAACTGTACGTGGGCTGCCCTAGCAGGGGAAGGGGAGTGATCACAGCTTCCATGTAGAGGAAGGCTGTGATCACAGCCCTTCCCCCTCTCACAGAACGGAGGTCCGTGTTTACTTACATGGACCTCCGTTCTTTCACTGCGGGGGGGCATCGCCACACCCGCTCCCTGCCCCCCCCTGAACACAGCGAGCGCGTGGGCGCACTTCCGGCTGTGCGCACGTGCTCACAGTGCATGATATCGCAGCCGCCGTCGTATGACGGCGGTTTGCGATATTGAGCCACCTTGTCGCCGTCAACCTGCGGTTGGCGGTCAGCAAGTGGTTAAAGTGCAACATCGCTGAAAGTGGAAAATTGGCCTGGGCAGGAAGGGGGTAAAAGTGCCCGGTATTGAAGTGGTTAAATCATACCCTTTAAAAACAAGTAATATATTCTTTGTTAGAAAGGGAAGGGCAGATTTAATTGTGTACTGCCCAGAGTTTAGCTTTAGGTACCCCTTCATTATTCTTGGTATGGAGTTTGGAAGGCATAGATGAGCCTCTTTTTTTGGCTCCTGCTTTACATTACATGTCTGCAATAGCAGATTGCTAGTCTGGAGCGATAAATGGTTTTCTCATTATAAATGTAGAAGTTCCCTAAAGCGCTATTAAACCTAAAACCAAAAATATAATATGTTGCTGCTTACCAGTCATCATAGGCGTGCGCACACAGAGTGGCAGGTGTGCCTGGGCACACCCTAATCACCCTGTACTGTGCCTGGCTGCAGAGAAAGGGATAAGAAATCTCTGTCCTTTCTCTGTCTTGAAAGTGAGACATCAGGGGTCTGTTTAGACCCCTGATATTTCACCAAAGCCCCCCAGCAGGGCTCCTAAATAAAATTGTTAAAAAATAATAAAATATAATAGTGTAAAAAATAATAAAAATGAAAAAATAAACTACCGACGCCTATCTCTGCCCTTCTGACATTTATACAAACACACTCATATTTGTTTGCTCTTTGTGGCGCACACTCTAATGCAATAGGCTGCGCCCACCTATGCCAGTCATTAGAGGTGGTGGCTGCATTGGTTTCTGTTTTTTTTTTAGGCTTTTTTTCCCCTCTGCTTCCCTCTGGTCAGCTGGTCAGGAACACACCTCCTGTATTAGAGTGCCCCACTTTGGATGAAGGAGCACAGAGGGCACAACAGCATTGTCAGTCTGGGGGAAGGGAAGTGTTAGATGTACTAATAGATTTATATACACAAACAAATTGAAGCTGAACTCCAGCTAATACTTTAGAAGCAATTACAAAAAGAGTTTTTTTTTCCCTTTTGGGATAATAGTTTTACATGAATAAATAAAAGCTGATCATTGTAAGCACCTCTGCCAGTGATAAATGGTCTGTCTCATCCCGGTAACTGCAAGAGAGTTAGTTCTGTTGAAAAACAACAGACTTACTGGCTGAATCACCAGATGAAAATAGAAGAAAGAAAGCCTGAGGGTCTGCGTTAACGCTATAATGTAATATCAGGCGGTTAGATAAAAGGTAGCAAAACCATCAATTCTTCTAGCGCCAGCAAAAGCAACGTGAATTAATAGAGCGAAAGTTCTTCTGCCCCTGGTGTCTTTGTGTATTGGAACACTGTGATCCTACATCACACGTGACACATTTTCTGTGAAGTTATAGAACTGTTAGGCACCTAACAATGCATAGAAAATCAAAGGTCCACCCCCACATTGACTGCTGAGATATTACAATGGCAAAGCATGTGTATAAAACAATACAAAATAGCAATCCTGATAAGTAACTGCGGGAGATAAACCAAAAAGCTGCATAAACAAACATCCCCATAAAATGCATAACTTTAAATATATGTATAAAACCTACTTAAAAATATAAGCACACTATATTGCCAAAAGTATTGGGATGCCATATGAACTTCAATATCAGGCACTTAGAACACTTCCTGCCCAGACCAGCGCTGTTTCAGCTTTCAGTGCTGTTGCACTTTGAATGAGAATTGCACGGTCGTGCAGCATTGTACCCAAACAAAGTTTTTAGCATTTTGTTCCCACAAATAGAGCTTTCTTTTGGTGGCATTTGATCGCCTCTGCGGTTTTTATTTTTTGCGCTACAAATAAAAAAATACCAAAAACTTTGAAAAAAAAGTTTTTCTTTGTTTCTGTCACAAAACTTTGTATAAGTACATTTTCTCCATCATTGACGGGCACTGATGTGGCTACACTGATGGCCACTGATGTGGCTACACTGATGGGCACTGATAAGGCTACACTGACGGCACTGATGAGGCAGTACAGATTGGCACTGATGAGGTGGCACTGATAAGGTTGCACTGATGATGGGGGAAATATATACAGCACTGATGGGCACTGATAGGCAGCACTGATAAGCAACACTGACGGGCACTGACAGGTGGCACTGATATTCAGCACTGATGGGCACTCATAGGCAGCACTGATAGGTGACACTGGGCACTGATGGGCACTGATAGGTGGCACTGCTGGGCACTGATAGGTGGCACTGGTGGGCACTGATAGGCGGCACTGGTAGGCACTGGTACATGGTACTGGCGGGCACTGGTGATATAGCTCTGTTAGGGATGGCACTGGCAGGCATCACATATGGGCACAGTGCCATCCCTACAGTGCACTGTATGCCCCTTATATATAGATGTGTTCCGCACTGAACGCCGCCCCTCTCTCCTCCGAACGCCAGCTCTGCCCCTTCTCAGCAGCAAACAGGCTGGAATTTGCACCACAATGGTGTGAATCCAGCCTTAAAGGATCAGGTCTGGATCACAGAGGATTACCAAAAACGCAGATATTACTGATTAAATCAATTACAAGTCTAAGGCCACTTTCACACTGATACCCTGTGCAGTGTGGTCGTGGTAAAACCCTGCTCGTTTTAGCGGTGGTTTACCGCCAAAGCAGCTCCGCTTTTGACACAGGAGTGCAGTGCTTTTAACCCCCCTGAGGTGGTTAAAAAGGGGTTAAAAGCACCGGTTAGTGCCGCTGCCGAAGCGCTGTGCTGGAGCTTCAGCAGCGGTGCCCATTAGTTTCAATGGGCAGGGCGGTTTAGGAGCGTTATATACACAGCTCCTGCACCGCCCCAAAGATGCTGCTTGCGGGACTTCTGTGAACCCGCAAGCGCACCGCCCCAGTGTGAAAAGTCATGGGCAGGAGATTTCAGGCGTGATTTGGAGGTTATTTCTAGCGCCTTAGACCCCTTTCATACTGGGGCGGGTTTCAGGCACTTTAGCGCTAAAAATAGCACCTGTAAAGTGCCTGAAAACTGCCTCCCCTGCAGCCCCAGTGTGAAAGAATGAGTGCTTTCACACTGGGGTGGTGCGCTTGCAGGATGGGAAGAAAAGTCCTGCAAGCAGAATCTTTGGGGCGGTGCGGGAGTGATGTATACACTGCTCCTCCACCGCCCCTGCCCATTGAAATGAATGGGCAGTGCTTTCGAAATGCCGCACCACAGCGGCATTTTTTAACCCCTTCTTGGGGGGTAAACAGTCCCACTAGTGGCCGAAAAGCGACGCTATAACAGTGGTAAAGCGCCGCTAAAACTAGCGGCGCTTTACCGCTAACGGACCTGCCGCCCCAGTGTGAAAGGAGTCTAAAAACCTCTCTCTTATTTTAGCTGTTACAGCTCTGATGCCAACATTTCTACCTCCAGGCATGTCTCTTCCTTCTCCTTCCCCTAAGAAATAAACCCCTTTAAATCCAAAAAGGCATGAAACTCTCAGAGGAAAACTCTGTGCCTTCTATCTTTGCAGAACTGTCTCAGGAAAAGTAAAATTTTTCAGTGCAATAAAACAGCAGTCTTGTGTCTAAGCTGCCATCTGCTTCCAAAACTTCCCTGCTGCTGGTCAATTTTTTTGGAATTGTCTCTGAGATGATGCCCTTGAATTTTGTAGAGTAGCAAAGCACCTAGGTTCACATTGGTCCAATTTGGCATGCTATTTGACATGTCAAATCGCATGCCAAATCGGCGGCTATTGCTGGCAATAGCACTGTCCAAATCTGTGCGGTGCCGCACCGATTCCCAAAAGTAGTCCCTGTATTACTTTTGGGGACTTTGGGTGCGATTTCAATAGACATCTGTGGAAGAACCCGCACAGATGTGGGTCAAATCGCCCTCGACTGCATTGCTGGGCTGAAATCGAGTTCAGCTGCAGTAATGCAAACCTAGGCTTACCTGATCAATGTTACATACTGTGCCAATTTTTACCAAACCATTTCTAAAGGCTATAGCTCTGATCATTTGGGTATATGGGGAGAAGGTAGGGGGTTGCAATCCATCTGGGGTGAAGGTGTACTGTGTTTTGTGGGCACAGTGTTTTAACTTTTTTTTAAAAAGGATGCAGTGAGGTTCTGTAAAGAAACTCCAAAGAAACCCCAAACTAAAGAGTTAATCACAAAAAGGGGGAAAATGCATCAATTAATAGGAAAAACTAAGATGTGGACAATTGAAGAGCTAGCAATAAATCACTTGTTGCGAACTTACACTCAACACTCACCGGCCACTTTATTAGGTACACCTTGCTAGTCCCGGGTTGGACCCCCTTTTGCCTTCAGAACGGCCTTAATTCTTCTTGGCAGTTGCTGCAGATTTGTCAGCTGCACATCCATGATGTGAATCTCCCGTTCCACCAAATTCCAAAGGTGCTCTATTGGATGAGACTGTGGAGGCCATTGGAGTGCAGTGACCTCATTGTCCAGTGGAGAGCAGGGCCAGATTAACATAGGGGCTATTGGAGCTGCAGCTCCAGGCCCCTTCCTTGAGATAGGCCCAGCCCAGTGGTGTGAGTGAGTCACTAATGCTGCCCAGCCCTGTGCTCTGTGGGCATTGTACACATGCATAGGTGTACACAGCCTATTGCATTAGGGTGTGCACCCCAAAGTTCAAACACACATGCATGTGTTTATATATATTATATATATATATATATATCTTAATTCCGGCAAGACTTCCGTTTTCCCC
>BLSH010065478.1:1013473-1048316 GCA_018402905.1 Glandirana rugosa
TCACGGCCTAGTCAACCTCTAGACTCCTACTCCACATCCACCCCCCTTCCCATTTTTTAAATTTGATTTTAATTTATTTTCCCTATCCCCATTTATTTGTAGGGCACTTGCCCTAGTTTGAAGATGATTTTAGAACAGTTATATGGCTTCTACCGTTAATTAATACTTTTCAGACACAGTTTGAAGATGATCCACATTCACCTCCATTTTTGCATTTTTTAAGTTTTTATTTTTTTAAAAATATTTAAAGTTATTTCCCTGTCCCCATTTTTTTGTAGGGCACTTGCCCTACCCTTACCCCCATTTTACTTCCTTTTGCAGCCCTCTGGGGCTTTCCAGGACTTTCCTACAGCCATTTTTGTGCCTAAAAGTTCGGGTCCCCATTGATTTCAATGGGGTTCGTTGTCCGTGCGATCGTTCGGGTTCCGTCCAGACCCGGACCCGGACTTTGTCCCGAAGTTCGGACGGACCAGCAGAACCCGAACTTCCAGGTGTTCGCTCAACTCTAGTAATGGGCTCTCCTCAGAATAAACACTACGGCTTATTGTCACTTAGTCAGTCTTTGGTTGGATGATTCTATAACCCTTATTTTGCTCACTGTAGCCTACTAGAATGCCCTCTATGGCTCTGTTCTCCAGCTTGGATCGCTCTTCACTTGGAATATAGGCATATGCTTTATCCAAACACGCTGTTGTGCCCAATGCTAGGCTTTGATCTATGCCACATTTCGAATGGAGTACTTTTAATGGCTTATGAGGGTAGTCTGTTCTGTAGGTAGGTTGTAGTCATGACTGCTTCTCCCCAGTGCTTGTGAAGTAGGTTGGCACCCGACAACATGCACCTGGCCATTTCTATGAGTGCAGTTTTTCCATCCTACTACACCATTTTGTTCAAGATTGTATGGTGTGGTTGTCTGGTGTACTATTCCTTCTCTCTTCAGGCATGAGGCCAGTTCTTTGCTTATGTATTCTCCACTATTGCCAGTGTGTATTATTCCTGGTTTGCATTGAAATTTGTTGCTGGACATGGCAACAAACTCTTGAAGTTTCTCTAATGTTTCATTCTTGTGTTTCATCAGATAAGTAGTTGTGTACCTGGAATAATCATCAATGAAAGTCAGTAGATATCTATTACCACCGGACGTGGGAGTTTAAATTGGACCGCGTACGCCACTGTGTATGAGCTGCAGGGGTTGGGTAGTTTTTCTTTGAGATGCCTGTGGAAGGGGAGCACGTTTGGCTTTTGCTTCAATACAGCACTTGCATTTTATGAGCACTATTGTCAAATCTTCTGATAAGCCTCTCGTTATACTGTCCTATATATAGCTTCTGGACTTCTGTGCCCATGCCGCCTGTGCCATAAATTAATACATTTGCTCTGTAGGTCATTAGAGACTATATTGGCTTGCTGGTCTGTGGTGATGAGCCTGTATAGGTGATCATCCAGTTTTCCTTTTGCGAGGCATTGCTTATTATTGTGAATTGTGCATTCATCACCCTGGATCTTAACTATGAGACCGTTGTTTGCAAGACTTTTCACTGATAGAAGTCTGCATTCCAATTTTGGGACATACAGCACTTTCTCAAGGTGTAAGTTGGGGAACAGGTAGCGGGTACAAAGCTCCGTGGGATGGCAAAGTCTCTCAGGCACAGATACCAAATCCATTGAGGTAGTGACAAACAGTGCGCTGTTTATTAGTGATATATACAAGTCTTATATACAGGTGCTATACAGTGTATCAGAAAACAATCAGGAACAAAAATAGCAAAACAAAAACCTAGCCGTTCTGCCCATATAGCAAACCCCGCAGAATAGCAAACCCGGTCACTTCCAGTTTTTTAAGCATAACTTCGTAATTAGCAGGAATTTCTGTTGCTAGAAAAGACCCGCAACGGACTACAGTCCGTTTACGGGAGTTGTTGCTGTGTTAGGAACACAGCAGCAAACGGGGACAAAGTTGTTCCCGCCTAGGAGGCGGCCATTTTGTTGGTTAGTATATGAGCAGAGTATAAACCTCCGCTCATATACCGTGCACCGGACTATTGTCCATTGCCGCTGGTTTTCAAAAGCACCTATTGCTGAAGAGCAACACAAAAACACAAATTCATGACAATTACAACGTTATGATGCTTTAACCACTTAAGGACCGGAAGGATTTCCAGCTTTAGGACCGGAGCCCTTTTTGCGATTTGGCACTGTGTCGCTTTAACTGACAATTGCGCGGTCGTGCGACGTTGTACCCAAACGAAATTAGCGTCCTTTTTTTCCCACAAACAGAGCTTTCTTTTGGTGGTATTTGATCACCGCTGCGTCATTTCTGATCGCCGCTATAAACAAAAGAAGAGCGACAATTTTGCAAAAAAAAAAACAAATTTCTTACTTTTTGCTAAAATACAAATCCAAAAAAAAAATATAAAAAAACATTTTTTTTCATCGGTTTTGGCCGATTTATATTCTTCATCATATTTGCGATAAAAAAAATCGCAATCGGTGTTTATTGATTGGTTTGCGCAAAAGTGGTCGCGTTTACGGATGATGAGAATTCATTTTTGGGGTTTTTATTTTTTTTAATTTTTTACTAATAATGGCGGCGATCTGCGATTTTTAGCGGTACTGCGATATTTCAGCGGACATGTCGGAACATTTTGACACTTTTTTGGGACCATTGGCATTTATACAGCGATCAGTGCTATAAAAATGCACTGATTACTGTGTAAATGCCATTGGCAGTGAAGGGGTTAACCTGCAGGGGGCGCTCTAAGGGTTAACTATGTTCCCTGGGCGTGTTCTAACTGTAGGGGGACTGCACTATCTGGGGAAGGGAAGTGGTCACAGCCTTCACGTACAGGAAGGCTGTGATCACAGCCCTTCCCCCTCACACAGAGCTGAGGTCCGTGTTTACATACACGGACCTCCGTTCCTTCACTCCAGGGGGGGCATCGCGGGTGGCCGGCGGCAATCGAAGCCGCCGCACCCGCTCCCTGGCCCTCCCCGGACACAGTGAGCGCGCGGGCGCGCCTCCGGCGGCGCGCGCGCTCACTGTGCGCGATCTGGCGGCCGCCGTCGTATGACGGCGTTTCGCCTTACAGAGCCACTTTGCCGCCGTCAGATGCCGATCGGCGGTCGGCAAGTGGTTAAAGAAACCAGAAGTGACGTGGGTTTGCTATTCTGCGGGGTTTGCTATTTTGCCAGTACACCGTGTCTCGGCACTGACAACACACAACATACAGGTTCTAACTAGCAGGCTGAGCAAGCCTACAGCTTGTCAGCTTCCACATATGCAGCTTGATCATTTTCACCAACCTTTTGCTCTCACAGACCGAAGTGGTCTGATCCTCCCAGGCAGAGAGCACTGGCTACCTGTCTCGGGTGAGCTTAACCACTTCAATACAGGACATTTATACCCCCTTCCTGCCCAGACTAAGTTTCAGCTTTCAGTGCTCTTACACTTTGAATGACAATTACTCAGTCATGCCACACTGTAACCAAACAGAAATTTTAACATTTTTTTTCACACAAATAGAGCTTTCTTTTGGTGGTATTTAATCACCTCTGGGTTTTTTATTTTTTGCGACATAAGTGAAAAAAGAGCGAAAATTTTGAAAAAAAAAACACTTTTTTTAGTTTCTATGATAACATTTTGCAGATATGTCATTTTTGTTCATACATTTAGGACAACACCTATACTGCTACATATCTTTGGTTAAAATAACCCAAATAAGTGTATATTATTTGGCCTGTGTGAAAGTTATAGAATCTACAAGCTATGGTGCCAATCATTGAAAATCGATCACACTTGATGTACTGACGGCCTATCTCATTTCTTGAGACCCTGAAATGTCAGGAAAGTACAAATACCCCCCAAATTACCCCTTTTTGAAAAGTAGACAGTCCAAGGTATTTAGGAAGAGGCATGGTGAGTTTTTTGAAGTTGTCATTTTTTCCACAATTCTTGGGAAAATGAAGAAATTATTTTTTTTTTTACATAAAATTGTCATAACAGCAAGTTATTTCTCACACACAGCATATGCATACTTCCAGTTACAGCCCAAAATACATTCTGCTACTCCTTCCGAGTACAGCGATACCACATATGTGCGACTTTTTCACAACCTGGCCACATAGAGAGGTCCAACATGCAGGGAGCACCGTCAGGAGTTCTAGGAGCATAAATTACACATATAATTTCCTAACAACCTATAACACTTTTGAAGGCCCTGGAGCACCAGGACAGTGGAATTACCCACAAAATGACCCCATTTTGGAAAGCAAACACCCCAATGTATAATCTATGAGGCATAATGAGTCTCTTGAATGGTTCATTTTTTTCCACAAGTCCTCGGAAGTCCTGGCCTGTACCTTTGGATGTGATGCTTTTCCTGTTTGCTAGGAAAACTTTGTCTTTTGCACTATAATCAATGTTTGTGAAGAAGGCCTCATCGCTAGTTATTTGGTTTGTCACTCCTGAGTCTATGCACCAGCCACGTGGCTTTAAGCTCTGTGTCACTTTAAAGGTGCCACTCCATGAAGTGTCTGCGGTTTCCTTTGTGGCTGCTTTGACTCTCTTTTGTGGATAGCTTTAGCTTTCGCAGCTCGGCTTTCCAGATAGAACAGTCCTTTTTTAAGTGACCAAACATTTTACAGCAAAAACAGGCTCTGCTTTCTTTGTTGTGCTTTGTGCCTTTGTACATCTTAAGAGCTTTGTCATCATGGTGTGCATTTTCTTTCCTTCTGTCATATTCTTTGATTAATTTGCCTTTCACATATTCCAGGGTAGGTTCCTGCTCGGCTCTGGTTTCTAAAGCATTAATGAGAGCAGTATATGTCTCTGGCAGGCTGCAGAAGAGCAGGGAAACAATATGGTTATCTTTGATGTCCTCTCCAATTGCGCGCAGCTGCTTTATGATCTCTAGCATAGCATTTAAGCGATCACACATTTGCTGGCCTTCTTCTAGTCTCATCTTGTAAAACTTTTGTAACAATACAGTTTGCTGTTTAGACTTGAACGCTCATGCAGCTTTTGTAATGAAGTCCACATACCCTTTGCAGTTTTCTCTGTTCTTATGTGGTTAAGCTGGTCATCTTCCACTAATAAGCTTATAATTGCTTTTGCCTGTCTATCTTTTCTGTTCCATGTCTCCGTCTCTCCATCTGTGGGTCTGTCTGTATTCAGCACTTGCCACAAGTCATCCTTGCAAAAAAAGCATTTATAGCTTGAATTTCCACAGCAGGTAATTGGCATTGTTTAGCTTTGCAATTGCAAACTTCACATCTAAATCGCTTGCCATCTTTGCATACAGTATTCACAGACTCACTATACTCACTGAGTTGCAGAACTCTCTTCTTTCCAGCGCCCTGGGTGCCTGGTGGGTGCACTGGGCACATAACCTATTAGCAGGGTATGGAATTATGCACTTGAAGCTTCTTGGTTGCAGAGAATACGCTTTACTTTCATGGAGGAATATCAGAACATGAACAGGACCAAACAGGAACTAGATACAAACGAGTACACAGAACAGAGGACAGATAACATTTCCTCTTATTGCATTACAATAGACTTTCCATGCACATAACACTATAACACTGCAGTGCCACCTGCTGGTATAGATAGGTATATGCATATGTATACAGGTTAGTTTATAAAAGCAAACTGCTGTTGCTCTTCCAACAGTAAAACCCCATAGTTAAGTCATGTTTTTAGCACCCCCACCCCAACCGCACCCCATTTAGTTGCAGTGGCCAGGGCTGTACACATGTTGTAGCAGGAGTTATATATCCTGTCATGGTTGGTGGGTAGGGTTGCCACCTCATCCCTTAAGGGCTCATTCACAAGTGCAGCAGGCATTGCTGCTCCTCTGAAAAGCAATCTGAGTGTGTTTGATAGGTGGTGAGGAGGCGATATTTTGCCTCCTTCCCACCTAATTTAAACCCATGATTGCCGTACAATGCACGTGATTGCAACACCGTAGTATGGCAATTAGTGGTTTAAATCAGGATTTAGGAGGTGACACTGTGCCCAGGGATCTTTGACTTCTGTAATGTTGATCAGTTAGATCTCCACCTCTTTAAGATTGCCTACCACTGCCCACATTAAACTTCACCTATGCAGTTTGCCAGTAGCATGCCTTATGCTTCCCTATGACAGATTAAAGCGGAGTTCCACCCATTTAAAAGTCAGCAGCTACAAAAAGTGTAGCTGCTGACTTTTAATAAACAGACATTCACCTGACCCACGCTCAAGTGATGCGGCCGCCCGAAGCCTCGCTCCTTTCCGCTGTGCCGGGAATTACAAGTGTGGGCGCCTGGCTTCACAGCTGGGTGCGCACTGCATATGCACGAGCCGTGCTGCGCAATATGAATGGCCGGGCCATCTTCTGGAACCAACAAAGTGTCCCAGAAGATTGCAGGGAGGGAGGGGGGAGAGGTGAACTTTGGGGTGGAAGTGGGAGCTGGGTACCTGTGAAAACTTGGTACCTGCCCCCCCCCCCCCAAAAAAATGACATGCCAATTGTGGCATGTCGGGGGGGGGTCACCAGTACTTTCAGTGGAATTTCCGCTTTTGAGTCAAAGTCTGCTTTAAGTGCATTGTCAATATGGCTGCTGTGACCTCACCCCCTTATTGGCTCTCCTAAGCCAGCTGACCAATGTTTAAAGGCAGGGCAGTGCATTATGTTTACAAAAAGCTTGGTTTGGGCAATTGCTGCATTAACTGTGAATTTTTACCCGCTGGATCCGCCTTAAACCCATGGTAATGGTAAACCTGAACCCCATCCCTAGTTATAGATAAATATATAATAAAATCACAAAGATGCTATTTCAATATTAAAAAAATTCATAGATAGCAAATAGATATTGTTTACAATTTTTGCAAAGGTGGTGCTCTAGTTAAGTGAAACAAACCCTGGCTAAATGGATGCTAAGGTGTCCTCAATCAATGTGTAAACTGCCTCAGTACATTAGAGCTTGGCTAAGAACTTTAACCACTTCAGGTCTGCCCTCTAGCAGTTTTACTGCTACAGTGTGGCACCAGTGTGCCAAATCACGTATATATATATGGGTGTCCGGGTAGGGTCACACATGAGCACTGCCGCTGGCTCACTCCTGCTGTGATTACACACAGCAGAAGCTGATTGGTGGGTGCAAGGTACCCGATGTCCACCGGCACCCGCTGATCGTTCAACAGAGATGCAGAACAGCAATCTGCCTATGTAAACAAGGCAGATCGCCCTTCTGACAGGAGGGGAGGGGTTACCGTGAAAGGGCGGTAACGCGTTTCAGAGCATGCACAGTTCGCTCATTCATCAGGTCTGATGATGGAGTGGATTGTGCATGCTCCGAAACGCATCACTGCCCCTTTGACGGCAGCTCCTGTCTATACGTTCCAGCGTGGTTCTGAAAGTCCATTGGCCTTCCTCGCTTCTCCCTCTCCTGTCACAGCTGCGGGTCAGCTCTCCCTCCCCCTAGAGGTGAAAGACTCTACAGGATGCCTATTATGCTGACTCATATGCTTATTTGATCTACTACATTGTAAGTGTTTGTATCCGCTTTTTATAAATAAATACTCTTTAATACTGTACTTAGAAGCGCATTCTATTTTTTCCTTTAGTCCCCTAGTAAAAGCACCTCCCACAGTACACATAAACACTGGCTAGGCATACAGTTAACCCTTTGATCCCCCCTGATGTTAACTCTTTCTCTGCCAGTGTCATTAGTACAGTGACAGTGCATATTTTTAGCACTGATCACTGTATTAGTGTCAATATTCCCCAAAAAGTGTCAGTTAGTGTCAGAATGTCCACCGCAATTTCAAAGTCCCCTATAAGTTGCTGATTGCTGCCATTACTAGTAAAAAATATATGAATAAAAATATCCCATACATTGTAGACGCTATTACGATATAACAAATCAATCAATATATTGGGATTTTTTTTTTACCAAAAATGTGTAGCAGAATGCATATTGGCCTATATTGAAGAAATTTGAATTTTTAAAATACCACCAAAAGAAAGCTCTGTTTGTAGGAAAAAAAGGGCAGACATACCTTTTATTTAGGTACAGCGTTGCATGACTGTGCAATTGTCAGTTAAAGTAACGCAGTGCCTAATCGCATAAAATGGCCAGGTCACAAAGGTGGTAAGTCTTCTGGAGGTCAAGTGGTTAAATAATAACAAAACAACTTCCGTAAGGGCCGGTTAACATTGTAGCGAGGCGGAGCGGCGCGATGCGGCGCTCCAGGCGATCTCAAAGCGGCTTGCTAGGAGACTTCTATCATAGAAGTCAATGCAAGCCGCCTGAGATCGCCCTAAAAATAGTGCAGGGACCATTTTTCTAATGCGGAGCGAAGCGATTCGCTCCTATTAGAACGGTCCCTAACTGTCCCTATTCTCCAAACTTTCCTTAAATCTCAATGTAGAGCTACCCCCAAAGGGGTCGCTTGATAATTAGGGTACATCTGGTTGAATTAAAGTCAGTGCAAGGATGTATAAGGACATGAGTATAGATACCTTTAGGCTGGGTTCACGTGTGTGGACGTGGCTGACAGTAGGGGTCCGGTGCGTCCTTGTTCTCCGTTTCAGGGACGCATCAGGCTCAAATGTTTTCCTGAATTCAGACCTGAAACGGAACCAAAGATGCACAGGACCCCTGTGCAGTGTGCTCCGTGGCTACCCCGGAGATCCATTGAGAGCCGGTCACACTCTTCTGTCATGCAATTCGCATTAGTGTGAACCCAGCCTTAAAATGGAGCTATAGGCAAAAGTTTTTTTTTTCATTTTGGACAGAGTAAGGAAGGGTTAGAGGGTTGCACAGATTTCCCTTAATTTCCTGTCCCATAGCCAAACAGGAAGTAAGAGGAAATCTTGCATATTAAGGGAATTCCTTGGGGACCCCCAGGAACTTCTCATTGCAAGATCTCCCCTCTATTGATTTTCTGGGGACAACTCAAAATTTGAGGTTTTCTTTTACTTTTACTTTCAATGATGTCTGCTAGAGTGTGTACTAGCCAATGGCGGCTGGTGTTTTATTGAGGGCGTAGCAAACATCCACCTACCCCCCCCCCCTCGAGTGGCAATTCTCCCCCACTGTTTCCCCCGGCACTTACCCCTTCTAGGGAGGGAGCATGCAGTGGCTCTGTGTCCTCTTGTCGATGGCAGCTTCCAGCGTGCGGCTTCTCCCCTCTACCTTCTAGGTGTCCAATAGAATCGCCTGTCCTTTCAGCCAATCGGGTGATGGGTGTCAAAACCCGATTGGCTGATTGGCTGGGAGGAGGATCAGTGTTACAACAGTGAATATTCATTCAATGTTGTAACACACCTGGGTGGGCTGTGAGCTCACTCTGCGCTCACAGCCCACCCTATTTTGAAGCCCACTAGAGCCTCTGGCTCTAATAGGTGCTTCAAAAAAACGCAAAATGATCAATTGTCAGCGCAGATACTATGGTAACAACCAAAACTGTAAATAAATGCATGGACCGAACAGGGGATAAGGGTCCCCTACAAATGCATGGATGTATGGTAATGGCAACTTATCTAATACAATGGGAGGGATCAAGTCCATATAAGTTGACACCAAGGCTGCACTGGCCAGAAGTAGAAAGGGCTTCTGAAGAGACAAAAAGGAGAAGGCAGGCGCGCCTCTAAGTGTGAACCATAAATTTTTATTATAACAAGAAGTGCAAAGGTACTCACAAAGGTAGTAGTGCAAATCGCGTTGCAGTGTCAGCCACTGCGGGCTTAGTGTCCATAAAGTTTGTTGCTGTCACAAAAGGAAAGAGTGAAGGCTGTCTCCAGAGTATGCAAGGAAGGAACAGTGGTTTCCGGCACTTCCTGGTCTTCATCTGGAGGAGTGCGTCATCACTTCCGGTTCCGGTGGGCAACTTCCGGTGACGCGTTGCCGGGGACCCCTCCCCTTCCTCAGGCCGTGTATATACCTTCCTTGCATACTCTGGAGACAGCCTTCATTCTTTCCTTTTGTGACAGCAACAAACTTTATGGACACTAAGCCCGCGATTTGCACTACTACCTTTGTGAGTACCTTTGCACTTCTTGTTATAATAAAAATTTATGGTTCACACTTAGAGGTGTGCCTGCCTTCTCCTTTTTGTCGCTTCAAAAAAACACACCTCCGCCCACCCCTGCAATTGTAATTCATGTGCCTGGCATCCTAAAAGGGGCCAGGCACATGGATGGGGGGCAACAGAGGGGAGGCAGTGCCCATGCACTAGCTATTCCAAGGTAACTTTGAATATAGTTCTGTACCACTTGACTGGAATCAACATATGAATTAGCAAATTCAGCAATAAACGGTGCATATAAATGTTAAATGCAATGTGAGTAATAATACTGCAACTGGGTTAGAATGACCAGGGTATGGTGCAGCACCTTTTAAACTAAGTAAAGGGGCAAAGATCTCTATATAGCCACTGTAAAGGGAAAGTCTTTACTCCTGACTCTTCAGTCAGCTAACATTGGGGCCCAGTGGTACTGCTAGTGTGCATGAGGACAGTCAATAATGCCTGAAGGCAGTAATAGAGCTATAAAACAGCTCTGTAGTCAATTCTTAAGGGCTCAGTCTCTAGTGGCAGCAAGTCATGGTTGCAAGGCCCTCTCATCATACCCACCATCAAAGCATCAGTTGAGACAAACAAGTGTGCTGCGCTCACAGGAACAGGTGTGATGTTCAATCTGATGATTGCTGGATCCTACAGTGATGGGTGTCCACGCCTTGATGTCCTCTCAAAAAGTGGCACTTCCAAAGTCCTTGCAGTGATGCTTTATTAATATGCTGTGCATAAGGTACAGGTACAAAGCTTACGCATTTTGGCGGATGACCGCCTTGATCACAGCTTAAAATACAAATAGGAAATACACATTTATATAGTGGGAAAAATCCCCCCCCCCCGAGAACCCCACACCCTTAATTGGCAAATAGGTGGAACCTAAATCCAAGGCATGGAAAGTAATCAAAGAAACGTCCACAGCCGTCCGGAGGTGGGTTCAGAGGGAGAAAGAAAACATGGAATGACAAAAAGTGAAAAATATATACATATTAAAAATAAAAGAATATAATCAGCACCAACACAAAATGTAAGATGTCAAAAGATCAAAACATCAGTGGTCCCTCTGGTTAGGTGCCTGCTCACACTGGGTTGTCTGGGGCGCCTCCGGACCCTAGCACAGCTTGCTTATATTCTGATGATGGCTCAGTCTCTCAGCACACAGGTCACAGCTCTGCAGTCTCTGGTCTCTCAGGTGATTGTGCAAGACACAATGGCAGCACCATTAGCTCCAGTGGTGTGCCCTGTCCTGATCACTTCCCAGTGCCAGAAGATTGAATCAATGGGCCATTCAGGATATGTAGCATATCTGCTCACACTGGATTACAGGGCTGTGGTAATGTGTACTCTGCCACTGACAGCATTGTCCAGCTACACATATTACATTGCACACCCTGGTGGAGGGCAGGGATGGAATTCTGGGCAAAATAATGGCTGCTGGGTACCAGCCACTGTGTTGTAGCATGTCAAAAGAGCCAAAAGCTGAGACACCTGTCTTGACAAAGATGCTGCTGAAGATGGTGGGGTGGGTGTAGGAGAATTCTGCAGCCTTCACTTGACCCTCCTAAACCTGGCCCACTGCCACTTTTTCAAACAGAACCTCTTTGCTCCGATTACCTCCATGTTCACAACCTCTAGCTCTCACTTTAAGCCTTTCTAACAATTTAAATAAAGGGAAATGCCTAAATCTAATGGCAACTGCAGCAATTGGTGGAATAAATGTACTTTGGTACACATGACTTAACCACACAAGTATGCAGTGATGTGTGGCAAATGAAGGGCAGCTTTGCCAACGTCGGCAACACATTTATGCTACAGACCTTGACATAAAAAAGGCCCTAGTAAATTAAAAAAAAAAAAGCTAGCAGAAAATAAAATAATCAGGGCTATAGTTGTCCTTATAAGCACAGTTCAACTGTAATGTTCCATATAATCCCCCATAATTGTCAGATATTATTTTCAGCTTTCTTTTCCAGAGCAAGATTGCATACAGAACTTCAAGACTAAAGAGAAAAGAAACCACACAAATCTGGTGCATAAAAACATACTTTATTCAATAACAACAAATATGGTTTTACAACTACAGTTGTGCTCATAAGTTTATACCCTGGCAGCATTTATGATTTCTTGGGCATTTTTCAGATAATATGAATGATAACACAAAAACATTTCTTTCACTCATGGTTAGTGTTTGGCTGAAGCCATTTATTATCAATCATCTGTGTTTACTCTTTTTAAATCATAATGACAACACAATCTACCCAAATGACCCTGATCAAAAGTTTACATACCCTGGTAGACAGGGATTTGAATGGCGATTAAAGGTAACCATCCTCACCTGTGATCTGTTTGCTTGTAATTAGTGTGTGTGTATAAAAGGTCAATGAGTTTCTGTACTCCTGACAGACCCTTGCATCTGTTATCCAGCGCTACGCTGATGTTTCTGGATTCTGAGCCATGGGGAAAGCAAAAGAATTGTCAAAGGATCTGCGGGAAATGGTAGTTGAACTGTATAAAACAGGAATGGGATATAAAAAGATATCCAATGAATTTAGAATGCCAATCAGCAGTGTTCAAACTCTAATGAAGAAGTGGAAAATGAGGGGTTCTGTTGAAACCAAACCACGGTCAGGTAGACCAACTAAGATTTCAGCCACAACTGCCAGGAAAATTATTCGGGATGCAAAGAAAAACCCACAAATATCTTCAGATGAAATACAGGACTCTCTGAAAACATGTGGTGTGGCTGTTTCAAGATGCACAATAAGGAGGCACATGAAGAAAAATGGGCTGCATGGTCGAGTCGCCAGAAGAAAGCTATTACTACACAAATGTCACAAAGTATCCCACTTACAATACGCCAAACAGCACAGAGACAAGCCTCAAACCTTCTGGCACAAAGTCATTTGGAGTGATGAGACCAAAATGTAGCTTTTTGGCCACAACCATAAAAGCTACATTTGGAGATGAGTCAGCAAGACCTATGATGAAAGGTACACCATTCCTACTGTGAAACACGGAGGTGGATCACTGATGTTTTGGGGACGTGTGAGCTACAAAGGCACAGGAAATTTGGTCAAAATTGACGGCAAGATGAATGCAGTATGTTATCAAAAAATACTGGAGGAACATTTGCATTCATCAGCCAGAAAGCTGCGCATGGGATGTACATTCCAACATGACAATGATCCAAAACACAAGGCCAAGTCGACCTGTCATTGGCTACAGCAGAATAAAGTGAAGGTTCTGGAGTGGTCATCTCAGTCTCCTGACCTCAATATCATTGAGCCATTCTGGGGAGATCTCAAACGTGCAGTTCATACAAGACAGCCCAAGAATTTCCAGGAACTGGAGGCTTTTTGCCAAGAGGAATGGGCAGCTTTACCATCTGAAAAGATAAAGAGCCTCATCCACAAATACCACAAAAGACTTCAAGCTGTCATTGATGTTAAAGGGGGCAATACACGGTATTAAGAACTGGGGTATGTAAACTTTTGATCAGGGTCATTTGGGTAGTTTCTGTTGTCATTATGATGTAAAAAGAGTAAACACAGTTGATGGATAATAAATGGCTTCAGCCAAACACTAACCATGAGTGAAAGAAATGTTTTTGTGTTCTCATTCATATTCTCTGAAAAATGGGCAAGAAATCATAAATTCTGCCAGTGTATGTAAACTTATGAGCTGTATATCCAGATTGCTGACAGACCCATTCAGGTGTGGGCGTGTGCCATACCTTTGTCCAGTCTGTTACCAATCTGGAGATGAAAGAGGCGGACTGAGCTGTCATCTTGCAAATACTGCATCCTCCCTCTGCATGGTATGCGTGTACAAAGCACCCTTTCTATGGTCGCACATGAGTGTAGTACCACATTTGTTTATATGTGTATACGGTGGCTTTTTGTTTTTTTGGGATTTTTTTTGCACCATATCTACGTGCTTTCTTTTTCCCATTGTCTTGTAGTTGTCGCTGACTTCCAGAAAAAGGTAACTTGAGAAATTAAAAAGGACTTTTGTGTCTCTAAACTATGAAAACATTGGGTGTACCACACTGCAATTTACAGTAATTTAGGGCAGTATAGTATAGCACCATATAGCAACTAACTCTCTCTACACAGACTGGCAGCGCTCCCTAAAATACTCCAACATACACTGACTGTATGCTGGCTGCTGGGAACAGGGAACTCACCCTTTTATAGTGGCTGGCACATAACAAAGCCCCATTATGGGCCATAGTAACCCTGCTGACCACAGCTGAAAGGTCATGTAGCATTATCCACTTCTCTGCCTTTTGGTTATGAATCAAGTGTAGTATCTGTTCATATCAGTGTCCAGTAAGGGTGCTGTGCTGTCATTCTGGTTTGGCCAGGCTGGAGTGGCTGGCTATGTAGTACCCCTGCTGGAGTGATAAGGGCTCTGAAGGCTAGTACTGGCTGAACAGTAATCGGGGCGCCCGCAGGCTGTCGGGGCACGAAAGTAATTACCCCAGGAAAGCTGGAAGAGCCAAGTTCCTCCTGATTTCCGTGGATCTACCTTGTCTGGCCATGGTCTGGGAAGGCAGAGAGTCTGCAGTGTCTGTGCCCCCTGGGAGTGGTTACCCTAGGGGTGCTCCTAGTAACACTTGGGTGTGGGACCCCACAGTGTGAACTGGCACATGATCACAGTTCTAAACACTTTTTCTGCACTGTGCCTTTTGGGGTTTGGCCTTTTGGCTAAGTCCGGGACAATTTTTGTCTTCCAGGCTTCAGGGCCTGGCCAGTGCACATTGCATGGCCACTTATTTATTTATTTTTTTCTCCACTGTTTGTCACTCTTTCAATTTGTGTGTTTTTTCTCACTAGGATGGGTTTGCCTAGACGTCTAGGGGGAGGATGGGAGGGCCTTCTGGTTTCTTCCTCTCCTGCCCTGGAGGGGGAGGTGTTTCTCTTTGGGAGAGCCCCTCGGCCTAGTATTCGATGGTTGGCTTCAGCTGACCTAGATGAACCGGGTCTGCCAGGCTTTCGGGCTAGGCAGACCATTGGAACCCTATGTCTCTGTCAGGAGTCTTGCGCCCCGGGGGATCAGGGAGAGGTTCTACTCCTTCGGGGGTGGACAAAGCTCACCCTCAAAAGAGAAGTATGGGTTTGGGCTTTTTTTTTGATTTATATTTACCTAGGTGGATGCAGCATTGGTCCGATGCTGCATCTGTCCCCCAACGCCTCTGCACTGAAAACCGAGTAATCAAACATCGCTGATTACTCGGTTCTGACAGCTCCCCGAGCAGATAACTGCTGACTGTCAGTCACATCTCTCTGCTCTGCTCCCTCATCGCTCATTGGAGTGCTGGGCTGTGGAGGGGGCCGGGGCAGCCAGCTCAGTCTCTCAGTGGCTCCCTGAGAGGCTGAGCCGAGTGTCGGTCCAGGCACCTGGTGGATCCAGACTCCATTGTCGCAATGACACGGTGCCTGGACTGACTTCTGTGACGTCAGCAGAGAGCAGACTTCAGCCCGCTCTCTGCTGAAAATGGGTCACAGGAGTGCAAAACCAATTGCACTCCTGTGATCCATAGGAGAAATACAGCAAAATGAGCTTTGGCTATACTTTTCCTTTAAGTGCACTTTTTAGTGTGTGTGTTTCACATGCACGTTTTCTGTTCATTCAGTCGTTTTTCAGTTTTTAGGTATTTGCATCACCAACGTATTCAGTAAAAGCCATTATTTTGCTGGAACCACAAATTACAAACTGCATCTGTAACTATTCCATGGTACAGTGCCTTGAAAAAGTATTCATACCCTTTGAAATTTTTCACATTTTTGTCATGTTACAACCAAAAACGTAAATGCATTTTATTGGAATTTTATGTGATAAACCAACACAAAGTGGCACATAATTGTGAAGTGGAAGAAAAAGGATAAATGGTTTTTAACATTTTTTACAAATATCTGAAAAGTGTGGTGTGCATTTGTATTCAGCCCTCTTTACTTTGATACCCCTAACTAAAATCCAGTAGAACCAATTGCCTTCAGAAGTCACCTAATTAGTAAATAGAGTTCCCCTGTGTCTAATTTAATCTCAGTATACATACAGCTGTTCTGTGAAGCCCTCAGAGGTTTGTTAGAGAACCTTAGTGAACAAACAGCATTATGAAGGCCAAGGAACACACCAGACAGGTCAGGGATAAAGTTGTGGAGAAGTTTAAAGCAGGGTTAGGTCATGAAAAAAAATCCCAAGCTTTGAACATGTCATGAAGCACTGTTCAATCCATCATTTGAAAATTGAATGAGTATGACATAACTTTAAACCTACCAAGACATGGGCGTCCACCTAAACTGACAGGTCAGGCAAGGAGAGCATTCATCAGAGAAGCAGCCAAGAAGCCCATGGCAACTCTGGTGGAGCTGCAGAGATCCACAGCTTAGGTGGGAGAATCTGTCCACAGGACAACTATTAGTTGTGCACTCCACAAATCTGGAAGAGTAGCAAGAAGAAAAGAAGAAAACCATTGTTGAAAGCCATAAGAAGTCCAGTTTGCAGTTTGCGAGAAGCCATGTGGGAGACACAGCAAACATGTGGAAGAAGGTGCTCTGGTCAGATGAGACCAAAATTTAACTTTTTGGCCTAAAAGCAAAACGCTATGTGTGGTGGAAAACTAACACTGCACATCACCCTGAACACACCATCCCCATCATGAAACATGATGGTGGCAGCATCATGTTGTGGGGATGCTTTTCTTCAGCAGGGACAGAGAAGCTGGTCAGAGTTAATGGGACGTACCAGATCATGGCTGGCTGTGGTCTCTACTCCTCTTTCGCCCAGAGGTGTGGGGAGCAACTGGGAGCGGCAGCCAGAGATGCGGGGAGCGGTCCAAAGGTCCTGGGAGTGGCGGCCTTAGGTGCAGGGAGTGGCCTAGAGGTCCAGGGAGCGGCGGCCATAGGTGCAGGGAATGACCCGGAGGTCCGGGGAGCGGCGGCTCCGGTATCCGCTCCTCCATCTCCTACAGGGTACTGTTCCTCTTCCTAAGCGCCAGGCATCCAATAGGATCGCCTGGCGCTTAGGCCAATCTGACGAATTGTTTCCTGATTGGCGTGGAGGAACGTTAGTGTGAAAATAGCAAAAATGTATTTGCTATGGTCACACAATTCTCTGCGCCCCGAGCTCACCCTTTTTTGAAGCCTATTAGAGCCACTGGCTCTAATCAGGTGCATCAACAAACACACCCCCACCCGCCTATCCCTGCCATAGTAATTAATGCGCCTGGCATTCTGAAAAGGGTAGGGCGCCTGGATCGGGGGGTGGGGGGGTGGGGGGTGGCGGCAGGGAGCTACAATGGGATGGTTTAGAACAAAGCATATTCATGTGTTAGAATGGCCAAGTCAAAGTCCAGACCTAAAACCAATTGAGAATCTGTGGCAAGACTTGAATATTGCTGTTCACAGACGCTCTCAATCCTGTCTGACATAGTTTGAGCTATTTTGCAAAGAAGAATGGGCAAAATGTCACTCTCTGGATGTGCAAAGCTGGCAGAGACATCCCCAAAAAGACTTGCAGCTGTAATTGCAGCGAAAAGTGGCTCTACAAAGTATTGAATACAAATGCATGCCACACTTTTCACATATTTATTTGTAAAAAATGTTAAAAACCATTTATCATTTTCCTTCCACTTCACAATTATGTGGCACTTTGTGTTGGTCTATCACATAAAATCCAAATAAAATCCATTTATGTTTTTGCTTGTAACACAATAAAATGTGAAATGCATCTTGAGGGCACTGTAGCTGTTAACCCAAACCTCATCACCAAAGATAAAACAGAAGAGAGGAGGCGCTTCTAAGTGCAATATGCCAGTACCACTTTATTAAAAAAAGATTAAAAACACTCACAAGATCAATGTGTGTTCAGCACATCCAACATCCAATAACAGGGGTGAACCAAACGTTCGTCCCATCCGACCGGGTGGTCCTCCAAAAATGATCGTCTGTCCTGCATGCTGTATGGTGAGAGGAGCCGGCTTGTGGCGTGTAGGTCAAAGGGAGGCTTGGAGCGCAATCACCTGGCGCAGGCAGGATGGCGTCACTTTGCGCTCCAAGCCTCCCTTTGACTTACACGCCGCGAGCCAGCTCCTCTCACCATACAGCGTGCAGGACAGACAATCGTTTTTGGAGGACCACCCGGTCGGATGGGACGAACCTTTGGTTCACCTCTGTTGTTGGATGTGCTGAACACACATTGATCTTGTGAGTGTTTTTAATCTTTTTTTTAATAAAGTGGTACTGGCATATTGCACTTAGAAGCGCCTCCTCTCTTCTGTTTTTTCTAGGTTCTGTGAGCTGGGGTTAAGCTCATCGTGGATGGCAGCTTCCGGTGTCTTACGCTTCAGTTTGACTTTTTATTCCTGATTTTTACATTTTTAATTTTCCTCCTCCATTTTTGGCCCTATATACTGTTCCGATATGGACTATTTTGTATGATTATTGCTTATGGACTTTGTATATGGACTTAACTTATGTGGACTTGTATATATCCTCTTCATAATATAACTTTTTAAGATTGTACATTCTGGGTGTTGCGCCTCTTACTCGTTGGAATCATCACCAAAGATAGGTCACTTCTTCATCTACAGCCTGTGATTGGACAGCAATAGAGCAGCAGCAGACTAAAAGTCATTCTTTCCAATCGGCATGTTACATATGCACACAGGTCACCTAATTGGACCCAAGTGCTGTCCCTCCCCCTCCAAGTGCTGTTCTAGAGTGGATTATAAAAGGCTGAAACCAAGAGAAGTTCAAGTATTTACTGGGGCTGCATTAAAAAATGTGTGTGTGTGTGTGTGGGGGGGGGGGGGTATTAACCAGGTGTTAAACTCATATCGCCAAGTAGGCCCTAACACTTAACCATTCCTCTTCTGCACTCTAACACTTAAGCTGACACCTGAATTAACCCTTAACTTTACCCTTAACTTTACCCTAACAGTTTACTTTTACAAATAAACCTGTTGTGAAAATAAACTCGCCCCAAAAAAGATTTAGTGCCATTTGTTGGTTAGGAATCATTCCTGAATGACTGCTGGGAAAACAACACTTCAGGAGTTTCAGTCTCCTGTGTCCCTCACACTTTATCTGGTTCCTCCTACTGACCTCTATGTTGTTACAGAATACAGTAACATACCACCCAACCGTCCCTGATTCCCCGCGACCGTCCCGGAAATTGGTTCCTGTCCCAGCAAATTAGGGCTGAGTCCTGGAATGCCCGCGGCGTGTACGTGGTGTCTTGGTTCCCACATGCTACAGTAATGAGGTTATTGGAAGGAACCACTAAGTATTGCACACCATAATTTAAGAGCAATGGTATTTATTGTTGAATATCACTGATTGACCACCTTACCAGTCCTAAAGAATAGAGCTAGATGCCAGGGACTGCTCCATTCATTTTTTTTGTGTTGGTGCTAGAAGTATAAGTAGGGGATTGAAGTTCCCATTCCTGAATTTCATCTTATAATAAAAGCAGACCTACCGTAATGATGAATGCATGAAAAAAGTGGTATGGTAAGCAATTGCAGAACATGAAAAATGTATATAGTAAGCAACTTCTTGGACACAGTGGAGAGAAAAAAGGAGCGGCCGGCATAATGCATGCCTTCATTAGCTGGTCAGTAATGTTGAAATAGTCTGTTTGCTGTGCACACTGCACATACGAGGTGTGTCTAAAAAGTTTGGTGTATGGTATCAGAAAACAAACAAAACAGGAGATACAAAGAAATCACCTTTATTGGCCTTCAAAATAATCGCCATCCTTCACAACATACTTTTGGCAATGTTCATAAAGCTCCTGGAATCTGTCAGCAAAGGCCTCTTTAGGAATCAATCGCAGAACCGCTGTCACAAATTGTTGGATGATGTCATCGCTGTCGAAGAAGGAAATCAACATAGTCTTGACCTTGGACTTTTGCAGGCAACTCATTTTGGGTCGCTGGAAAGACGATGAACGCCATTCCAACGATTGCTGCTTGGATTCTGGATTGAACTGGTAGCACCAGGTCTCATCCCCTGTGACGATGGATCCTGATTACACATGGTAATGAAGTCTCCAGAGGTTTCCATCCATTTTGCTTTCTGTTTGTCTGTCAGCTTGTGTGGCCCAAACCGGGAACAGATCTTCTGCTTACCCAAATCTGGTGCACACCGTGTCCTTGCTAATGCCCAATTCCTCTGACATCAATTGTAGAGTCAGTCGCTGTTCTCGTGCTAGCATTGGTCGCACTCACTCAAACATGTCTGGGGTTCTGATTGTTGACTGCTGACCCAAACGTGGCGCACCCTCAGACATTTCGTTCCCGTTGCGAAAACGCTTGAACCAGTCGTAAACACATTTTCTGCTCATGGCTTCCGTCCCGTACACTTGCACCAACATTTCATGTGTCTCCGTCCCTGGTTTCCCTAATTTGTAGCAGAACTTGATGCTTCACGCTTTACTCCATTGCACTGTGACCCTACCTCTCACACTGACTACATTCGATTGTGGGTTTACCCTGACGGCAACATGTACTCCACGCTAGGTGACGCTTCTCGACATGTCTCTGGATAGCCATGTGCATGCGCATGCACCTGGCCCATGTTGTCGTTGAGATATCTGACCATTCACCAAACTTTTTAGACACACCTCGTATGTTCCCGCACCCTGCTACCCACCAAATAAGCTTTAAGTACTGTGCCACCTGATAAGGTAGTACATCCAGTCCTCCTGTACTGAGCCCAGACCCCATCAGTTCAAAAAGGGGGACCGGGCACCTGCCGAGCTGGAGCAAGGCTGTACTACCTTTTTGCTAGCTCCTGTGACTCCCCATGCAGCTCTGCTGGCTTTCTCCTCCCTGTTCTCCCTCTGGCTGCACTGTAGGGCGATTGGTATCTTTGTCACCACCCTCTTGCTATCCGGGCCTTCCTGTGCGCTCCCTCCCCTCCCTGTAGCATTGCCAGATTCCCTCCTCTCCAGCCAGCAGCTACTGAGGGCATGATTCAGGATGGAGAGGGGGTGTGGGTGTGGTAAATATGTCCTATTTACCAGCCCCTTCCCTTCCTGAATGAACACAGTGAGCGATCGGCACTGATCACTCACTGTGTTCATCCATCACTGAAACATAGTAAATTGTGTTTACTGTTCTTCAGTTTTTGAATGAACAGCAAGCCTCAGAGCGCTTCCCTTACATTCACTGTTCAGTACAGCTGAGGCTGCAGAGAAAGGGACTGGGGAATCTGTGTTCTCAATCCCCTTTCCTGTCTCAAATGTGAGACATCAGGGGTCTGTTTAGATCCCGGATAGTTCACCAAAGGCCCCCCAACAAGGCTGTTAAAAGAACATAAAAAAGGAGGGGGTGGGGGCCTGTCAGGTAGGCTGTGCGGGGCCCCATGATGTCTAACAGCAGCCCTGGTCACCAGTGAGATTCTCACAGAGAGGCATTCACCTCAAGATAAAGGATATTAGGCTAAATTCATGCAGATGACTAACATAGTGCGAATGGCAGTGGCAGGAATCTGCTGATTCTTGCTGCCGTTTTAGCCACCTGTAAGTGGCTAGCTGCCCGTACAATTTAACAACTTCAGCACTTTTACCCCCCTCCTGCCCAGGCAAATTTTTAGCTTCAGCTCTGTCGCACTTTGAATGACAATTGCGCGGTCATGCAACCCTGCATCCATATACATTTTTAGCATTTGTTTCACAAAAATAGAGATTTCTTTTGGTGGTATTTAATCACCACTGGGTTTTTATTTTTTTGCGATATAAAAGAAAAAAGACTGAAAATTTTGGAAAAAAAAAAAACTTTTTTTTTTTTTTTACTTTCTGCTACAAAACATCCAATAAAAAATGTTTTTAACCACTTTAATATCAGGCACTTACCACCCTTCCCGCCCAGACCAATTTTTAGCTTTCAGCACTGCTGCATTTTGAATGACAATTGCGCAGTTATGCAACACTGTACCCAAACAAAACAAAAATAGAGCTTTCTTTTCGTAGTATTTGATCAAAAAATGTGTTTCTGTCACAAAATTAAAAGTTAATTTTCTCCTTCACTGACGGGCACTGATGTGGCTACACTGATTAGCACTGATGAGGCTACACTGATGGGAACTGATGAGGCATTGGCAGATTGGCACCGATAAGGTGGCACTGATGATGAGGCACATATATGCAGCACTGAAGGGCTCTGATAGGCGGCACTGATAAGCAGCACTGACTGGCACTGAATGGTGGCACTGATATGCAGCACTGATGGGCACTGATAGGTGGCACTGGGCATTGATAGGTGGCACTGATAGGTGGCACTGATGGGTGGCACTGGTGGGCACTGGTACATGGCACTGAGATGTAGCACTCTTAGGGATGGCACTGGCAGGCATCACATATGGGCACAGTGCCATCCCCACAGTGCACTGTACACCCCTTACCTGGTGGTCTAGGGTGAGCTCCCTGGGCAGCCTACTGATGGTGGTCCTGGGCAGGCTCCCTGGTGGTTCAGTGTGGCATTCCTAGGGGGGCTGCACTGATAAATGTTCAGTGCAGACCCCCCCCCCTGTCAGGAGAGCAGCTGATCGGCTCTCCTACTCACGTCTGCAGACGCGAGTAGAGTAAAAGCCAATAAACGGCTCTTCCTGTTTACACTGTGACCAGCCATGATTGGTCACGGTTGATCACGTGGTAAAGAGCTTCTGATGGAAACACTTTACTGAGATCGGTAATGCGGTGGGTCAGACTCACCCACTGCACCACCGATCGCCGCATTGCGTGCGATCGCGGGTTATCCTGAGGACATCAATAGACGCCCAGTCAAGATAACGAAGCCACCGCCTGGTCGCCATTTGTCTATAGACCAGGCGGGAAGTGATTAAAAAAATCACATTTCTTCATACATTTTAGCCAGAATGTATTTTGATAAGAAAAAAATCCTAATAAGTGTATATATTAATTGGTTTGTGTGAAAGTTATAGTGCCTACACACTATGGGATATATACTGGATCTTTTATTTATTCATACTACTTATGGCGATGATCAGTGACTTATGAGACTGCAATAGTGCAGCGGGCAATCTGACACTAACAGCCCCTTGGGGAACTGACTAATTACCACTGACATCACCGGTGACCTTAACCACTTTAAGACCAGGCCTCTTTTTGGAGTTCAGTGGTTACAAGTTAAAATCAGGTTTTTTTTACTATAAAATTACTTAGAACCCCCAAACATTATATATATTTTTTTTCTAACACCCTAGAGAATAAAATGGCGCCGTTGCAAAACTTTATGTCACACCGTATTTGCGCAGCGGTCTTACAAGCGCATTTTTTTTTTAAATTCAGTTTTTTGAGTTAAAGAATAAGACAGTAAAGTTAGGCCATTTTTTTCCATATTGTGAAAGATAATGTTACGCCGAGTAAAATGATACCCAACATGTCATGTTTCAAAATTGCGTCCGCTCGCGGAATGGTGACAAACTTTGCAACATAAAAATCTCCATTGGCGATGTTTAAAAAATTCTACAGGTTAGCAGTTTTGAGTTACAGAGGAGATCTAGTGCTAAATGTATTGCTCTCGATCTAACGATTGCGGCGATATGTCACATGTGTGGTTTGCACACCGTTTTCATATGTGGGCGGGACTTACATATGCGTTCGCTTCTGCGTGCGAGCTCGCAAGGACGGTGCGCTTTAAATTTTTTTTTTTAATTATTTATTTTACTTTTTAATTTTTATTTTTACCCTGTTCTTCAAAAAAAATGTGATCCCTTTTATTCCTATTACAAGAAATGTAAACATTCCTTGTAATAGAAAAAAGCATGACAGGACCTCTTAAATATGAAATCCGGAGTCAAAAAGACCTCAGATCTCATATTTACACTTAAATGCAAAAAAAAAAAAAAAAGGGGGAAAGTCACTTGTGATGTCGCTTCCGCCCAGCCATGTTATGGAGCCAGGTGAATGGCTTCAGCCGCTCACTTGGCTCACGGACACTGGGGGGGGGGCGGACGCGATCATCTCCGCCACTGCCGGGGGGTCTGGTAAGTGTCGGAGATGACCGGAAAGCGGCGGGAGGGGGGGCACCTCTCCCGCCGCTGATAAAAGTGATCTCGCGGCGAATACGCCGCTAAGACCACTTTTATCAGACGCGGAATCGCCGCCTGGAAAAATAGATACCGGGGTTATGGTAGCTATCTGCTACCATAACAATGGTATTCCACTTCAAACTGCCGCCGTATAATGACGGCGGGCGGTCTTGAAGTGGTTAATATTATATACTATCACTGTACTAATGACTAATGATTAAATGTGTGCCTAATTATGTATAATGTGTGTAACGTGTGCTGCTTTTACTAATAGATCTCTAATCTATCTATAAAAATCTGAGAAAATGAGGGATTGTTCTCTCTGTATAGAGCTCTTTGTTGATTGTTAGCACAGAGCTCTGGGCTGTAAATGTACACAGCCTCTCAGCAGGTCCTGGCCAGGGACCGTTGACCTGGAACTTTCTGACAGGCTCCAACTGTGTACGATCACAGCAGATGCCGGCCTGGGGGCGCGCATATGTACTCCCTTAAACCCGGAAGTAGGCAGTGATATACAATTAGCTTGTGAAAATGTTTTATCTGTTTGCGCCGTGGATCGAAAAAAAAACTTTAAAGTGAGGGAGTATTCTTCCCTCAGGGAGGCTGCTAAATACCAGCAAAGTATATACTGTGAATAATACAAACAAATGATAAGCGCCAACCTAATAATTAAAATAAACAAATAATAATCAAAGTGATATGTTGAAACAATAAGTGACCGTCCACCAATAATATGGATTCAATCAACTGATAAAAAGTCCATTAGTGTCCATCATAAATAAATAAGTGACAATAGTGCTCTTCAGTGCTTCAAATGATAAAAAAGGTGCCACATCACACGTGCCAAGTGCCAGGATCCCACTGGTGTCCCTACTCACCAGAGCGAGTGGACCCACTGCTTTGCAGTCAGTGGGTCAAAATCGCAAAGTTGATAACCGATGGTCACTGGCTGGACACTGTAGCAAAGGATAGATCTCCTTCCCCTTTTCTTCTGGCGGGCCTTGGAACGCACTGGAACTGCTTTTTTACCTCTTTCCCCTCTGTTTAGTGACTCAGAAAACACAAGGGGACCAACATAGTGTAATCCGTACAAAACTTTTAATAATGCGCATAAATAAAATCCTACTTACAGGATGATGCTTTTAAAAACAGCGTCTCGTATATGTGCAGACTGGTATCATGGGCTCGCTTTGCCTACACTGTCTGCAGTATATTGCTGGCAGGCGGGTGGGAATTAGTTAACAGGATAGGTTATTGGCCAAATGATCACACATACAGTAAGGCTGCATTCACACAGGGGCGATCCGACTTCAGGCACGACTTTGCTAGGCAACTTGGAGGCAACTTGGAGGCAACTTGCAGGCTACTTGCAGGCTACTTGCAGGCTACTTGCAGGCTACTTCAAGCTTGACTATGCCAGGCGACTTGGCCTGTGGCCAATCAGAGCGGGGAGGGAGGTGGTTGCCCTGGATAAATTCTTTTCTTTTAGTCGCTTCCATGTAGATGGGGGAGGCGACTTCTATTGAATCCTATGGGCACAAGTCAGATAGAAGTTGCCTAGAAGTAGTACAGGAACCTTTTCAGAAGTCGCCTTGAAGTCGGAGCGACTTCAGTCGCGTATATTAAGACGGCTCCCATTCATTTCAATGGGATTTCAGATGTCAAGTGACTTGGGGCGACTTGAGGCAACGCAAGTCGGATCGCAAGTCGCCCCTATGTGAATGGGCACTAACTGTAACTTGCAGTTTACTAAACACTACAGGTGCAAAGTTGGAATCAATAATGCAAAACAGGGTCAAAGGTGCAAAGAGCATGCATACACTGCAGAATAATACAAAATCTATTATTAGACTGACAAGCTTGGACTCTTCACAGCAATGTCCAGTGGTTTGACCAGGGTAACCCGTGGCTGCAGAGCATAGCCTCTACAGAGAGTTTAACTGAGAATCTCTACTTTAAACAGTTCAGAACACAATTGCTTGTGCTTATTCTCATAAACCGCATCTCTCTTAGTAAAGTCTCTCAGTAAAGCCTGGTAAAGTAGGAAACCAGTTGGAGGGATTCCAGGGTCAAGGACACAGGGGGGCACCCAGAGGTGTAATTAGAACCTTCAGGGCCCCGGTGCAAGAAATTATGAAGGGCCCCCTTGATCCCTGGCCAGGGCCCTTCTCTCTTCCCACTGATCCTGGGGCCCTTTACTCCCATCGCGGGCCCCTTTATTACGGTACTGCAACGCCACCCTTTCACAAGTCCTGCAGCGGGCCCCCTTTCTGCCATCTTTGGGTCTCCCCATGGTGGTGAAATGCAAGGGCCCGTTCAATCCTGATAGTTCCCTCACTGGTGTCAGTAGTTTTTAATTTTTATTTTAATTTTATTATTTTTTACAGTTTCATTTTATTTATTTTACAATTTTATTTTATTACTTTTTTTACATTTTTTTTTAGGAGCTCTGTTGGGGGGCTTTGATGAGATATCAGGGGTCTAAACAAACCTCAGCCCTCAATCTCCATCTGTGTAGCCTCAGCTGCACAGAATGAATGGACAGGAATTGTTGTGTACCAAGCCTCCCATTCATTCAGAAAAAAGGAAGTATAGTAAAAACAGTTTACTATGCTTCAGTTATGAATGAACCAATTGGTACCAATCACTGACTCTGTCCATTCAGAAAAGAAAGGAGCCGGTAAATGACAAATTTACTGACCCGTTCCCATCTCACCATCATGACACATCTTCTACAGCAGCTGGCAGGAGAGAGGAGGGGGGAATACAGCAGCTCTGTGGGGGGACACAGGGACCCTGGGAACAGCAGAAGACAAGTAAACTGGAAAGAAGGGGCAGCGGGGGGCAGCATATAGAGGGACCTACGTCCTCCATCAGGAGGAAAATGGGGGAGATTGGTTCCTCTAAATGCCGTCCCTCCTATCCAGGTGAGGTGTACAAGGGAGGCACATGGGCCCCCTGTAGCATGGGGCCCTTTTGCAATTGCAACCCCTGTAGTTATGTCCCTGGGGGCACCCCACTGGCACTAGAGTACTCTGGTAGCAATTGGGGAAGCGTTTCCCACAGTAGCTGCTTCTTCCAGAAAAGCTGTGTGCTATAGTGCCTGGTACACACACTGAGATTATGTTTTTTTCTGCATGCTAATCTCATATCGAACCTGAAGAGTTTACTAAAGTCATGAAAATTCTCCTATGACAGAATAAAATGGAAGTGATGTCATGTGTTGTAGTGTATTTGCATTGCATTTTCGAATGACAACTGTACTGATTAAAAGAAAATCGTACGATCTGGCATCATACAAAAAATTGTTTTGTGCATGTCCGATAGGATAATATCGGATGAACTGTCATGATCGTCTCTCGAAAGCTCTGTACTAACGATCCGATTATTGCACGATCGCTTCAAAAGTGGTGTTTTTCGTACAATTTTCTGATCTTGTGTACGGGGCTTAAGACTTCTACCTGGCTGAGCGCACATCGGTCCTGACAATGGAGGACTTCTCACCTGGCTGCAGATGAAGCTAGTTCTGCATCATCAGGTGTGGCCTCTCTGAGCTGCTGAGAGAGAAAGCAGAAAATGTACCTTCCCTGAGTGTGTCAAGGAACCTTGGGAATTGTCAGCTCAAATAATACAGTTCCGTGTTCCGTGTGCGGGGTCCATTTTTGCTAATCCCCGCTGAGCCGACTGATGACAGATCCGTCTCCGCTCACTGTGCAGAAACAGATCTGTCAGAGCGCCGCTCTCCTCTATGGGAAATCGGATGACAACGGACCGTCTGTCCGTTGTCATCCGATCCGTTCCCCAGACTAATGGAAAAATAGGGTTTCCAGCTGTCGCACTTTACATACCACGGACTGGATCGGAGAGTGGCGAGTGTCAGCGGACATGTCACCACTGAATATCCGTCGCTTCCTAGAGGAGAATGGGGTGTCTGTCCAAGTGCGCCTGAAAAATCCGCCAGACAGGCGGACCTGAACGGAGCACCCATATGAAAGGGGCCTAAGACAACATCAAAGTAACATTTAAAGCGGTAGTAAACCCCCACTACTGTTTTTACCTACAGGTAAGCCTATAATAAGGCTTACCTGTAGGTAAAAGGAATATCTCCTAAACCTACATGATTTAGGAGATATTCGCCCTGCATGCAGCCGCTGACATTAGCGGCGCATGCGCTCTGATGATCCGGCGGAGGCGGCCGGCAAATCAGAGCTGGCTGCCGGAACGAAGAGCTCCCATGCGCATGCGCGGGAGTGATGTCATGCGGCTCCGGCCACTCACATACTAACATATTATGCTATTGTCTTGCAGGATTTTTTTTTTTTCAGGCAGTTTACTACCGCTTTAAACAGTTACGGTATCTGGCATCATATTCTTCACCGCTTCACATCAACATGCCTATCACATTTATTATATATTGTCCATTAGCTCAAATAACAGTCAGTAAAACAGTATCAAAGTAACATTTAAACATTTAAAGTGATACTGAACACACACTGTTTAATTTACATTATCTCTTTATGTATATGGTTAGTTAAATACATTACCTTTTTGCAGAATACAGAAAACAAATCCCATAGGACTGGGTGAGTATTAACAGCATGCAATACAGCATGATGTGGGTTTAATGACATCTTAAAGTGTTTGTAAAGTCACAAAATGACTGGTATCCCCTCCAGATTATGCTGTCATTAAATACTGTGTATATGTTTTTTTTTAATTAAATGGCTAAATACCTTTTTCTCACACTGCAGCTGTGTGGTCACGTGATCCCCCTGCGCTCTTCTTCCCCGATCTCTGGAGAGAAGCGGGAGGGGCCGAGATTCCCCTGTGACGTCAGCCGGCCAGCACAGGGGGATCACATGACCGCAAAGTGGAGGTGTAGGAAAAGGTATTTAGCCTTTTTTTAAAAAAAACACATACACTGTAGTTAAAGCGGAGGTCCGCCAGGGAAAAAAAATTAAAAGTCAGCAGCTACACATACAGTAATAATAATAGGACACTTACCTGTCCTGGAGTCCAGCGATGTCGGCACCCGCTGCCGATCTTCGGATCGGGGGTCAGGTGCAGCCGCATCCACTGTGGGTAAGGGAACCCAGACGTGTAGCATTACAGCTTCACGCTGGGCACCTTACTGCGCATGCGCGAGGCTACACTGCACTCTGCTATTGGCTAGGTGGCCAGTAGCAGAGCGAGCAGGGCGCAGGGAGCCTAAAGACAAGTGTCCTCCCCCCCCCCCCAAAGGTGCCTATTGTGACACCTGAGGGGGGGGAAGAATCCAACCAGCGGAAGTTCCACTTTTGGGTGGAACTCTGCTTTAATGGCAGCTTAATCCAAAATGAATACATGTATATTTGCTGCATATTGCAGTTGTATAGCAGCAGGAGGGGCGGGAAGGAGAGCCGCTCTCACACTGATAGGGAGGGAGGGGGAGAGGGGAGAGGCTCAGAGCAGAGCAGCAGGCTGACAGAGGCACGTAACCTGACCAAGGTAATCATGGCTCAGCAGCCATGATTACTGTGGTCAGCACAGACAGAGGGACACCGGAACAGGCAGGATACACCAGGTATATTACAAGATAGAAAGGGACAAATTATTATTTTTTTTTTTTGTGTTACAACCCCTTTAAGGTCTCCAAAATTGTGTTCTTGACCGCTTCACGTCAACTCACACAATGAAGAGTCTCTTGTTACAGAGACATTTTTATAAACAGTATGTTTGTAAGTGGTTATCATAATCATGTTGGTTAACATTTTTTTCCATGGCGGAACATCAGGATAGTAACAGCGAGCTAAATAAAATACAAGCGCTTAATAGTGGTGCACATACTGTGCCATGGACAAACATGAGGATAACAGCAGTGTGCTTTGATAGTTGCAGGCCTACGGGGAGCTGAATTATAGTAAGATGGTGCTCTGAAGAACAGTGAATTGAACATTCGTAGGCAATAAATGGCAATCCTGACAATACATGGGCCCCAAATGGGAAATTGTATACAATATGCAGGCAATAAACAGTCTATTGTTACAATATTCAGGCAGCAAATGAGCAACATTTACAATACAGACAGAGAATAGCTACAGTGTGTTGTAGAAATTGGACACATGTGACAATATGGGGTAACAAATATGCAATTGCGACTATATGTGAGCCAGAAACGGGCAATCGTGGCCATATGTGGATAACAAACGGGCATGAAAATCTTTGCACAATTAATGGGCAATATTTACAGTATGCAGAAAACAAACAATTGTGACAATACTCTGACACAAACATGCAATCGAGACAATATGCCGACAACGAAAGTGCAGTTGTAATATTATAGCCAAGCATTCCTCCTCTCATCCCTCATTCCCTGTCCCGCCTGCCCTCTCTCTGATGGAAATCCGCTCCCGTCCCCCAGCAAAATCCTTCCTCCCCTAGGAAAATCTCCCCCTTCCCCTAGCAACCCCCCATCCAGCAAATGTTCTTCCTTTCCTGTCAAACACTAATGTCTTCAGATTCTGCAGCACCTGGCATAGTAAGGGGAAGTCCTAATTAGAGCTGAGGAATAATTTGGTAGAGCTCCCATAGGCTCTGTGTCACTAATGTATCTAAACTTTTACAGGACTGCCTGGGATTTAACTATCCTATGAGAGGTCCTGCAGAGCTCCAGGCCACACGACCATCAGGAACCCCCACATAGTATTAATGTGGGCCTGCAGTTTGGTGGTCTACGCTGGTCTCTATGAGCTGTTTGTTGGGATGCTAAAGCAGTTTTGGAAAAATTTTGGTGGTGCTGTAGCACAAGAAAGCACCCCTTGACACCTCCAACTCTAGAGCTCTCATCTGTGTTTACAGTAGCATCTTCCAACCCCCTAGTCCCACAGAAGGAATTAGCTATGGAGATTTTAACTAGCAAATACGTTTGCTAATAAGCATGAATAACTTCTGACAAGTTTTCCTGACACCAGGAGAAAAAAGGTGACGGGGAGGCACCTCCAGCTGATTGACAGCCTCAGCTCTGTTCCTGTGAGCTGTGTGAAGGGGGTGTGTCCTTTCCCTCCAATCCACTCTCAGAGCTCTGTCTTTTTTTGACAGTTCAGACAAGCTTTATAAATTCTGGACTTTGAATGGATGTAGAGAAGAGAAGACTGCAGATAAACAGGTACAACATATGTAGGAGGATTTGCTTCAGCTCTGTGTATTGCCTGAGCCCGTTCACTTCACTGGGTGTATGTAAGGGTTGCATATGAACACTGAGGATCTCATTCTAGCACAAGTACAGAGTAGGAGAGGCTTCTCATGAGATACTTAGTGTTCCCAGATTCTCGTTGGAAGTATTGTGACATTTCTGTCTTCAGTGCAGAAGCTGGTTCTAAGGTAAGTATTTTCTAACTTTTTTTTTCGCAGTTGTGTTTTTTTTATAACTAATAGTATAATAATCACAATCAGCGCAATAAACATTGCCGCTCTAACAAAAATCAAAACCATATAATATTAATATTGTATATCCGTGTTGCTCCGCCAAACACTGTGCAGTGATTTCACAACACTTAAAAAATATATTCAAATCAGGAAACGGTGAAGCGCAAATCCTGAACGTAAAGCTCTACTAAATAATTATTTTGTTATATATATATATATATATATATATATATATATATAAATATATATTGTCCACCATAAATTCATAAATTAAGTCCTTATAATCTCCAAAATGATTAATATGAAAAAAAAAACTCCCCATGTCCTCAATATTCATGCAAAAGTGCACATCCACCACCAGGTGAAGTTCCTGCTCACCTAAATTGTTACTAGGGAGCCGAGCCCGTGACATCACGCCAGAGTCACGCCGTTAGTGGTGGTGAGCCGGCAGGAGTTTGCATTTGTATAAGCGCTTATTGTTGGATTACCTTGTGAGTGTTTTTTATATGCGGGGATGTTTAAATAATTGTCAAATGGAGTACACTGTGTCTGTGCCCTTCTGCTTTGTATGATATGGGAGCTGAGCCCTGGAAGTGCTGTGGCAAGTGGATGAGATAGAGTCCTTGGGAAAACCCAGGAGGTTCAGAGTGGGAACTCGTGTCTGCAAAATTAAGGCTGGGTTCACACTATAGTGAATTGGATGCGGATTTCACCAGGAGACTGTGACCAGCTCTTTATGGAGCCGGTTCGCACATCTCTGGAGTGGCTGCGGAGCGAATTTCACAGGAGTTCTGTGCGTCTTCTGGTCTGTTTCAGGTCCGAATTCAACCAAAAATGTGGACCAAAATTGGACCTGAAACAGTGAACAGGGACACACCGGACCCCTGCTGTGAGCCGCTCTGTGCAGCAGTGTGAACCTAGCCTTAAAGGAATATTATTGATGAGCATATTATTATAACAATTGAGGTGAGCAGGCCCTTCACCTGGTGGTGGATGTGCACTATTGCATGAAGATTGAGGACACGGGGTGTTTTTTCTTATGTTTATCATATTGAAGACTTGATTTATGAATTTATGGTGGACACTTATTTTTTCACTATATATATAAATATATAAAATATATTTATGGTGGACACTTATTTTTTCACTATATATATAAATATATAAAACAAAATAATTATTTATTAAGTTTAGGTGTTGCACTACCCTGTTTCCTGATTTTGAATATGTTTTTTATAATTGTCATGTAGCTATTTGAGATGCATTTGGTGACCCGATGCTTTTTAGTGCGTGGTCTGCTGGCCCACACTCAGTCTGCTTGAAGTATCAGAGGACAATGCTGGCACAGGGTGTAACAGGTAATCTTTTCATGATGGTATATGAAATAAAGAAAAGGAAAGGAGAGGAAATGTAAGATAAAGGTAATGTTGAATGTACTGATCTGTAACTATATCTTACAGAAGGGCCTGGTTCTGACCCACGTAGCCCACATCCAGTCTTTGGAGCAACAGCTACAGATGTGCACTGAGCCACACCCATTCCCTGGATCTGCCCTCACCAATCCAAACATGCAATACCTGTCGCTACACCATGGTCCAGACATGTCACATGGTGAGTAACTGGGTTTTGGAGGAATCTTGAATGTCACAGAAATCTTGTTAAGGTATACAGTCGACCCCTGCGAAGTCGCGGTTCAGAGTTTGCGGCCTCAGTCGTTCGTGGATTTTTCCTCTCCGGCAGATGCTCAGCCCAGCATCATAACAGTTTACTGTACTCTTGTGTTTTTCGTTCTTCTTAAAGCACTACGATGCCACCCAAACGCCCTACACCTTCTGGCAATGAACCTAAGTGCCAGAAGACGTTTAAGACACTCCAAGACTTGGTTGAGGATTTGCTCCGGGAACGAAAAAGTTATGCAGCAGTAGCGTGCAATTATGGCATCAACAAAAGTACCGTACGCTACATAAAGAAGAATGAGCCAGCGGTCTGGAGTACCTTATCAGTAAGTTTCTGTGACAGCATTTAGCCTTAAAATAGGCATTTTTTTTTACCACATCCGAAATTTGCAGTTGTTCACAATTCGCGGGTGCTCTAAGAACGTGACCCCCACAAATTTCTGGGGTCGACTGTACAATAAAGAGAGAGAGTTTTATATATCAACATGTTATTACTAAAAAACGGGGTTAAAATCTTAGCCACCAATCGGTATCAGACATACTGCAAAGTTTTTAATCTGATTAGTGCTGCTGGGGAAATAACTCCAGTTCTTAGTAATACAATATGTACTTGCCAAGAAGCAAGAACAGTGTCTGTTTTGAATAAGCTGGTCTGTCCTATGAGGGAGATTCAACTCTGAATTTGTTATTCCACTTATCTCTTAATATCGTCTTATATCAAGCTATGCATTGTATGTATATGCATTATGCATATATCTAATTATATTCAGTTATGCATGTCATTACAAATAAATTTAAAGGTATGATGCCATGATGCCCATCATGGTCATAAAATTAATCATTTTTACCTTGCAGTGTCAGTTGATAAGACAAGTATTTTTAGGTGGTTATCAGAGTTGCCTCCATATTTTTCCAGTAGAGGTTTCCTTTAAGATTTGTATTGAAAATGTGGTTAAGTTGTCATGATCTGTTTACCGTCAATAAAATATTAACATTGATTGTGTATCCATACTCTGTTATTTTTGACAAGGTTTTTCCACTGTAGGATAATCTGATAGATTTACATATGAGGCACTATTCCTCCCACTGACACCAACAATTGGGCACTGCATTTTCCATTATTAACAATGATGGGACACTTTTCCTCCCACTAATACCAATGATGGGGTACTATTCCTCCCACTAATACCAATGAAGGGGCACTATTCCTCCCACTGATACCAATGATGGGACACTATTCCTCCCACTAATACTAATGAGGGATCACTATTCCTCTCACTAATACCAATGAGGGATCACTATTCCTCTCACTAATACCAATTTTGGGGCACCATTCCTCCCATTGATACCAATGATGGGACACTATTCCTACCACTAATACCAATGATGGGGCACCATTACTCCCACTAATACTAATGATGGATCAACATGCCTCCCACTAATACTAATTATGGATCACCATTCCTGCCACTAATACCAATGATGGAGCACCATTCCTCCCACTAATACTATTTTAACCATAATCACTCTCCTTATCACTAGGGAGTAACCATAATCACTCTCCTTATCACTAGGGAGTAATCATAATCACCCTCCTTATCACAGGGTAGTAACCATAGTCACCCTCCTTATCACGGGGAAGT
>BLSH010065478.1:1081598-1120482 GCA_018402905.1 Glandirana rugosa
GTAGTTCCCGTTACAGTCTACGACGGTTATACTGTTACTAGATGAAGTCGAGTCGTAAATATACCCCTAACGAGAGGCAGACCATTTTTAATGATATACTGGACGTCAATGGGTGTCTATTGGAGGAGGCCGAAAAAGTACAGATACCCGTGACGTGTACTGACGACCAGGTAACTAGAGTGTCACTTGTTTAGTTAGTCCGATCATTCTTTCACAAGTAGAGACGACAATGCGTTACCCCAACTAAATGATTTTTGCCTCTCTCGTTTTAGACCGTATCGAGACGTATCTTTGGTCAGTCGAAGGTCCAAAAAAATACAGTTTCGAATTTCGCCATCATTTGACGATTTTTTGTTTTGTTTTATTTGGACGTTCTGTTACCGTATTACACGATCATAGTATACAATGCATACTAGCACATTATGCCATTGTCTTGCAGGTTTATTTTGTTTTGTTTTTTAGCAGTTTACTACCGCTTTAAGCTTTGACATAAAAAAACCTGGAAGCTGACTGGTTTCTATGCAGAGCTATGCCAGATTTTGCTCTCTCCGTTTTTAGTAAATCAACCCCATTGCGTAACAGCAGAGATGAACACTTTCTTACTAGCCTGATTGATTTGTTCACTGTGAGATCAATGGACCAGCAGTCATGTGCAGTGCCCATAGACATGAAAAAGCCGGAGGAGGTTATCTGTGGGTAACTGCAGGTCATATAGTAATTTTTACCAGACGGAGAGCAATCCCCATATAAATGCTGAGCTGAAGTAGATCATTGTCATATTGGCAGCATCTGACATTGCCCTTGATGCCCTTTTGATTTCAGAAATCTACTTCACTAAGATTTATTTTTTTTCCCTTGTCATTCTGTAGTTGTTATGTATTTAGGATTTAACAGTAGTTAGCATGCAGCTAGGCAACAAAATTCCTTTCATATGAGGAGGAAAACTTGCAGGGCGTTTCATTTTCACATGGAAACTCTGCAGAACGTGCCAAAAAAATAGCAAATTTACACAAATGTTCACTTAGATCATTGTTACACCTACCAGCAAACCTCACAAATGATTCTTTCGGTTGATTTATACTGTTATTAGGCAATGGAGCGCCATCTGCTGTCCTACATATCATGTCTTTTTTTTTTTGTTTTACGCAGAAGCACTGAAAGTTTAAAAAAAAATCAGATTTCTTATATAGTATCACTGAGCATTCCAAGATAATATATTTTAGAATTCTGAGATATGTAAGAATTGTAATATTCTATTCCAGAATTCAGAGATAATATCCCAGAGCATTCATTATTTCAAAGTTCTAGTATTTCAGATCGGACCCATATTATTTTAGAAGTCTGTGCTATTCTCTTTGAAATATTAGATATTATTTTTGAGTGATTTGCTTTCTCACAAAAATAATTATGTCTTTATTGGTAACATTTTCTCTCACTTTCTTTCAGACACAGGCAGGGGGTGGTGGAGATGGGATCTGTGGCGCTGGCACTTATTGCTCTCAGTGCAGCCATGCCTTCAGCAATCCCTCTTCCAGCATGGTGTCTCTGTGCCCAGCAGACAGCTCCTCCCCCTTCACACTGGTATCCGTCAGCAGCAATGGGGGGGAGCTGCGTGGAGAATGGGCGGGCGCCGGGCGGTCTGCTGTGCAGGTATGATGGAGAGTGCTCTGCCATTACCTCTAGCAGCAGCCGCAGTAGGCCGCTCTCACAGTTGGATTTATTTATTTCAGGTACTTATATAGGTCTTCCCCTGCACCCTACCCCCACATTAAAATAAGGAGTGGGCGGAGCAGAGCGGGCGGAGCGAGCGGACGGACGGGACTGTCTTCTTGGACGCTAATGTGCCACCCCTCTGAAATTGCCGCTAGGGTCCCATGGTCCCACCGGGACCCATGGTAGGGCCGGTCCTGGGTCCTAATGTGGGAAATGAAGTGGTGGTGCAGGTCGCTTTAAGTTGCAATGTAAGTCACCCAAAGTCGGGTTGAGGTGCGTACAAATCGCCTAGCAAAGTCACGCCTGAAGTCGGATCGCCCCTGTGTGAACCGGCTCTGAGGGGAAATTTGTATACAGAGGTTGTAAGCTATAGTTGCTGCTGAAAGTGCCATTTTGTTTGCATTTAAAGAAAAATATGTCAAACAGCTTTGCACGTGGTCCTGAGGATCTATACCCCTGAATATTACAATATACAGTATCTCACAAAAGTGAGTACACCCCTCACATTTTTGTAAATATTTTATTCTATCTTTTCATGTGACAACACTGAAGAAATGACACTTTGCTACAATGTAAAGTAGTGAGTGTACAGCTTGTATAATAGTGACAATTTGCTTTCCCCTCAAAATAACTCAGCACACAGTCATTAAAGTGGTAGTAAACCCCCCACTACTGTTATTACCTACAGGTAAGCCTATAATAAGGCTTACCTGTAGGTAAAATAAATATCTCCTAAACCTACATGGTTTAGGAAATATTCGCCCTGCATGCAGCCGCTGACATTAGCAGCGCATGTGCTCTGATGATCCGGCCAAGGCGGCTGGCAAATCAGAGCTGGCTGCCGGAACGAAGAGCTCCCGCACGCATGCGCGGGAGTGACGTCACGCGGCTCCGGCCACTCACAGCGCCGGAGCCACGTACCCGGAAGAAAGAAGAGGACCAACATGTCAGCGTCCTTAGCGCTGACCGACTCGGGCATCGGGGGTGTCGTTCTAAGGTAAGTATTTCATAATATCTTAGTAAGCGATGCATACTAACACATTATGCTATTGTCTTGCAGGATTTTTTTTTTCTTTAGCAGGCAGGTTTACTACCGCTTTAATGTCTAAACCGCTGGCACAGAGTACACCCCTGGCCCAATTAGCCATTTTCCCTCCCGGGTGTCATGTGACTCATTAGTGTTACAAGGTCTCAGGTGTGAATGGGGTGCAGGTGTGTTAAATTTGGTGTTATTGCTCTCACTCTCTCATACTGGTCACTGGAGGTTCAACGTGGCCCCTCATGGCAAAGAACTCTCTGAGGATCTGCAAAAAAAAAAAAGAATTGTTGCTCTACATAAAGATGGCCTAGGCCAGTGATATGCAGTTGGCGGTCCTCCAGCTGCTGCAAAAAGTCCCATCATGCCTCTGGGTGTCATGCTTGTGGCTGTCAGAGTCTTGCTATGCCTCATGGGACTTGTAGTTCTGCAACAGCTGGAGGTCCGCTAATTGCATATCCCTGGCCTAGGCTATAAGAAGATTGCCAAGACCCTGAAACTGAGCTGCAGCATGGTGGCCAAGACCATACAGCAGTTTAACAGGACAGGTTCTACTCAGAACAGGCCTCGCCATGGTCAACCAAAGAAGTTGAGCGTGTGTGCTCAGCATGGAGGAGTGGAAGAGGACTCCAGTGGCAACCTGTGAAGCTCTGGTGAACTCCATGCCCAAGAGGGTTAAAGCAGTGCTGGAAAATAATGGTGGCCACACAAAATATTGACACTTTGGGCCCAATTTGGACATTTTCACTTAGGGGTGTACTCACTTTTGTTACCAGTGGTTTAGACATTAATGGCTGTGTGTTGAGTTATTTTGAGGGGACAGCAAATTTACACTGTTATATAATCTGTACACTCACTACTTTACATTATAGCAAAGTGCCATTTCTTCAGTGTTGTCTCATGAAAAGATATAATAAAATATTTACAAAATGTGAGGGGTGTACTCACTTTTGTGAGATACTGTGCATATATACTTGATATGTATATATATATATATACAGTGCTGCCCATAATTATTCATACCCCTGGCAAATTTTGACTTAAAGTTACTTTTATTCAACCAGCAAGTAATGTTTTGATGGGAAATGACATGGGTGTCTCCGAAAAGATAATAAGCCGATGTACAAGAGGCATTATTGTGGAAAAAAAACATTTCTCAGCTTTTATTTACATTTGAGCAAAAAGTGTCCAGTCCAAAATTATTCATACCCTTCTCAATAATCAATAGAAAAGCCTTTATTGGCTATTACAGCAATCAAATGCTTCCTATAATTGCAGACCAGCTTTTTGCATGTCTCTATAGTTATTTCTGTCCATTCATCTTTAGCAATGAGCTCCAAATCTTTCAGGATGCAGGGTCTTCTTGCAATCACCCTGATCTTTAGCTCCCTCCACAGATTCTCAATTGGATTCAAGTCTGGACTCTGGCTGGGCCACTCCAAAACGTTAATGTTGTTGTCTGCTAACCATTTCTTCACCACTTTTGCTGTGTGTTTTGGGTCATAGTCATGCTGAAATGTCCACTGGTGCCCAAGGCCAGGTTTCTCTGCAGACTGTCTTATGTTGTCGTTGAGAATCCTCATGTATTGCTCTTTTTTCATGGTGCCATTTACTGTGATTTGGTTCCCTGATCCATTGGCTGAAACACCCCCAAAGCATTAGGTTCCCACCACCATATTTGACAGTGGGAATGGTGTTCTTTGGGTTGAAGGCTTCTCCTTTTTTACGCCAAATGAAGGAAACATCATTGTCACCAAACAATTAAATTTTTGTTTCATCTGACCATAACACAGAAGACCAGAAGCCTTCTTCTTTGTCCAGATGAGCTTTTGCAAAGGCCAAGCGAGCTTTTGTGTGCCTTATCTGGAGAAGTGGCGTCCTTGGTCTGCATCCGTGGAACCCAGCAGTGTGCAGTGTCCGTTGGATTGTCTGCCTTGAGACATTGCCACCAGCAGAGCCCAGATTCACCAGGATGGCCTTGGTGGTGATCCTTGGATTCTTTTTCACCTCTATAACTATCCTCCTGGCAAGCATAGGTGTCACTTTTGGCTTCCAACCACGTCCTCTGAGATTTTCCACAGTGCAGAACATCTTGTATTTTTTAAGAATACTTTGCACTGTAGCCACTGGAACTTGAAAACATTTATAAATGGCCTTGTAGCCCTTTCCTGACTTGTGAGCAGCCGCAGGTCCTCACTGAGCTCCTTTGTCTTAGCCATTACTGTCCACAAACCAGTTGCAGAGAGCTGCTGTTTTTCACCTGTTGAGTTGATTAAAACAGCTGTTCCCAATTAATCAGGGTAATTAGGATGCTTTAGAACAGCTTGGACTATTTGGAATGGTATAGAACTTTTGATTTTCCAACAGACTGTGACAGTTTGTGAAGGGTATGAATAATTTTGGACTGGACACTTTTTGCTCAAATGTAAATAAAAGCTGAGAAATATTTTTTTTCCACAATAATTCCACAATAATGCCTCTTGTACATCGTCTTATTATCTTTTGGGAGACACCTATGTCATTTCCCGTCAAAAAATTTGCTAGGGGTATGAATAATTATGGGCAACACTGTATATATATATATATATATATATATTAAACACAATGCCTCAAGCCCCCACACACACCTTATTAGCTCACTGAATACACATAACCAGGTCCCCATCCCCCTGCAGGTCCAATGTGACCTCCCATGATATCTGCAGTCTGGCTGGTAAAAATATAGTGCTGGGCTGCCCACACCTGTCCATTTATATCACTATATATATTACTTCTACTTCAATGGTCCTGACTTCCTCCGGGTGCCAGGCAGCGGCCGTCTTCATTAGCTGGTGTCAAATGCGCTGAAATTTAGTGATCCCGGCAAACACGGGCGTCCGCAGAACTTTTTCGGGGGGGGGGGCATCATTTTAGGGTTACCCATGTCTGCCCCTTTTTGACAATGTCATTACCACATTAGCACGGTCAGAGACTGCAGACCTAGTACAGGAGATGGTCAGAGATTGCTGACATGGTACAGGAGACGGTCAGAGAATGCAGACATGGTACAAGAGATGGTCAGAGACTGTGGACATAGTACAGGAGATGGTCAGACACTGCAGATGTCGTACAGGAGATGGTCAGAGACTGTGGACATGGTACAGGAGATGGTCAGAGACTGCGGACATAGTACAGGAGATGGTCAGAGACTGCAGTCATGGTACAGGAGATGGTCAGAGACTGCAGACATGATACAGGAGATGGTCAGAGACTGCGGACATGGCACAAGAGACGATCAAAGGCTGCATACGTAGCCCAAGAGACCATCAGAAACTGCATATATGGCTCAAGAGAATAAGGACCTAGTGGGGAACCCCCGATCCGATCTCTGATTCCAGGGGGGCAATTGCCCCCCCCCTGCCCCTACCTGTGGATGCCCATGCCAGCAAACAAGATCTGTGTGGGAATGTAAGAAGTGTGTGAAATTATGTTTTGCTGGTTTAAAAAGGATTAAAGAGGAAGCAGACTCTTTTTTTTTCTCTCTTCTTTTTCCCTGCAAAGTAAAGGCATCGCATATTAGCACATTGTATGACACTTACTTGCAAACAAAGCCCACGCCATCCCCGCTGCAGGCTGCATCCATCGTCTTCCTTCCTCATACGTGCGGGAGCCGCCGGTAACAGCTCAGAGCTCAGAAGGGAAGGCACCTGTGCCTGTTCCTTCAGAGCGAATGTGCCGATGAAATCATCTGCGCAGTATACAGTACATGTCTCCTAAATGGGGCACGTTTAGGAAATATTACAGTATCTATAGGTAAACCTTATTCTAGGCTTACCTATAGGTACAAGTTACAACCTCTTTAACAAAGAGGAGTCACTTACTCAGCTCTAAAGAAAGACCCAGTTTAAAAAAAAATGCATTGAACAGCCTGCAGCTTTACATATACTAGTACTGATGGAGATCAGCAGTGTGGAGTGATCTACAGTGGGTATAGAAAAGAATCACCTCCCTTTAAAATAATCACATTTTGTTTCTTTGCAGTCTGAAATTATGACAGACACTGTTTTTGTTTTATCCGGCTATATTTACTCAGCGCAACTTAAGCCCCTTTCACGCGATCGGCCTGCTCGGATCCATTTGTCCGTTATTCAGGCGGATCCAAGCGGGCCACCCACTGACTTCTATGGGCAAGTGGATGTAACCAGAGATGCCCATCCACCTGCCATCCGATCCAACAAGATCCGCTTAAAACAGACAGGTGGCGATACATTTGCCATCCGTCCAGCGGATGGGATCGGATGGAAATGAGAACTGAGAACAGCAGGGCTCTGACAGGTCCATCCCTGCACAGTAAGCAGAGATGGACCTGTCATCCGCCTGCTCAGCGGGGATCAACGGAGCGATCTCACGCTGAGTGAGCGGAATCCGCCCCATGTGAAAGTGGCCTTATAACAACCAAATAAAAGATATAACACCAACATGTCAGAAAATATGAGATGGAAAAAGGATCAGCCCCCTTATGCCAGTATTTTGTTGGACCACATTTTGCTTTACTTACAGCCTCTAATCTGTTGGGGTATATCTCTACTCGCTTTTCACATCTAGACTTTGCAATATTTACCCAGTTCAGTTAAATTTTATGGTGACCATTTGCGGACTGCAGTCTTCAAATCATCCCACAGATTTTTCAATGGGGTTTAAGTCTGGGCTCTGACTAGGCCATGCAAGGACATTCATCTTTTTCTCCTTCAAGCACTGTGTGGTCGTTTTTTCTGTGTGCTTTGGGTCTTTGTCATGTTGGAAGGTAAACCTTCTTCCCATTGACCACTTTCTGGCTGAGGGCAGCAGGTTTTCTTCAAGAATTTTTTTTTTTTAAACTGTAGTTTCTTCAAGAATTTGATGGTATTTTGCCCCATCCATTTTCCTTCTATCCTGACAAGTGCTCCAGTCCCTGCTGCAGAGAACCCCCCCCCCCCCCCATAACAGGATATGACCACTTCCATGCTTTACTAGAGGAATGGTGTTATTTGTATAGTGAGCTGTGTTGGATTTCCGCATTTCCGCCTGTAAAGCGGGGGGAGAGGGAATTATTTTCTATACCCACTGTATCTGTGCTCACTGTAACACTATGTTAGTTACATAGTTAGACCCCTTTCACACTGAGGCAGATTTCAGGCATTTTAGCACTAGAAATAGTGCCTGTAAAGCGCCAGAAAACTGCCTCTCATGCCACCCAAGTGTGTAAGCCCGAGTGCTTTCATGGGACGGTGCACTTGCAGGACGTTAGGAAAAGTCCTGCAAGCAGCATCTTTGGGGCAGTGTAGGAGCGGTGTATACACCGTCCCTGCCCATTAGAATGAGTGAGCAGCGCTTCCGAAGCGCTGCAACAGGGGCGTTTTTAACCCCTTCTTGGGGGTTAAAAGCGCCCACCAGCAGTAAAGCTAGCCTCACTTTACCCCTAACGTGGCTGCTGCCCCAGTGTGAAAGGGGTCTTAAATTGGTTGTCAACTCGTGACAACCACTTTAACCTACAGGTAAGCCTATAATAAGGCTTGCCTGTAGGTTCCCTGCATATCTCCTAAACCTGCACGGTTTAGGAGATATGCAGTGTACTGCTGTTGCCGATGTCATTTCCGCACATGCGTTATGCGACTCCGGCCAGTCACAGAGCCGGAATCGTGGCCCCGATAGGAAGAGGGGCTGAAGATGGACGCTGCCTGCACAGGGGAAAGTGTTTGCAGGTAAGTGACACATAATGGGCTACTATGCGATGCATAGTAGCCCATTATGTTTCTACTTTGCAGGGGAATATAGAGGAAGTAAACACTATCAGGGTTTACTTCCTCTTTAATATTGTTGAAAAAAGACCGACACAGAAAAAAAACACACACTCACAAATAGAAAACCTCCATATACACCAGAGATATGCAATTAGCAGACCTCCAGCTGTTGCAGAACTACAAGTCCCATGAGGCATAGCAAGACTCTGACAGCCACAAACATGACACCCACAGGCAGAGGCATGATGGGACTTTTGCAACAGCTGGAGGTCCGCTAATTGCATACCCCTGATATACACTATCCTATACCCACACTTGATCCAGGGGAAGGCAAAAAAATTGCTCCAGCGGGGGATAAAAATCCTTCCTGTTCCCCCAACAGAGGATCAGATGAGTGTTTTTCTTTGTTGTTAAACTGTTTTAATAAAATATAAATGTATGCTTTTACTAAAACACAAGCAACCTTAGACTTTCTATTGAGTTAAAAGGTTAACACCATCTAGTGGGTGTTTGCCCACTTGAATGTTGGTAATGGCAAGAGAAGAAAAATTTTATGAAGACATGTATTGCCTCTTCTAGGATGGTTTGATAAACTGTATGCATTGTTTATGTGTAATTATATGTATATTGACATGAATCTCAGAAAGGTGTATATGACACAGGCAGTTTTGTGGGACAAAGGGGGTTTGCTTTAGCATTGATTACACACTACTGTTTTACCAATAAATAAAGAAAAAAGAGCAATAGTAAGAGTAACAGCTCGTTACCGCGCTTTGTTTACATCACATGACCAGCTGTGATTGGCACAGCCGGTCATGTAGTAAAGAGCCAATTCTATTGGCTCTTTACACTGATCGGAGCTGGGCTTTGTCCGAGGGACAAGCCTCAGCCCCGATCGCCGAACTGCGCGCCCCCGGGGGCATGCACGTGGAGGTCGGTAGTGACCAGCTGTGATTGGACACAGCCAGTCACGTGGTAAAGAGCCAATTTTATTGACTCTATACCCTGATCGAGGGGGGGCTGTGTCCCAAGGGACACGATCAATCCGCGATCGCCGGGGCCCACAGTAGCGGCGAGAAGGGAGGATGTTTTACAATGACTCAGTAGGGAACTAGTTAATTAGTCCATCAAATCAAAATAAAATCAAAAATTGTGCAAAAATGCAAAAAATTGTGCAAAAAGGCAGAACCCAGTCTAATATATGCCAAGTTGGTGTAAGTGAATTCATCTGTAGGTGTACAAAAACTTCAAGTAGAGTTGACAATCCAATGGTGTAATTAGTGAAGTAAAGTGAGTATCATAAAAACTCTGTGCAATCCAACAACATCTACATAAAAGGCTTACCGGAGGGCAATATATTCAAGCCTGAATATATATGGAGGATAGGAAAACGCCTCTCACAGCAGAAGATACAATGGAATTGTCACACTTTCCAGCACCCCTGGGGGATCCTCGTGGGGTTCGTTTAGGGATTGTCCTCCAACCACACTTAGTCAGAGGTCCAGCAAGCAAAAAGGTGGCACCACATGTGTTACATCATTGTTACACTTTTAATGTATTTCCACTTTAATTTATTCTATGTTATTCACATTTTGCTCTTTACCCTTTGGCTTGAGCGCTACACTTTTGATATCAGTAGCTATTCACGATACGTTTGGTTGTTGTGTGGCAGCTCCTATTACATCTCTAGTATTTACCCTAAAATTTTACAGGATATAATAGAAGTCTATGGCAAAGTGCAGCTAGCCCCTAGGAAAGCCATGGGTGCACTGAACCGCCCCCGTGGTGAGGGTAAACCATAGTGCATCAGTGTGAAAGCAGCTTTAGGTCCCTTTCAAAATAACAGTTCACACAGCGCTCTCTAAATTAGGCTATGGAGATGGACATGTGAGCCATATAAGCTGGAATAGTCCAAAAACAGTCTGCTGATGGGGCAATGGGATGAGGAATAAAAACAGTCCTTAGTGGCTGCAGGCTTGAAAGGAGCTAGGAGCGATTCTGGAGTATTAAAATAGATAAAAAGCAGCGCCTACTAAGTGAGTATAAAAACAATTGAATGCATAAAGTCACATAATATGCACTCACAAGGGTGTGTAGTAAAACAGCATGTGTGTCTCAGCAAGGTCATCCGCTGTGTCCGGGTGAGGTGCTCCAGGGGACCATCGTACCGCTGTGAACGCGGCCCCGCAACGGTGGTTTCCAATGCTTCCAGTGCTTTCCACCTGAAGCACTGGAAACCACACATGCTGTTTTACTACACACCCTTGTGAGTGCATATTATGTAATTTATACATTAAATTGCTTTTATACTGCACTCAGTAGGCGCTGCTTGTTATCTAATTTTAGGTCCCTTTCACACTATCGGTCTGATCAGGTCTGCCTGTCCATTTTTCAGGCGGACCTAATTGGACCCTTCATTCACCTCTATGGCTCACTTTTACACCTGCCTACCTCCAGTCTGATCCACTAAAAAACAGAAGGGGATCTGTCCCCTTCCGTCTGAGCGGATTGGATCGGAGGGCCCATAGAGTAGAGAGGGCAGTGTCCGTGTCTGCTCTGCGTGTTCACAGAGCAGCACCTGTCATCCGCCCGCTCCGCTCATTGTGCCAGCGACAGGTTATCAAGTCGTTTAAGTGGCCCTTGCTCTTCAAAAGGTTGGGCACCCCTGCTCTACAGCTTCCTCTGGGAGCAACTGCATAGCTTAAATTTTTCAGTCGATAGGTCACATTGAATTTTTTTAACTGTATTTTTATTTTAATAAAGGCTAGGTACAATACAGGGTAACGTTTTGAACCAAATGGTACAGTCTTTGCAAAAATGTCTATTATTTGCCAGCATTGATTTACAGAGCATATGGTCAAGAACCAATGAACGGGGCCATTCAAGTGTATCCACATTTATATGAACTTTTGGGTTTTGTATAGTTATTTTGGTACTCTATGGTCGTCTGGTAATAAAAAAAAAATGTGTATTCACTCTTTATGGGGATTTGGACAGGAAGTTAAAATGCGTGGGGGGGGGGGGGGTTAAGCATAGGTACAAACAAAAGGTACCTAAAAGGATTTATAATGTATCCTAGACAGGTTGCCATGGTTTACAGATTTTTTAAGTTTGTCTAGACAGCTATATACAAGGGCTACAAGGTTTTCAATTGTTTGCATGGCACTGAATGCATGCAAGATGATCTAATCATGTACTATGTACGAAGTTTACTTTTATTCAAAAGCCTTTGAAGCAGTGTACAAGTATATTTATTCATAGATAAAAAAAAAACAACTGATTTAGTTGTTGCATCTACAGCATTGTTGCAAGTTGTTGGAAAAAGGAGGTGCAACACTTTAGGGCTCACAGGGCATCCCTCCTCAAATGAAGTTAATTTAAAAAATGTAAGGATCTGGAGAGTGACTAGGCATAATGATGATTATTTACATATATTACAATGCTTGCCTTGGAGGAGTAAATTTATCTTGTAGCTTTGCTAAGGAGTGATAGGACTCCATGTCTCATGCTGTTTGTTTTTTGAAAAGCTTGTGAAGTGGCATTTTGATTACTGCCATAGGGGTGGAATATAGAGCTTTGATGGTCTTTTGATACCTATATACTGAAGAGTCAATAATAGAAAGGGCCAGCTAAGTATGTCTTTCTCTTCTCCCTGCTAACTTCATCTGTAACATGCAGTATGAATGATATGAAGCCTCCTTGATTCTTATGAATAATACAGTAGCCTTTGGAAGTGTACAGAGGTTAGTAAACATCTTTAGATCTGATTTCAAGAGGGCTATAGGTCTATAGAAGATGGTATGATCCTTCTCTGGATTAGGTACCAACATTTTGAAAGAGATTGCATGGTGTTTGGTGTTTGTTTCTTGCAATCGTGCTTCCCTACATGGACACCTTATTTAATCAGTTCTTTAAAAAGGAACACTTTATAATATAAATTGGATAGACTGACCAGGATGGGAACTCATTATCAATTGGCAAGCTTGGTCATTTTTTTGGTCATTCCAGTTCAGGTATTCATTTGTTTTGGTTAAAAGGTTTGGTTGGTCTTTTTTTTTTTTTTAAATAGTAATGGCGGCGATCTGCAATTTTTATCGGGACTGTGATATTGCGGTGGACATGTCGGATATTTTTGACACTTTTTTGGGACCAATGACATTTATACAGTGATCAGAAATGTAAATATCCGCTAATTACTGTATAAATGTCATTGGCAGTGAAGGGGTTAACCTGCAGGGGGCAGGGAAGGGGTTAACTGTGTTCCCTGGGTGTGCTCTAACTGTGAGGGGGCTGGGCTGGCAGGGGCACCAGAGATCTAACTGATCCCGAGTACAGGGATCAGTAGATCTCTGACATGCCGCCTGTCAGAAGAAGAAACCGCCGTGTTTACATCGGCAGTTCCCCGTTCTGGCTCTGTGACAGGGCATCGCGAATCGCTGGCGGACATAGAGTCCGCCCGACCCGCGGCCCTGCTCAGGGAGTGTGCGGCGAGCACGAGCTTGCGCTGCCGGCGGCGTGCGCTTGCCCCCTAGCAGCCATGCATGAAAGGGATGACTATAAGCGGCGATTTGCGGGACAGAGCCATGCTGTCGCCGATTATAGTTGTATAGTCGGCAAGTGGTTAAAAATGACCTGGTCATTAAGGGGGTAAATCCTTCCGATCCTTAAGTGGTTAAGACATGTTATGTTAGGTACATTTTGCATAAGGGAATTAAAAACATTTTGTGGGTTAAATTTAGCAATTACACAGCTTGGGTACAGAACTTCTCTTGTATCCATGTATCCACTAGTATTGTAGGTGACCTAATAGATAGTGGGCATGTTTTGATTTAAGCAAAAATTCCTGTTATGCACAATCTTTGCATTTGTCAGCATATGTTAAGTAATTAGCTGTTAGAGTATGTAAAGTAGTGGAAGGAATGGTAAGATTTCAAACCAACCTTTTAACATTATATGAGAAAGTGAACAGTAATTTGTAATAGAGGAAGGCCTGTGGACATAGTGTAAAACAGCAAAAAAGAGAGAGCGCCTTACTGGTTTATCATAGCAGACCTAGAAGCGATCCCTTTGCTTTTCATGACATGCCTGTTTGTGTCACGTGTTTGTGAGTATAACTAGTGTTGCTTTTCACTTAATAGATTTTATTAAGGTAATGTGCTAGGTTGGTGCACCCTCTCTTTGTTGTTGTTTTGCAGTGTATATAAGGATACCCTTTGTCCTGAGGGGGCAACAAGACACATTGGCGCTGATGAAGAGTTGACACAAATGACCCTTTAAAGCATATCACTTGAGTGCAGGAGAGCAGCCTTTGGATTCTGTGGACAAAGTGTACCTATATCGATAGAGTTAGCTTAATCTACAATGAAATGTAAGGTATATTGGTATCAACAAAATTGTATTTATATGAATAGAAATCTGGTTACCTCTTCACCGACTAGAGGCTTAAACCCCATCTTAGCCAACACATTGGGGTGGATAGACTCTGCACTTAGCAAGTGCAGTTGCACTCATTTTCCTTAGTAAATGTAAAAGTTGTAAAGCTTCACTTTGTAAAGGATACCCAATCAGGTGCAAGGAAAATTAACAAAACATAATTTTTCCTGCATATGATTGGATGATAGAAATCAACAAAGCTTTAGCACATTTAGAAAGCTCTAGGGAAAAATGAATGCAACTGCACTTGCTAAGTCTATTTGTCTTTAGTCTTATATCTCCTTATCTCCCCAGGCTTAGACCCCTCTGTTGCCCTCTGTTACCCTAAGTATAGAATATCCCACACAGTTCTGATGGTGGCAAGAACATGGCAACTGCAACATTTACTCTATGCTGTGATGGAATCCAGACATCCTGACTGGGTATCTCCACCAAAAAGCTGCTTCCCAAGCTCTGGAACACGAGACCTGTGAATCTGGTTAGTTACCCCAATAACTAGGCAATACCAGTTTTGGAGTAAACCAGAATAAGAACTCTTTATTTGAACAATAATACAGGCTTTTATACACTTGAGAAGGACATTCCCCCCTCCTGGTCATATTACTCTAACAATACAACTTGTACACAGGAATATAATTGTAACAACCGACATATAATATTAACATTACCTTAATTAGCCACCTGGATGACTGAGAGGACTGATCTTCCAGGTCAGACTTGCCGTCTTCTAGCTCAGAAGGTACAATACACATTATCATAAGTATAAACACAGAACATCTTCACACAATAGCAGGTGCCTCCATTAGCAGACAGACCGGTTCCTACATTGAAGACCATGGAATCCACATCCAAGCAATGCTTTGATTAATCAGAGATTGTAGACGGCATGGCAACAGTCTACAAAGCTCATACAACGTTCCATCATTCTGATACACTGGAATTCATGTGTCATAGATTTCTTGCAGGATATTGTTGATAAATATTACTGTCCCATTTGAAGTAATCCAAACCACATTCTTAGTGTCCATTAAGTAGTTGTCCACTATTTGCTTGGTCACCCTGTTCCCCTAATAGACACAGGGTGACTTACACATAAAAGGGCATGGGGAGCTGAAACAAAGGTTTCCCTTTAAAAAACAGGGCCCATAGTCAGTAGGCAAGATGCTAGCATTCAGTCCCCTCCAAAATCCTCTGTCCCGGGTGAGTCTATCACATCTACTTTCCATAATTTTAGTTATAACCTTCCAACAACTCTGCATTTCTCATGATTTTCCCTTATAGGAACAATTTCGCTATACTCAACTTAGCCATTTTATACTTTCAATTCATTGCTTTCATCCTTCTCCTTATGTCTTTACTTCCTTTGAAAGTAAATATCAGTCTGACCCACATACCCCAGGACTAAACTTTGATTTATGCTTCTTTGGTATTGTTAAAACAAACTATTAATAGGACATATCTTTTGAGCCAGACGACTGGCAGACTATTTGGAAGCCAGTACAGGCGGTCCCCTAGTTACAAACATCCGACTTACAAACGACTCCTACTTACTAACGGAGGTAGACAACAGGAAGTGAGAGGAAATCTCCCCCTAGGAAGGAAAATTCACTCCTGTAATAGTTATTATGGGAAAAAGTTGCCTCTACTGATGCTTTATCACCAATCCTTGTTTCCACAACAACCCAAAATTTTCAAAATCCAATTATCATTGGGACAGGAAGTGAGGTGAAATCTTCTGGACAGAAACATAGACGGAAAAACAAACATTACAGGGGTGTTAACCCTTCCCTATGCTATCCAAAAAGCTTAAAAGTATTTTTTTTGGCTGAAGCTACACTTAAAAAATATACCTGTTGTCCCCCTTAAATTATTTAAAATACTAGAATCCATACTGAACTCGTTCGTATGGGGGCACTCTAGACATAAACTATCCTGGATGACTCTTAAAAGCTCTACCTCCTCGGGAGGGACAGCTGTCCCAGACTTTCAGGACTATTATATAGCTTCCCAATTGTCTCATCTTTATCACATTGTGAAAGGCGAAGAATCTCGATATCATTCCTTGGTGTGCCACCCTCCTATGCATCCGGCTCACACTCTATTGCAGGCGATCCTTAGGAATCACACCAGGGACTCCCCCCCCAAATTTAACAATGGATTATTGGCACACCACCGTAGAATATGCTCTGTGGCCCTTAGAAAAACAGACACCCCAGGGATCCACCCATATACACCACTATGGTATAATAACTCCCTACCGGAACTCATGACAATTTCAGACCCCATTCTGTGGATAAACCGGGGTGTTCTCTATATACACCATGTGATGACTGCGACTGGACCTAAATCATTCCAATCCCTTAAGGAGGAATTCTCTCTCCCCAACCAATACCTGTTTAGATACTTACAACTTCGACGCGCCTTGAGAACTCAATTTTTGACTGCTCTCCCACCCGTTGACATCCCTTCTATTCTGCATACAATACTGGGATCTGAACCTACCAAATTAATATCGATGTTCTATAATACCCTGCGCTCCCCACAAGACAAGAAAATTGTTTCCAGTACAAAATCCAGATGGGTGGATGTGTTGGGGGACATAAATGATGAGGACTGGGAGGAGATTCTTGGTGGTGTTAAAGTGGTGTCGCCCAAGTTATCTGACAGACTCACCCAACTGTATATAATCCACCAGGCATATGTCACCCCGGTGAAGCTCGCTAAATTTCAGCCAGACCGCAGTCCACTTTGCCCTATGTGCAATACAGTGGCTGGCTCTTTTTTCCACATGATCTGGCAATGCCCGAATATCCAACAATACTGGCTCCAGATTGTTCGCTTTCTACACAATATTATGGGATCTCCAGTTTCACTGGACCCCAAATTATGTATTTTAGGGCTGCATCCAGACGCAGAGATGGATAAATTTTTGATGACTTTCCTGAATGAAACGTTATACATAGCAAGAAAAGCGATAGCTCGCTGCTGGATGAGAGCCCAACCCCCCACTATTCAGGAATGGAAGCGAGATGTTAATACCACCCTCCCAAATAAAAAGATTATATATCAAAATAGAGGCTGCCCTACCAAATTCTCCAAAATATGGGATAGATGGCTATCAGACGGGGAGACATGTGACCTGGAAAACTCATGAGAAACACACATCTGGCTGAATTTGTAACCCTATGAAAATATTGAGACCTACTTGAGTGACCCCCTGATAAGAATGTATGCCTGAGACTACATACTCAAAGAGTAACTGCCGTGATCGGCCCTTTTATTGCTAAACATCTTTGGATTAGAAAATACGGTGATATGAGTGATTATACTATGTGATCAATCTTTGTTTCAATCACTGAATGTTTTTGAAATGTACCTTGTGCTTTAATTGAAAATAAAGCTGTTTTATACAATTAAAAAAAAATATATACCTGTTCCGACTTACAAACAAATTCAACTTAAGAATAAACCTACAGTCCCTATCTTGTTTGTAACCCGGGGACCGCGTGTACCGCTATAACGGGTACTTCTATCTCATACTTAACTAACAGCTGCTGCCTTCAGTGTGCCCACTGATGTGATTGATGCCTGCAGCCCTGCATTTTGCCCTCTGCTAAAGTCTATGTCATCTTTGAAGTCTTCCTCAGATTCATCAGGTGTAGCCGCCTCCTTTGCTTTATCCAGGTAGAATCTCACTGCAGTAATGCAGGATGTTATGGGCCTAATAGCACTGATGCTTGCTTATTTTGACAGCAGAGTCCCCAAGCATGCTCCTCCCATCTTACCCTGCAATTTTTTTTTTGTTCTGCCCACTACCTTAGCTGCCAAGCTACTTTAGTCCTGGCAGATAAGCCTGCATTTGAGTTTGATACTTCTGCCATCACTCCGAAAGTGAAGGAGGCCATTTGTTTATTGATACTATATCCACCACTTTTAGGGCTCGTTCACACTTGCCTGCACATTAAATTGGAGTTCAGTGTGTGGGCAGTTGTCTGTTTTGGATTGCACTGATGTGCGTCAGCCAGCCCTGTGATGCAGATTTTACTACATCACATAGTTCCCTTTTTTTTGGTGCATTGCCTTTCTGTGTGGTGACATTCATTGAGGTGCAATATGCACAGCACCTCCAGGCTGTGTTGCAGTCAGAACAGTGGCGCCGATGTTTTCCAGTGCAGAAAGCACCAGTCACTGCATTAGTGTGAATGGGCCCTGAAACTTAAAGAGTCAGTCCATAGCCTGTACCAGTGCTGTCCCCATTATAGAATCCCTTTAAGCTGCTAAGACTGCCACAGCATTTCTGAAGAGAAACATCTTGACAAGATGTCTGTACCAGTGGCATACTGGTGCTCCATTTTTTGGGGGAGGCAGCAAACAAACCACCTGACCCCCCCCCCCGCCAGATCCCTCTCTATGTGGGTTGGTCGGTAGGTGGTACTCATGCGGCCATGATTTCAAAGAGTGCTTCATCCTCTCTGGCGGTTGCATTTGTCAATCACTTAGAATAACTGGATCTAGTCCTAGGCTCAGCTGAAGCCAGGAGGCAGAGCTGTGACCTGGGAAAAGTGTGAGCCTCTCAGGCTCAATAGGGAGGGGGTATGAGGACAGTGCATCCGCAGCTGCTGCTAGAGTGCTGACAGGGGATAGAGCCCATCCTGGCTCCTGTAAAGGTTCAAGAAAAGAAGGGTAGCCCCTGGAAGTTGCGCATCTATGGTGTCCTACTGCAGCTCCGGGTCATGACTAAGCTCCGGAGGGCGGGGTGAAATGGTTGGGAGCGTGGCACAGCTCGTTCCCAGGAGAAACTGCAAATTCTTCCAGACTTAGACTGTTCAGTCCAGGAGTCACCCAACTCTTTGTTTCTGCATGAGAGTTCTGGGGCTGATGTTAGCAGTTTCATTTGCTCCATTTTACTACAGACCTCTGCAGTGCAACATTCTGTGCAACATTCTGTCATTTTGGGACAAGTCCGCTCAGTGTTTGGCTCTAGATTTGGGGAGGTTCTTTCTTCTATCATGGAAGAACCTCACAATGGATGCTAGCCTGCTGGGTTGGGAAGCTGTCCTGGGAGCCTTATGGGTGCAGTGGACTTGAGAAATTTTGCCTCCTCATTGACATTCTTAAACGTCAAATGATTTGGTTGTCTCTGTAGCACTGGACCTCCCACACATCATGCTCATAAAAAGGGTATCATATGTGCCAAACTATAATTTATTCATGAAACATTAATCCGGGAAATTAACTAAGCGTCTAGAGTAGCGAGCTCTATATTTATTAAGCAGATAGACCTTTTTTAGGTCAATCTGTGCCACCTGCGCCAGTTTCTGTTTCAGAGTGGAATAGAAATTGGTGTGGGCTCTGCGATGAATTAACAAAGGGATGCTGGGAATCCCCCTGCAGATCCCCGCCAAGTCCAGCCAGGATTCCTTTCTCTGCTCGTACATGCAGACCGTATACAGCCCTCTTCCTACCTCCTGCACTTAGCATGCAGCTCTAGCTTTACTGTTCTGTGCTGCGTCTGTCACAGACACTGTATAAAATAGCTAACAGCTGCAGTCGTGAACTTTTAACTACTCGAAGTCCAGACCTGTTGGCGGCAAGTGGTTTCAAACCCATCATTCCCGCCCTTCTTATCAGTGCTTTTTGCCTACATAGCTGAGTAACAGCCACACTGCTCATCATAGGTCTACTCACACATAATTGTATTGCAGAGAAAAAAATAGAAATTGTCTTACTTGTTCAGTTCTGACTACTGTGAGCACTTGGCCTAACGCTGGGACCCTTGAGAGGACTGGGTGTAGAGCGCATACAGTGCTACCGATGGCATGCATTGGGACATAATGCTGCCAATTGTCCTCTAAATTATGAACCTAGGCAGTGTGATAATGTTTATATGAAAAGACACATGTCTCTTTTTTCACAGGTCGCATACACTGCATCAAGTCAGGGTCGCATGGAAAAGCATATGTGTGTGATTACTGTTGATGGGAAACCAGTCACTGCACTGCTTGATTCAGGTAGTGTTGTGACTTTAGTCAACAGCACGTGTGTGAACCCTACAAAATTACACCCTAGCAAAATCAGGGTCATTTGCATCCATGGGGACACTTGGGACTACCAGACTGTGGTGGTTGAGATTGTCACCCCTTGGGGTAGTGTGACACATTCAGTGGGGGTGGTACCTTCCCTGCATCATGAGGTCCTGGTGGGGAGGGATTTTCCACATTTTTGGAGGTTATAGGAAGGCACAGAGAGTCTGGAGGATAGAGCTCCCCTTGCTGGGGAAGCATGGGGGCTCTCACCAGAACCTTTTTGCTGAATGGAAGAGGAGATAGTTGGCAAGACCGAGGAAGGAGGAGACCCTCTTCCTTTTCCTGTAATGGCTGGGGAGCCAGAGGAGATGGAAGACAGCTCTCAGCTGGAGGTTAATGCACCAGAGAACCTCTCTGACTCTGATAGTGAGAGTTGACAGAATGTGACCCTTGACTTAGAGGTCAGGAGGGGGGATTTTTGTACCAAGCAATTAGGAGATGTCACCCTCATTAGAGCCAGAAAGAACATTAAGATGGTATATGCAAATGTCAGAGAGTATGTGAGTCATGCCCCAAGTGTCAAATGTCTGCACCGTCACCCCATTTTTGCAGTCCGCTTGTTCCTCTACCCATAATTGAAGTGCCGTTCTAGAGAATTGGCATGGATTTGGTGGGGCCAGTAGTAAAGTGTGCCCGGAAACCGCCAACACATTCTGGTAATACTGGACTATGCGACGCGCTACCCTAAAGCCATACCCTTGTGGAATACCTCCGCTAAGATTATCGCCAAGGAATTGGTCCAGGTGTTTAGTCACATGGGGATCCATCTGCGTACCTCTGTCTACCACACCCAAACGGATGGACTTGTGGAGAGATTTAATAAAACCCTCAAAAGTATGTTAAAAAAGGTGGTCGACAAAGATGGGAGAAATTGGAATTTTTTGCTACCATATCTCGTGTTTGCCATACGAAAGGTTCCGCAGGCGTCTACGGGTTATTCCCCGTTTGAACTCTCATATGGTAGACATCCCCGGGGGCTGCTAGATGTCGCAAAAGAAATGTGGGAGGGGGAGGCCACCCCGTATAGAAGTGTCATTGAGCACATCTCCTTGATGCAGGATCGAATTGCAGCTATCCTGCCCCTTGTACGCGAACATATGGAGCGAGCCCTGGAAGCCCAGAGGAGGGTTTATAATCGTGGTGCCAAGACCCAAACTTTCAACCCCGGGGATAGAGTGCTGGTGCTAGTCCCCACTGTGGAAAGTAAATTCCAAGTGGCAGGGTCCCTTTGAGGTTAGGGAAAAAATAGGGAAGGTAACCTACACAGTTTACAAGCCAGGGAAGAGAAAACCAGAGCAAATTTACCATGTTAATCTCTTAAAACAATGGAAGGACAGAGAGAGTTTACTGACCGTCTCCCCTCCCCAAAAGGACAGGGTACCAATGACCCCTGATGTCCCCATAACCGAGTTCTTGTCCGTAACGCAACAAAATGACGTTAAGGAATTAGTGAGTAAAAATACTGCTTGAGGTAATTGTAGCTGTATTAGTGCAATTGTGGCAGAGAAATTTGAGTACTGTTCGTGATACTTTTTTTATTTGCACTAACATAATTTTTTTCAGGACAAGCTTTCAGGGTACCTCCCCTTCTTCAAGGTCCAAGCAGTACTGATATTGAGATTGCACAGAGCAGCTCCCTATATCCTCTTTTGAGGTCCACCTCCGGCGCTTTCCGTTCTGCCTCTTCTGCATGTGCCGCAATAGCAAGCTGTTTGCTGTGGTGGCAAACGGGGCTGCATGCGTGCTCCTGACAAGGCAGTGTGTGTCCATAGACACACGTAGCATATCTCGGCCCCGCCCCCTTCTCCCTCCTTACAGGATTTGATTGGCTTCCACTGCTCTGATTTAGTCCTGTGAGAAAAAGAACACCAGCAGATAGACACAGCGCTGGCTCAATAGAGAGCTCAGGTTAGTATTTAGGGAGGGGGAGGGAGTAAGGATCAGGTAGTGGGACATTTGTTTTTACCTTAATGCAGAGAATGCTTTAAGATCACAAAGGATTTGACTTTGTAACCATTTTAACTAATGAATAAATATCTAACCTTTTAACAAAAATGTATTATATTGCAGCTTACAGTCCTTAGATGTGGTGGCTGCATTAGTTTTCTTTTTCCAGGCTTTTTGTTTGCTTTATTTTCACCCTTCATCAGTAACACCACTTGGGTGAAACGTTCACTTACCATACTGTAATTATGTAACTACTGTATTACTATGTAACTATTGTAACCAGCAGCATTTACAGGAGGGCTGGTCTGTAGTCCCCAGAGAATAGCTGGGAGACGCCTCCTAATGATGTCCAAGTAGTGACGAAATGCGTTGGGACAGGCATGTCTTTGATCTACAGGCTGCAGCCACAGATTAAACTACACGCTGGCTCTCGTAGTGGAGCGGCGGCAGGCTATACAAAAAAAACAGCAGATGGTTCTGGGGTGCCAGGATGGGCACTGGAGATTGTGAGTGGGTTTTATATTTTTTATTTATTCATTTTAATAAAATGGTATGCGCTACAAGATCCTTCTGTGCTTGAATCCTCCCCTACATGTGAGCTGTTCCATGGGCCTGTGTCATAGATGCTGAGGGAGAGTTGCCACGCACAGCAGTGCTGTGAAAAAGCATTGCAGAGTTACATTGGCATATGCTAGGGTGGTCATCTCCATTGGTGAGTGTGATCCCACTGGGGCAAGGGCACCATTTTTATAGCGTGGAGTGTTGGCGGTGGAAAAGCACTTTATTTTATATAGAAGAAAATGATCACTCAAGTACTTTTTGAGCACTGGCAGTTTACAAGAGGAAAGGTCTCCTTGTTTTGGCACTTTTTTGATATTACTTTGGACTTTGAAGTCACTTTTGAACTGTTTAGCCACTTGACCTCCAGAAGATTTACCTCCCTTCATGACTAGGCCATTTTTTGCGATACGGCACTGTGTTACTTTAACCGACAATTTCGCAGTCATGCGACACTGTAGCCAAATAAAAATTATGTATTTTTTCCCCCACAAATAGGGCTTTTTTTTGATGGTATGTGATCACTTGCACACAAAAAAAGCAACAAAAATATATTTTTTTGCTTTCTGCTATAAAACATATCCAATAAAAAAAATGTAGCAATCTAATTTCTTCCTAAATTTAGCCCAATATATATTCTGCTACATATTTTTGGTTAAAAAAAAGCCCACACAATTAGAAGATGATTTTAGAACACTAATATGGCTCCCCGCGCCTGCAATAGGCTTTTCCCATACACTTTGAAGATGATTTTAGAACACTAATATGGCTCCCCGTGCCTGCAATAGGCTTTTCCCATACACTTTGAAGATGATTTTGGAACACTAATATGGCTCCCTGCGGATGATATAGGCTTTTCCCACACAATTTGAAGATGATTTTAGAACACTAATCTTTCCCTTAAAGCAACAGCTGGAGGCTTTCCCTGTACAACTTGGAGATGATTTTAGAATCTAAAATCATCTCCTAGTTCTATAGGGAGAGGTTCCTACTGTTGCTTAAAAGGGACAGATTATTGTTTCTTGCACAAAATTAAAAAGTGCATCTACATTGCTGGTTTAAAAAAAAAACAAAAAATTCCAAAAAAAAAAAAAACCAGTGTTGGCTACCTCCTCCTCCTCCACCGCCACTTTCACCGCCTCCTCAACCTCCAACTCCACATGCACCTCCATTTTTGATTTTTTAATGTGATTTTAGGTTAACAATTAGTTTAAGTATTTCCCTATCACCATTTCTTTGTAGGAACTTGCCCTACACTTACCCCCATTGTCCTTCCTTTTGCAGACCTCTAGGACTTTCCAGGACTTTGTTACAGACATTTTTGTGCCTAAAAGTTCGGGTCCCCATTGATTTCGGTCCGGACCCGAACCCGGACTTTGTCCCGAAGTTCGGCCGAACCAGCAGAACCCGAACTTCCAGAGGTTCGCTCAACTCTAATAGAGATGCAAAAAATGCAAAGGATGCAAAAAAATTGCAGGAAATCGCAAGTCATTGATCTAGCATTGACACCCGCAGCAGATTGCATGAATGCCATGCGATTGCAATGCGGAGCGGGAAACGCACAGGATTCACTGTGTCTCCCACATCGCATCAGTGTGAACCAGGGCCGAGTGCAGGAACCGCATGCGATCTTTAACAGGAATCGCACCGCATGCCCGTTCAAATCACATGCAATTCTTCAGCAGTGACATTGAGCCATTATTGTAGCTCAAAATGCACCAAATCCGCACCAAAATTGTGCAGGACCCTTTTTTTGGCCACATCAGAATCATACCGCATGAGTATTCACACCCATGCAATCCGATTCTGCAAAAAAAAAAAAAAATGCATAGAGATAAAATAATAGATCGCCGTTCTGGCCCTCTACCTAATGATCGGCGGGTGGCGGAGGACATCAGGTACCTTGATCGCAGCGGAAGCCCCCTACCCTGAGTTGTCGGATCACGTATATATAGATGATCCGGCACACAGGTGCTGCCCTGTATATAGGGCGGTTGGGAAGTGGTAAAAAAAAAATAAAAAATTCTCATGGATTATTAGTTGTACTCATCTTGAAAACATATTTTTTGCTTTCTCTATATTTCATTGCTGTGTAATTAGTACTGGGTGAGCATGACTTTAACATTAAAAAAAACAAACAAAAAATGTAATGGTGTAGAAGCGTCTTTGTGTTATTGTGTCGTTAAGAGTATTTTCTTTTGCATGATACAGATAGAATTAAGTGTATTATTATGCATTTTTTATACTCAGGATATGTGATAGTGTAGCATAAGCCCATATATTCACCATGCTCCAATGCAGATGCAAGCCTCTAACTCCATTTACCACAACTCCATGGGTTCCTGGACATGCCCATGGAAGATATGTTCCTCAGCTTCCCTCTCTCAGAAAACAAAACAGAAAGGGATGCGCGCACACCTAGTGCATTACCATAAACATTTATTAGAATTGTAAAAAAGTTTAAAAATGAATACTCACAAAACCACAATGTGGTAACACAAAGCCATAAAACCAAAGTGAGATGATGCAAATGGGTAGATGAAAGAGCACAAGGTGGGGTAACAGCTAACGCGTTTCGGGGGCTTACCCCCTTCCTCAGAGCTGTCTCCAAGGTGTTTTATTCCTTGATGCTCCGGTTACCTTCTACTCTGAATGTCTTTTAACGCTGGAAACGACTCTTTTCTTTTGTACACCATCCCTCTCTCAGAAGCTCATAGGTACCACTTGATGACTCGGAACCAAAGTGCAGGCAGCAGGGCTAGAGCCTAATAACATGCAGTTCTCAACAATACCCAACTACTGTGGGGAGCACCTTCCCAATTGCGTAATTTTGTTCCTGTGGGGAGGCCCTTTTGTCCTTGGATCCCTCAAGCTGTTCACCTGTGTTATCAGAGCTATATTGAAGTTTACTGAGAAGAATGCTGTTTATGGGGATAAGTAGCTGGCTTGAGAAAGAGACAGGAAACGCCTGGAATTATGTAGCCGCGCCCACCGATGGCACTTCCGGTTTCAAAAAAGGTAAAAGAACAAGATGGGCTTTTAAGGTGCCACAAGAACTTGTTGGCACCTTAAAAGTCCATCTTGTTTTTTTCCCTTTTTTAAGTACAAAATAGGATGTTGGTTTGTTTTGGCAATCTTTACTTTTGCACAAGCCACTTCCGGTTTTGGGTGCGCTCCACTGATCTCAGCGTGCTGCTTCCTGGCTCCTCTCCAAGGCTTCCTGGTCTCCTAGGACACCATACCACCACTTCCCAGTGGCAATGTTAACCCCTTAGATCCCAAAACGCCAGTGGCACACTGACCCGGGACAAAACCTTCATAGGATTACATACTAAAGCAATCTTTACACCATCCGATGTTCCTTCTCAACCTATTTACTGATACCCTATTACTCGCAATTTACTGGCACCCTGATTGAGACCAGAGACATGAATTTGTGTTTGTGCCTCTTTCATAATATGTGTTATATTATTTTGCAATGTATGTATTTTTTGCCATCCTGAGCCTGTTTTGCATTATTACTGCTAACTTTGCACCTGTTTAATAAACTGCAACTTAGTTACTTTCTGTCCGATCATTTGGCTGATTAGCCATCCTCTTACACTAGCATCTGCTGCACAATTGAATGGCCGTAGAGGTTCTCCTATTGGCTACTGTTTCTGTTTAACACCTTCCCGTCCAGCCTATAGCAAAATGACGGCCAGGTGGGGGCTCCATTGCCCTGACTGGACATCATATGATGCCCTTCAGAACAAGCCATTGTGCGTGCCCCCCGGCGATGTGTGGTGCGATGTGCCATATGACATATGCTCTTTACCACGTGATCAGCTGTGTCCAATCACAGTGTAAATAGGAAGTGCCGGTTATCGGCATTCCTCTACTCGTGCTGGGGGTCTGCTCTGATAATGAGTGCATTGGTTATCAGTGCAGCCCAATCAGCAATCTCTGCCAGTGCCCCCAAGTATGCCCATCCGTGTTCACCAGTTATGTCCACCTGTGCCCACCAGTGATGTAAATCAATGCCCATCAGTGCTGCCTTTCAGTGCCCATCAGTGATGTCTGTCAATGCCTCATGCCTCCCATCAGTGTCCATCAGTGCCACCTATCAGTGCCCATCAGTGCTCATAAAGGCTGCCCATCAGTGCCACCCTATCAGTGCCCTCTATCAGTGCTGCATATCAGTGCCCCCTATCATGGTTATCAGTGCAGCATATCAGTGCCCATCAGTGCTGAATATTAGTGCCTCCTCATCAGTGCAGGCTTCAGTGCCCGTCAGTGTCGCCTCATCAGCGCACATTAGTGAAGGATAAAAAATACTTATTTACAAAATGTTGTGACAGAAACTAAGAAAAACTTTTGTATCTCAAAATTTTTGGTTTTTTTTCATTTGTTTAGCAAAAAGATAAAAAACTCAGTAGTGATTAAATACTACCAAAAGAAAGCTTTATCTGTCTCATAAAAATGATAAAATTTTCCTTTGGTTACAGCATTGCATGAGCGCACAATAGTCATTCAAATTGTGACAGCGCTGAAAGCTGAAAATTGGCCTGGGCAGGAAGGGGGTGAAAGTGCCCGGTATTGAAGTGGTTAATCATGGCACAATAATTGAATTCTATAAATTATGTGCAAGTTATTAATTATTGTGTATATTTGAACTAGGGAGTTTAACCACCTCCCACCCGGCCACTGTATATATACGGCCGGGTGGGAGCTTCCCCGTTCTGACAGGACGTGCATATACGTCCTGCAGAACGGGTACTCGCAGCGCGGCCACGCGACGTGCTGCCGCTGGATCCTGTGATCATTATGATCGCAGGATCCAGCTGAGCAGAGATCGGGATATGGGCGCTCTGATTGGCCCTCCTGATCATGTGACGGCTGTGTCCAATCACAGCCATCACATTGTAAACAGAGACGTACGTCTCTGTGACAGTTCTCCCCCCCGCCGAGCTCAGTGCGGGGGGGGGGGGATCTGCAGCTATGTGACAGCTCTCTGCATGATGATGATTTCATGCAGAAAACTCTCACAGATCGCCCCCCACACAGTGCACCACGCACACTGATACCCCTGTCCCCATACACATTAGTGTCCCCATAAAACAGCCCCCAAAACATCTGTATGTCCCCCATCATATCTGTCACCATACACAAAACATCTGTCACAGTCCCCAAAACATCTGTATGTCCCCAAAACATCTGTCACAGTCCCCAAAAAATCTGTCTGTCCCCGCCACATCTGTCACAGTCCCCAAAACATCTGTCTGTCCCCGTCACATCTGTCACAGTCCCCAAAACATCGGTCTGTCTGCCAACACCAAATAAACCCCAATTTGGGTTATTTTTACCAAAGAAATGTAGCAGTATCATTTTTGGTCAAAATTTATGAAGAGAAATTACTTATTTGCAACATTTTATAACAGAAATGAAGAAAAATGCATTGTTTTTGAAAATTTTCAGTCTTTTTTAATTTATAGCGCAAAAAATAAAAAACCCAGGGGTGATTAAATACCACCAAAAGAAAGCTCTATTTGTGTGAAAAAAATGATAAAAATTTCATATGGGTACAGTGTCGCATGACCGCGCAATTGTCATTCAAACTGCAACAGCGCTGAAGCTGAAAATTGGTCCGGGAAGGAAGGGGGTTTAAGTGCCCAGTATTGAAGTGGTTAAGGAGCAGCATTAATTATTGTGTACATATAACATAGGGAGTGTGCGGATCAGTTTTCATTTTTGTGTACATATAAGCAAATATTTTGAAACATTTCCAGCTGCCAGGCCAGAATTTTTTTTTACTATCTTAAACTCCTTTCTCACAGGCATTCTGATCAGGTCCGCCTGTCAGTTTTAAAAGTGAATTGGAAGGTCCATGGAGACCTATGAAAAGGTGGATGTAAACGGATTGTGTCCATTTACACCTGCCTACCTGCCTCTGTCCAGGTCCAGAAAAAAATATGTAAAAGCACTGCATTCTTTTCCAATTTTGCGGACCAGACGGGAGGTAGTCGGCCACCCATAGAGCTGACAGGGGTCTGCCTGCACCCCCTGGGCATAAACTCAGTGGGCATGTATGTGTCATCTGTCCTATTCGGCTTTGATCAGCAGGGGATCAGTGAGCAGACCTCCTGCTGATTGGAGCTGACTCTGCTCTGTCTGAAAGGAGCTTTAATTCTGTGGTTTTTATTATATGGAATACAAACCTCACATTTGTTTAAACATTTCTGGTATGGCAGACCCAACCAGGACAGGGGCTTTTCAAGGGAACTGCATGGTGGCCTCTTGCCTACTGACTATGGGCCCTGCCTTTGGAGGGAGCACTACTCTTTGGGAGGTGTGTGCCTGGGGGACCCTTGGAATGGTCTTGCTTCGGATTCGGGTCCATGTCTCTCCCCGAAACGCACAGACTTGGGGTCCTTGTGCCCATACCAGCAATTACTGCTTTGGACTGTGAGACTCAGAGCAGATGTTAACCACTTGACCACTGGGCACTTAAACCCCCTTAAAAACCAGACCAAATTTCAGCTTTCAGTGCTCTCACACTTTGAATGACAATTACTCAGTCATACTATACTGTACCCATATGAAATTTGCGTCCTTTTTTTCACACAAATAGAGCTTTCTTTTGGGGGTATTTAATCACCGCTGGGTTTTTTATTTTTTGCGCTATAATTAAAAAAAGACCGGAAATTTTGTAAAAAAATAAATTTTTCTTTGTTTCTGTTTTGAAAATTAGTAATTTTTCTTCATAAATTTTGGCCAAAATTTATACTGCTACATATCTTTGGTAAAAAAAAACAAATTAGTGTATATTATTTGGTCTTTGTGAAAGTTATAGAGTCTACAAGCTATGGTGCCAATCACTGAATATTGATCACACCTGATGTACTGACGGCCTATCTCATTTCCTGAGACCCTAACAAGCCGGGAAAGTACAAATACCCCCCAAATTACCCCTTCTTGGAAAGTAGACATTCCAAGGCATTTAGTAAGGGTTATGGTGAATTTTTTGAAGTTGTAATTTTTTTTCCCACAATTCTTTGCAAAATGAAGATTTTTTTTTCCCCCAAAATTGTCATATGTTAACGGGTTATTTCTCACACCCAGCATATGCATACCACAAATTACACCCCAAAATACATTCTACTACTCCTCCTGAGTATGGCAATACCACATGTGTGAGTCTTTTACATAGCCTGGCCACACATAGAGGCCCAACATGTAGGGAGTGCCATCAGGCATTCTAGAAGCATAAATTACACACATAATTTCTTGACTACCTCTTGCACTTTTGAAGGTCCTGGAGCACCAGGACAATGGAAACGCCCAAAAAATGACCCCATTTTGGAAAGCAAACACCCCAACGTATATTTTAGGAGGCATAATGAGTGTTTTGAACATGTAATTTTTTCCACAAGTTTTGTGAAAATGTGGAAGGAAAATGAAAACGCATTTTTTTTTTTACACAAAGTTGTCCATTTATACAATATTTCTAACACACAGCATGTACATAGCAAAAATGACACCCCAAAATATATTCTGCTACTCCTCCCGAGTATGGCGATATCACATGTGACACTTTTAAACAGTCTGATCACATACAGAGGCCCAACATGCAGGGAGCACCATCAGGTGTTCTAGGGGCATACATTTAGAATCGAATTTGACTACACTATTGTGAGGAACTGTTGTGGCATGGATAGGCACTGTAGTGGCACAGATGGGCAGGGTAGTGGCACGGATGGGCACTGTAGTGTCATGGGTGGGCACTGTAGTGGCACGGATGGGCACTGTAGTGGCACGGATGTGCACTGTACTGGCACGGATGGGCAGTGTAGTGGCACGAATGGGCACTGTAGTGGCATGCATGTGTCAGGGGTGAGAACTGATGTGGTATGGATGAGCATGAATGAGGCACAAATGAGCCATGGATGGAGATGGATTAGCCACGGATGGGTGAGTGAGCACGGATGGGTGGGTGAGCATGGATGGATGGCTGGGTGAGCATGGATGGATGGATGGGTGAGCATGAATGGATGGATGGGTGAGCATGGCTGGGTGGGTGAGCATGGATGGATGGCTGGGTGAGCATGGATGGATGGCTGGGTGAGCATGGCTGGGTGGGTGAGCACGGATGGATGGCTGGGTGAGCACAGCTGGGTGGGTGAGCATGGATGGATGGATAGGTGAGCATGAATGGATGGGTGAGCATGGATGCATGGGTAAGTGAGCGGGGCTGGGTGGGTGAGCATGGATGGATGGATGGGTGAGCACGGATGGATGGCTGGGTGAGCACTGCTGGGTGGGTGAGCATGCATGGATGGATGGCTGGGTGAGCATGGATGAGCATGCATGGCTGGATGGGTGAGCATGGATGGATGGGTGGATGGGTGAGCATGGATGGATGGATGGGTGGGTGAGCATGGACTGGGTGAGGATGGGTGGGTGAGTATGGATTGGGTGAGGATGGGTGGGTGAGCGTGGATTGGGTGAGGATGGGTGGGGGGTGGATGGATGGGGTGATGATGGCTGGGTGGGTGATGGATGGATGGTGGGGTGCACACTGTAACTTAGCAGCGCTGTAGGCATTACACATCGCCCACAGTGCTGCAGCACCTCCTCTCTCCCCCCTTTCTCCTCTCGCAGTGCACCTATTGGTGCGGAGAGGAGAGGAGAGAGAAAAGCCGGCGGAAGCGCCGGCTTGTTTACATGTGACGGATGTTCCCGTGTGCGTGCCCCAGGGGGTGCGCGGGAAGCACGATTCTGGGAGGACGTCAGTAGACTTCCTCCCAGAGTTAAGCAATCGCCATGCAGCCGTCATTCGGCTATGGGCCGGTTAAGAAGTGGTTAATATAATCTGTTTAAGGCGTTATGTGTTCAGCATCTTTGTCCCATTGTGTACCTACTAGGTGTGAATTCCTTTTGTTAATGGAGACACCTATTGTTTCTGTCTGTCTGCTCATCTCTTGGAGATGTGATTAATATTGTGTCCACTTTACCTTGTTATCGAACCATTGTGGGATGTTATGTGTTTATGCTTATGATAATGTGTAATGTACTTTGTGTATCCAGAGTGGTCAACTGGTACCGGACAGTCTATGCTGTGAATGGGATCTCTGTTTAATCAAACCATTGTCTGGGTGGGCCATGAGTCACCTAGGATTGTGTAGGTGCCTAGTATTTTAATCAGATTGATGTTTATGTTGGCTTTTCCTTATCTATGTTAATTATATTCCTGTTTACAGTTTGTATTGTTCGGGTAATGTGATCAGGCCCTACTTGATCTTGTGTGCTATATATTCTGTGTGAATTTTCAATAAAGAGTTCCAGTTTGCACCTAAGCTAGTGCTGTCTAGATTTTGGGTGCTCAGCTGTAATACCTGGTTCCGGGGTTTAGATTGAAGGAAGCCATATCTTAAGGGAGGCATCCAAGGTGGGTGTTGGACATTCCTTCACATCTGCCAAAACAAATCTTCTTATTCTATCCCTTAGCATTTTTTCCCTGTTTACATAACCATATGATTTTTGGCATCTGTAAGAAGCCGAGAATGGAGCTGGGTGCCAGAAAAAATGTAACTGCTGTACACATGCATCATCATCATCACCCAATGGCCAAAGATTAAAAGAGGAGACCTGGAAGAAGGGCCAGAGGAGATGATTAAGCACCTCTGCTCCAGGGCATAACTAGGGTAAGAAAGTGTTCCTGAGACTAGGAGGTGAAAAGGCCCAATTGCAACTTATCTGTTGTAGCAGGCAGATTTGCCTCCTGTAGAGAATAAAGAATTTTTCTTCACTCCCATTGTACAGTTTTGTCATTTAACCTTATAATTCTTACAGGATTAAAAAAGTAGAATCTCATTTTATTAAATTAAAGCATGTTAAAGTCTAGGCAGAGGAGTTTTACGTATGCATATTAGCAGCTCTAGGTTTAACCTTTTCATTTGTTGAATTTTACTTTTTTTTTTGTAGTTTAGTTGACACTTTCGGTTTCTTGACATTTGATTGGCTGCAGGTTGCTATAGCTATTCATTTCCTCTCCTTTAAGTGCTTTTCAAGCGGCACTGCATGTTATTCTGATCTTTCTAAAACAGAAAAGACTTCTCAGTTGCATCTATTAAAATACGATTAACTTAAATAGTCACACGGGTATTACTCAAATGAGTTTTACACCAGCCTGGATAATGAACACTTCCCTTTAAAAAGACATCTGTGGTGTTTCCTGTCATCTCTATTAATTCAAAACTAAAACTTGATAAATTGGGGAGGGGAGTGTTAAAATAGGTGTGATAGTAAGCCTGGGTATTTTAGCAGCTTTTAGAGGATATAACAAAACCATTGTGTTCAGCTAATGTACAAGGATGGACTTGCAATTTCTACTGCCCAGTAAGTATAACAGAATGGTCTGGGGCATCCTTCTAATGAATGTATCTGTAAAACTAGAAGATGTAGCAGCAAAATGGAAATGTTCAGTAGTCCTGCCACCAGGCTATTGTAGTTTTCCTATCGCTGTTCTCTGTACTTACTAATTAAAGTGTATCTAAAGCCATTTTTTTCTTTTTTTTAATAGAGTAGAGAGGGTTAGAACCTCTGACAGTTTTAAAGTTTTGTCTGTGGCTCCACTGGGGAAGTTCACCCTCTTTAGGACTTACGTAAAGGAAAATCTAAAAAGTTTCTAATGTTCGGGTGTGGATTTTTCTTATTGCCATTTCCTGCTGTAACAGGAAATAATGTAAACATTTCCCAATGGGACAGAGATATGGAAGAAACAATAAAAAGTTTTAGATTTTTGCCCAAAAGTAATAATTTAATGATGTATTCTGGGTATATACTGTATCTGACAGATTTTTATTCCATTCAGGGGCTCAGTTTGTGAGATCTCAGTTCTTGAGTTCCATGGTCTACACAACTGTTGTGGTCATTATGATTCCTGCACTCCCTTTTAGGAGTCCCACACTCCCATTTGCTTTTCTATTTATTCTATTTTATCCACTTTATTCTAAAGTGTTAGTCTGCCCTAAAATAATAATGTAATGGCGTGTTTTGGAGATACACTGTATCTGACAGATTTCTATTCCATTTAGGGGCTCAATTTGTGAGATCTCAGTTCTTGAGTTCTATGGTCTACACAACTGTTTTGGCCATTATGATTTCTACACACCCTTTTAAGATTCCCACACTCCCCTTTGCTTTTCTATTTATTCTATTTTATCCACTTTATTCTAAAGTGTTAGGGCCGGTTCACACAGGGGCGATTCGACTTCAGGGGCGACTTTGCTAGGCGATTTGAATGCTACTTCAAAGCGACTTCAGCGCAACCTTGTGCAACTTACAATGCGACCTAAAGCAACCTCCATGCCAGGCGACTTTGCCTGTGGACAATTAAGGGAGGGGGATTGCCTTCAAAAATTCTTTTTTTTTTCCCTGTAAAATCGCTTCAAAGTCGCTTCAATATAGATGGGGGATCCGACTTGGAGGCGATTTCCACTGAATTCTATGGGCACAAGTTGGATAGAAGTCGCCTTGAAGTAGTACAGGAACCTTTTCTGAAGTCGCCTTGAAGTCGAGGCGACTTCAGTATTGTACTTTAACACCGCTCCCATTCACTTCAATGGGATTTCTTATGTCAAGCGACCTGAGGCGACTCAAGTTGGATCGCAAGTCGCCCCGTGTGAAGTGGCCCTTAGTATGCCAGAAAGTAATAATGTAATGGTGTAGTCTGGAGATATACTTTATCTGACAGATTTTTATTCCATTTAGGGGCACAATTTGTGAGATCTTGGTTCTTGAGTTCCATGGTCTACACAATTGCTGTAGCCATTATGATTCCTACACTCCCTTTTAGGATTCCCACACTCCACTTTGCTTTTCTATTTGTTGAGTTTTATGGGGAATGCAACAGAAGAAACTGGAAAGTTGGCAGTTATATCCAAAACTTCCAGGTGGACAGGAACAGAGTCTGAAATTATAGTCCGGAGATCTGTTTGTTGGAGTATTTGATACATTTAAAAAGCCAGGCGCTAACTTAAACTACCAGGTTCAACCTTTAACTAAAATGTTACTTTTGGATGCAATAAAATAAACACTTATATAAAATGTAGGTGGTCTTGACAGAGTGTTGTTAAAGTACTAATCTAGAAGTTTAGTGACCCTTCACAAAATGACTCGTGGTTGCAAAAACTGGAATTCAGTTATATTGTTTAGTTGCTTACAGAATCATTACTGAATTCCCCATGGTTACTGTAAGGATTAGAAAATATTTCTTTTTTACTATAAACTGGTGTTTAGTGTGAGCTAGTAGATGGCAATCTAATTTTAACTTGTTGGGTCGCATGGATTAGTGAATGTTCCAGATGCATAGCAAAATTTGCTAGCCGTAGTAGTGAAAATTGAGTACTGTCCTTGATACTTTTTTATTTGCACTAACATACAATTTTTCAGGACAAACTTTCGGGGTATCTCCCCTTCTTCAAGGTCCAAGCAGTACTGATTCACAAAAGTCTTAGCCAAATGCTAAAAAAAAGAAGAAAGATTCGGCTAAAACTTTTGTGAATCAGTACTGCTTGGACCTTGAAGAAGGGGAGATACCCCGAAAGCTTGTCCTGAAAAATTGTATGTTAGTGCAAATAAAAAAAGTATTACGGACAGCACTCAATTTTTTGCAATTGCACTAATACAGCTACAATCACCTCTAGCCGTAGTAGAAATATTTCACACTTTCAATTTCTTGCACTATTTAACACTGCAGTTTTGTGTGCTTTGCAAACTATTTTCTCTGAGGGCGCATTGCGCACTTTGGGTTTGTTTTAAAAAATGTATATGCATTTGCTCATGAAATTCATCTTTCATCCACGTGTGAAACCTATAGAGCAATGATTTGGTATTAAATATGTGCTCCAGCCTAGCAAAAAAAAAAAAAAAAAAATTTAATATTATCTATGGTTTTTGAGTCTATTTAATTGTTTTTTAATATATATGCATACCTTATAGAAATAAGGCTGACCTTACATTATGCAATTTCCTTGTATAATTTTTCTTTAAATTTACCAAAACCATACAATATGAGGCCAAACCTAAACACTTTAAAACTTTAAATTTTCATGCAATCAGGCAGGCCCTTGCACTACATAGTTAAAGGTAAATCTAAAGGAATTCATACAAGAAAATTGTATAATGTATGGCCAGTCCACATCAAGTGTGCACAGCTATCATTAAAGAGAACTGAAGGTAACTTAAAAAGCCTCAATGAATTATTAGTAGAGGGGTATTGTGCTGCCAATAAATGGATATTTGTGTGTGTGCATAAACCTTGTACAGTAGTTTAGAACATGCATATTTTTTCTGTATTTTGTTTCACATGGTTTTTAAAAAAAATATTGGGTATGCACATTTTGTGGTGCACCTTATAGAAATTGGGGGCATAACAACATCATTATGTGGAGGTTCAACACACACGGCAAACTAGGACTGCAGAATACGCACTTGACATTTGTGTGCGATCAGCTAGATAGGTTTATGGATTGTGATTGTGCATGTGAGCAAACATCAATACGCATTCACTTACACATATGGACACAGGATTCAGTTGTACTCCCATGGTTTATTCCAACGATTGTTTAATTTATATATCAAATCAGGGTTTTGTTTCTGTTTGACAACTGAAAGGGTCTCAGTTAGGTTCAAAGTACCAGAAGCCCTAACTATTTATAACTACAGCAGGAAAAAACATGTAAAAGGCAGAGAAATAAACTCATGAACATTTTATAGAATGTCTAGTTCTACAGATGCATCAATTTTCCTTTTTTTCTTGGTTTGTTATAATTACTATGGTGCAGCTTTAGGAAATCTAAAGATTACATAGCCAGCTGAGATATAGCACATAGAATACGTGCACCATTTGTAAATATTTTTTTCTAAGCCTATTTACAGACTTTCTTACTATAAAATTAGTTACGTTATTTTGTGAACAAAATAATGATTTAATTAAAAAAACAAAAAACAAACAACAAAAAAAGAACTTGTAGTATTTTCCTCCAAAATATCTAGTAAACACCAGAGTAAAGGAGGACTTACCCACTGATCACAAATGTTAGATAGATAATTGAAATATAATTTAACATGTATATATTAATCATAGTATTATTTAATATTTATATACTAATCATAGTTTTATTTTATATATATAAGACCGCACAAGACCGCTAGACCGTGGGGGGTTGTGGGGAGGCAAGAGCGACGGGGATTGCAGAGATTGGTTTTATGCTAGAGGGATCGGAGGATTAGGTAAGTATATCTCCACTCTCCTCACCCCTAGGGAAAAACAATGATTAAGCTCATGTCTTGAGTGAAAGGCGTCTACCTTCTTTGTACCCTGTATGGCCGATCATGGTCAATAAATACATATATATATATATAAATTTGTGCATTAAGAATAGACAAAAGTATTCTAGTGCAAAGAAATGGAGCAAAAATTATTATATATAATTTGTGCATTAAGAATAGACAAAAGTATCCTAGTGCAAAGAAATGCAAAAAAAAAAAAAATATATATATATATTTAAACCACCTGTGAGTAAATATACTAAAGTATAGATTTACCCACATGACTAATAGTACAGTTTTTAATCATGCTTCCTTTTACATATACGTTTAAGCTTGTGTGACAAAACATATGCATACTGAACTATAACAAGAGTAATCTTGCTTGTCATCTACATTTCTACAACATTCTAGAGAATTACTAGGTTGTACAAAATAGAAATTCAGTTTTATAGTTTGTATTTTTTAAAATATGGTGAAATTTGTGTGGTCTATCCTTGAATTTCTGCTAAAAAAAATCTGTACACTCACATTCATTTATTTATTTTTTTAATATTTATTTTATTACAACTTTTTTTTTAATACTTATGTTATTACAACTTTTGCTTGTTTTGACATATTTGTCAGTTGCTAAAAAAGGAACAAAAAAACAATCCAGCAAGAATTACAGTGGTAGGAAATATACCATCAAGGAGCAGCTGTATACAATACAAAAATGCAATAACATACAATTAAAAATCACTGTAAAATAAAAAAGATATATTATTATTATATTATGAAAATAATATACAGTAATATTAATATAACCTCAAGGGCATTATGAGCCCTAAATTAGTTGGCATGCTGTGAAAATATAATTTTATTATGTAAAAATGTTTATTTTTTTTTTCTTATAGACAAAAAAAAAAAGAGACATTAAACAAGTATATTTCAAATGTAACCCATAATAGAATTGAGCTTGCAGGCAAGAGAAATAAACAGACACACACACATTTCTGCTCTGCGTTTATATTTTACAGCATTGCTTAAGAAATATAATTTTAGATTTTTTAGCCTCTATCCTCAGCATTGCAAGCATTGTTTTATTCCTGAGGCTTCTACAGCGTGCATAAAGCTATATCATAGTTGCCAACATTGTAAAAAAATGAATAGGGACACATTGTTTCCAGTGGGCGGAGTCATATAATTAGGGGCGGGGTATTCATTTGTAGGTGTGTCAACAAAGAAGGGGAGAAAAGAAAATGGGGTGTGGCTTATGTTAACCAGTGGGTGTGGCCTAAAAGGGTGTGGCTCAAAGGGGTGTGGTTCGAGTCTGAGATGAACGACGGATGGAGGGAGAAAGAAAAAATTAAGGAGGGAAGGAGAGAGCAGGAAGGAAAGAGGGATGGAGGGACAGCAGGCCCAGATCCTACACAACAATACAATATGTGATTTCCAGAAAGTGTAACAATCAGCAGATAAAGATACTCCAAACACCTGGTGTTAGCACTTCAATCATCCCGTCACCATGTTGTTATGGTGTCAGGATGATTGAAGCACATTATTTATATTATTACATTGTAATATAAAATGAAATATCTCAACTCGCCATAATGCAGAATCAGTGGGAGCCCTGAGCGTGCCACTTGCCACGTCGCCTACCACCAGATGCAGTGTGTCACTTGCCACGTCGCCTGCCACCAGATGCAGTGTGTCACTTGCCATGTCACCTGCCAGGAGATGCAGCTTGTCAATTGCCACGTTGCCTGCCATCAGATGCAGCTTGTCACTGGTCACTAGATGCAGTTTTTGTCACTTTGTCACCACAGATGCAGCTAGTCCATGCCTCTCTGTATTGGTGATTTGCAGTGGGGTCCTTGGGGGGTGGTGGTCCCTGTGTCCCCAGGGGGGGTGGTGGTCCCTGTGTCCCCAGAGGGCATGGTGGTCCCTTTGTCCCCAGGGGGGATGGTGGTTGTGTACCTGGTGGTGGGGGGCCTCTGTGTCTCTGGTGGTAGGGGGGACCCCTGTTTCCCTGGTGGTACGGGAGACCCCTGTGTCCCTGG
>BLSH010065478.1:1131161-1142266 GCA_018402905.1 Glandirana rugosa
CGACTTTTAACCGGACCCGTCCTCCCCCCCCCCCCCCACGGACCATAACTTCATCAATTATTACAAAGGAGACATCTGTCCCACAACCCCCCCCCCCCCCCCTCCTGCCCAGGCCAATTTTCAGCTGACGCACTTTGAATGACAATTGCGAGGTCATGCGACACTGTACCCAAATTAAATTTGTATCTTTTGTTTCCACAAATTGAGCTTTCTATTGGTGGTACTTGATCACCACTGGCTTTTTTATCTTTTGTGCTATAAATAAAAAAAGATTGAAAATTAAAAAAAAAGTTTCTTTGTTTCTGTTATAAAATTTTGTAAATAAGTAATTTTTCTCCTTCACTGATGAGGCAGCACTGGTGGGCACTGATGAGGAGGCACTAATATGCAGCACTGATGGGCACTGATAGGTGGCACTGGTATGCAGCACTGATGGGCACTGATAGGCAGCACTGATAGGTTGCACTGATTGGCAATGATGGGCAGCACTGATGTGCACTGATGGGCGGTAATGATGGGCACTGATGGATGGCACTGATTGACAGCACTGGTAGATGGCACTGATAGGCAGCACTGATGAGGAGGCACTGACAGGCATTACTGATGGGCACTGATTGGCGTCATATGTGGGTACAGATGGGCACTGATTGGCATTAGTGGTAGGCACTGGTGGGGCACTGATGGGAATCACTGGCAGGAACTGATGAGCATCACTGATGGGTCTGCACTGATAATCAATGCGCCGATTATCATCGCAGACCCCCCCTGTCAAGAGAGCTGCTGATTGGCTCTCCTCTACCCGCGCCTTGTCAGCGCGAATGGAGGTAAGACAGTGTGTGTGGGAATGAGGTTGGTTTTTACTGCTACCATGGGTTTGCGGCAAATATTATGCGTCCCATATTCATGGATCCCAGTGAATTCATATGGAAATACACCATATGGCATTTTTGTAACCATAATGCACTGCCTGTTCTTTAAACTTAGGTCAGGCTTAGTAGAGCCAATAAAGGGTCTTCTGGATAAGCAAACCCCTTACTATGAAAGGGTGAGGTCACAACAGTCATATTGACAATGTGCTTTAGTGGTGATAGGGAAACCATAGGAAGCACTGTTGGAAAGTGCATAGGGAAAGATTAGTATAGTGCTTGTAGGCATTGGTGGTGGGACCATTAAAGTAATGGTTATTAAATGTCATATAGGTAGCAAAATGCTGCTTACCTTGGAGAATTTTGGAGGGTTTTTAGTCTTTTTTTCCATCTTTTTTTTTTTTTACGTCTGCAGCCTCCTTACATAGTGTACCTGTTGACATGTACTACATTGAGAACAGACTGTATGTTTTTTTCACAGGGAATATTTACAGTATCTCACAAAAGTGAGTACACCCCTCACATTTTTGTAAATATTTTATTATATCTTTTCATGTGACAACACTGAAGAAATGACACTTTGCTACAATGTAAAGTAGTGAGTGTACAGCTTGTATAACAGTGTAAATTTGCTGTCCCCTCAAAATAACTCAACACACAGTCATTAATGTCTAAACCGCTGGCAACAAAAGTGAGTACACCCCTAAGTGAAAATGTCCAAAGTGTCAATATTTTGTGCAGCCACCATTATTTTTCAGCATTGCCTTAACCCTCTAGAATAACAAAGACCAATGTTTTACACTAATCGTTTGTGTCTGGTTGTTACCTCCTGCTCCCCGCCACCCCATAAGGGATCAAGCTGTGGTAGGTGCATGAGGCAACACAGCCCGTTGATGCGTAAGTTGTTGGGTGAGTCTGCAAAACAGAAGAGAAAAAAGGTGATATGTGGTGTACTCAGAAATGGTAAACAAATGAAGTATACATGCTATAAGGCCCTCATAAGTCTGTGGACTAGTAGCTTTACGTCAGATATATTGATGGCCTTGTCGCCTTTCCAGCTTTGAAGTATTAGTGATCAAGCCACAACAAGAATATGAGCGATTACTGCTCTGTAGTCTGGGAGAAAATTTTCTATACCGATTTGCAGTATTGCTAGTTCTGGTTCGGGTTTGGTTACGCATCCTGTTACTGAGGATATCAATTGCAATACCTGGTTCCAGAAGCTTCTTATATTAGGACATTCCCAGAATATGTGTAGCAAATGCCCATGGTGGCCGCAATTGCGCCAACAATCAGGAGATGACTCCGGGTAGATGATGGCCAATCTGTGTGGTGTATACTGCCACCTGTTGTAGATTTTCAACATCATTTCCCAATGACTGGTGGTGTGTGTTGCTTTGGATACGCTTTTAAAAGCCATCCGCCACTGGGTGTCAGAAAAGGACCTTTGCAGATCTCTTTTCCACTTCAGGTGGGTGTTGGTTTTGCGAAAGGTCTGTTTCCTTTGCAGCATGTTATTCCCTTGATTTTGGGTGTGGGAGCTCTGTAATAGTCCCATGCTGGTTGGGGGATTGCAATGGTTGGGCCTGGTGGGTTGCTCAGGAACACACATATTCTTGCCATTGTGAGATGTGATCCTTTTGGTGACTCATACTCTACAACCAGTTGTTTAACCATCTTGGGGGCAGAGCTGGAGAGAAAGTCCTGCAATTTGGGTATACGGTTACCACACTTTTGGATTTACTTAATAGAGATCATGGGCATTGTGTTCGCTAATGTCTGCAACATGGGTTGCAATTCAGGAATATGGGTGGTATTGTTTCCCTGGCTCATCAGTATTCTCCATGCCTGGATGGATACTTGAATGGTGGGTGGGAGATCTTTCAAGGGCAGGTGTTTCCATGCGTCTCCGATTAGGAGCGATGTTAAGTCATTGGTTGGGGCTAGCTCCCTCTCCAGCTCGACCCACAAGGGTGCATTGGCATCCTGGAACCATTCTCTGAGTTGGTCCATCCTCATCGCCCAGAAATAGTCACATATGTCTGTTAGACCCGCACCTTCCACCAATTTATGAGGGACTAGATTTTGGCGTGGACATCTGGCTCTTTTACCATTCCAAATGAATTTCCATAGGAGTCTCGACAGGGTTTGTAGCTACTGAGAGGGAGTAGAAGTGGGGAGTACTCGGAAGATGTATAAGATCTGGTGTAGGATTGTCATCTTGAATGCTGTGAGTCTCCCCATCCATGATAACTCATTGGACATTGCAGCTAGTTGTTTATCAATTTTAGCCAAGAGGGTTTTATAATTTTTGGTGACCAGATCTTTAGTTTTAGGTGTTAGCATTATGCCTAGGTATTGGTTGATCTGGTCTGTCCACTTGTAGGGAAGAGTTTGCTCAAGTTTTCTTTTGCTGTGTTTGGAACTCCCAATTTTAGGATAAGGGATTTTTCGAAGTTGACTTTATAATATGAGATTTTACTAAAGGCCTCTAGGACTCTATGGGCATAAGATAGAGAAGTTGCTGGATAAGTCAAAAGTAGAATGACATCATCCGCAAACAGGTTAATAGTATGGGGGCGAGAGGCTATTGTGAAGCCGGAGATCAAGGGGTGAGTGCGTAATTTCTCAGCGAGGGGTTCTATCACTAAGTTGAAAATGGAAGGGGAGAGTGGGCAACCCTGTCGAGTCCCATTGGTTATATTAAACGGTTTAGACAGACGTCCCGACATGTACACCTGTGCCGTGGGGCGAGAGTATAACGCCAGAATAGCATTCAAGCAGGGTCCCCTGAAACCAAATTTGTTGAGCACACGGATCATATATCCCCAATGGACTCTATCAAACGCCTTCTCTGTGTCTATTGAAAGAAGCAGAGAAGGCGTTCCAGTCCTCTCAGCAAAGTGAATAACATTTACAAGCCTTCTAGTGGCGTCTGAGGTCTGCCGCCCCCTCACAAAACCCATCTGGTCGCTGCCCATAAGTGATGGTAAGAATTTGGTAATGCGTTTTGGCCAGCATTTTTGTGTATATTTTGATATCGGAGTTCAGTAGTGATATTGGCCTGAAGTTGGCTGGAGTTGTGGCGTCTTTCCCTGGTTTAACCACTTGACGACCAAGGGCGTGTATATATACGTCCTTGGCATTCAGTGGTTTTTTTCAACAGGCGATCCTGAAGAGGATAAAAGTGGTCTTAGTGTCAGATTCGCTGCAAGATCACTTTTATCAGCGGCGGGAGAGGTGCCCCCCCTCCCGCCGCTTTCCGGTCATCTCCGCCGCTTACCGGACCCGCCGGCATCGGCGGAGATGATCCGATCTGTCCCCCCCAGTGTCCGTGAGCCACTCGGCTCCATAGTACGGCAGGGCGGAAATTACGTCAGAAGTCACGTCCGCCCAATGGTCTTAAAGGGACCGTTTATTTTTTTGTTCTGTCATTTTTTTCAAATTTTTTTTTTTTTGCATTTTAGTGTAAATGTGAGATCTGAGGACTTTTTGGCCCCAGATCTCATATTTAAGAGGACCTGTCATGCTTTTTTCTATTACAATGAATGTTTACATTTCTTGTAATAGGAATAAAAGTGATCATTTTTTTTTTTAAAAAGAACAGTGTAAAAATAAAAAGCAAAATAAATAATTAAAAAAGAAAAAAAAATTTAAAGCACCCCATCAGCACGAGCTCGCGTGCAGAAGCGAACGCATACGCAAGTCCCGCCCACATATGAAAACGGTGTTCAAACCACATGTGAGGTATCGCCGCGATCGTTAGAGCGAGAGCAATAATTCTAGCACTAGACCTCCTCTGTAACGCAAAACTGCTAACCTGTAGAATTTTTTAAACGTCGCCAATGGAGATTTTTAAGTTGCAAAGTTTGTCGCCATTCCGAGAGCGGACGCAATTTTGAAGCATGACATGTTGGATATCATTTTACTCAGTGTAACATTATCTTTCACAACATGGAAAAAAAAATGGCCTAACTTTACTGTTTTCTTATTTTTTAAGTAAAAAAAATTGAATTTATTAAAAAAAAAGCACGCTTGGAAGACCGCTGTGCAAATACGGTGTGACATAAAATTTTGCAATGACCGCCATTTTATTCTCTAGGGTGTTAGAACCCCCAAACATTATATATTGTTTTTTTCTAAGTAATTTTACAGCAAAAAAAACATGTTTTTAACTCATAACCCCCAAACCCAAAAAACAGGCTTGGTTGGTAAGTGGTTAAGACTTGTGACTATGTATGCCTTCAGCATTTCTGGTGGGAAAGTTGAGGTAGATGCTGCAGTGGCGAATACTTGTTGCAAGTAAGGGGAAAGTATTCCCTTGAATATTTTGACATATTCATTAGGTAGACCGTCTAGGCCTGGGGATTTGCCATTTGGGAGTGTATTAATTGTGGCTTCTATTTCTTTGGCTGTGAACAGGCATTTAGTTCTGCTATTTGTGTTTCGGAGAGTGAGGGTAGGTTTATTGTTTGCAGGAACTCTTGTATATCCTTCTCTGAGGGTTGAGGGGTCATCTTGTCACTGCTCAAATTGTAGAGCGAGCCATAAAAGTCGGCGAACATATCAGCTATGGCTTGGGGGTTGGAAATCTTATGCTGGGAAGCCGGGTGAATGAGGTATGCGATTCTTGTTTTCGTGCAGGCTGATTTTTAGTCTGTTGGCAAGATACTTGCCCGCTTTGTTGGCATTGGTGTAGTGTGCCAGTTTCAGGCGTCTTAAGTGATAGTCATATTGTTGCGTTAACAGTTCTCTTAGATTTTCCCAAATTTGGGATAGCTGTTGTGTTATAGTTTGGTTGGAGGATGATTTGTTGGTCAATTCTAGGGAATGAATCTCTTTTAGGAGGGAATTAAGTTTGGCGTTGTATTGCTTTTTAACTCTTGCCCCTTGTTGTCCTGGGGTCCTCCTTGGTCAGAGAATGTAGTTGTTGATTTGGTCTGATTAGGAGCCTCCTGTGGACAGTTTTTGTGTTGTCTCTTATGAGACACTACTTGCCACCCTGCTTGCATAGTGCTCATTTGCAGTTGTAAGGTTTGTTTTGTTCGTGTAGTTGCGATGGATTTGGGGAGTATCCCCCACCTGCGCAGGGCCGCAATCCCTTCCTCCAGCATAGAGACTTGAATTGTCATCCCGTTATGGGTTATTAGGAGTGTTGCTGGGTATTTCCATTTGTGTAAAATTGTATTGTTCCTCAGAGCCTTCGCGACTGTTGCCAGGTTTCTGCGGCATTGTAGGGTATGTCTGGATAGATCAGGGAGGAGCTGGATGGATGCATATGGTGAGGGGATGTTATCTGCCCTTCAAGCTGCTATCATGATCTGTTCTTTCACATGGTAAAAGTGCACCCTGAGCAGTACGTCCCTTGGTGACTCTGTAGAGATGAAAGGGGGTCTTGGCAGCCCATGTGTCCTGTCAATGAGGAGGTCTTGTGCCGATAAGAACGGCAGTAGAGTAGAAAATAGAGCTTGGGCATACTGTTGCAGCTGGTTTGGTAGAACAGATTCCGAGACTCCGCATAGTTTTATGCTGTTTCTCCTGGATCTGTCTTCCAGGTCCGAGATCTTGTCCTTCAACCAGGCTATCTCCTTGTTCTGGCCATTGTGGGCATCAACCATGATGTTGGGTGCAGATGAGTATTCGTCCATCTTCTTTTCTACGTGGTCAACCCTGGTCCCAATTGCTTGTACTTCAGCTTGGCACTGGTTCAGCCCGTACATTATATCAAATTGTAGGGATGCTCTTAGTGACAGTAGCATTTCTTTAAGCATGGTGTCTGAGATAGGTTGTCCCACTGTAGGGAAGTTGGCTATGGGATCCAGCCCTGGGATATGGGCATTTTGCTGATTGGAATCAGGTCCGCTCACCTCCATTGCTCTGTTTTGTTGGAGTTCTTCCTGGGAGTCTAAGCATGGTTATTGTTTCTGAGGACTCCTTGTAGAGGTTGTAGACGCTCCTGAGGAGGGTACACTTCTACTTGCTGCCCTTTGGGAGTTTTTATATGTGGTCCCGCTGTCCATATTCAGGATTGCGGTTGTAGGAAGGATCTGGGGATCCTGCGTGGAGCTTCCCTCTTGCTGGAGCCCTCTTGTTGCTGAGGTAAAGTATCCTGAGAGTTTACTGGGTTGCTGCTGATTTTTTTATTTTTTTTGTCATCCCGAATTGCAGTGGTGGATCTGGTGTATATTTGCAGTGGCTGTGGGGTGTATGTAGGCTCCCGTGTGGTGTGCTGATCTCCGACCCCTGGAGGCTTCAGATCATGTAATTCTCATAATGGTCAGGTCTTACTGATTGTTATCAGGCATATCCCCGGTATGGCTGATCCTGAGCCCTGACAGATGTGCGGTTGTCCTACTAGCACTGATGGAGTGTTGTGGTTGCTAGTAAGCTGTGCTGTGGCTTATGGTTGATCAGGCTGCAACCTAGGCTGTAGTTTGGGGGATCCTGTGAGCGGTGTTATCTTGTTTTGTCGAGCGTCGGTCGGGCCAACCATTATAAAGTTGGGAAGCTGCCTGCTATAAGGACTGCCTGCCTTTATGTCCTGTAATGCCTTCCTTGGTTATTGCCATTTGTGATTATAGTCTTTAACAGTCCTCAACCGGGGGCTCAATTTTTGGGAGACAGTGCTGGTGTAATGCTATATGGTCCCTTGCAGGGGTGGTGTTCTCAGGTTTAGGGATCTCCTGAGTCCTGCCTGTCTGGCATGTACGGGAGAAGCCCCCTGTGGTTGTGTCTTGTTTGCTGCGTATAGTGCCGCAAGACGGTGTCCGCTCCGGCGCCTGCTGACTAAGCTAAGGGTGGCCCCCAGGTGATCCCACTGTCCTCCTGTCCCATCTCCCAGCTGGTAGTGGGTGAAAAGAGGTGAGGGTGAGTCCGGATGGACTGTGGGCATCGGTCCGGTCCGAGCGCCTCCCCTCAACTAGGTGTGTGGGAGTTGCGGTTAGGCCCTAAGATGGCAGTGGCCGCCGCGTGGCCGCCGCGTGTGAAGAAGGTCCAGGTCTGAGGAGATGCAGCCTCAGGCAGGTATGGGTTCCCCCCATATGCGGTGTACGCTCACTGGTAGTATGTAGGGAGACTGCTGGTGTGGTTGGGGTAGCTCACCCTTGTCCCGGCGCTGCGGATGGAAGCCGAAGGTGTCAGTTCCGTGGCCTTTCCTGCTGGTGCCACTTGCGGGTTCTCCCGGTCGGTGTCTGAGGCCGTGTATCGTCTGTGTGATGTAACGGGCATTCTCCGTAGTGGTTTTTAGAGGGTAATCCTCTGCCAAGTCGGCTGTGGTGCCCTAGAGTGATGTAGAAAACAATTTGCTGGACAGCCGCACTCCGTTTAACACCTTTATTGTAATTTTCATAAAATCCAAAAAAGTCACCAACGTACAGGAACATGGATGATCAAGGTAGCTTGGCTTACGCGTTTCACACCATGAAAGTGGGGTGCTTAATCATGTGGAAAAGTGTGTCGATAACTGGCTTCTAATAACATCCTTGATCAGTTGTGATTGGACACTCACTGAGTCCAGTGTTTTGCAAGTCTGCTACTGCTGAAAGGGGTGACATTTGCAAGGTAGGGATACATGCAGGAGGCTTGCAGGTATATATACATTAATACTGTGCCATTAGTTTATACTGGGTGAGTGGTGGGCTTACATCCACTTTAAGTAATGACAACATTACTGCTTAATTAATAGGCCCAAAACAGAAATAGGTCTATAAGGGGTACAGGTGTGATAGGCTTCTCTGGATCTCATTCCCCACACCCTTTGCCACCCTTCCTAATGAATCCATGGCCACGTGACACACCAGGTACCAAGCATTCTATCTTCTTCACTGCAGAAGAGGAAGGTACTTCTTTGGGTGCCCATCATGATGAAGAGGGGACCAGTGGCAGCAGGCTCAGACTGCAGCACTGGATCGCTGGTCTTCATCTGGAAGTGGCACTGGGGAGGGACATGGACAGAAGACTAACCCTCACTTCCACCAGGACAGATAGTGATGGGAAATCTCTGCAACAGAAACAGATAAAAACACATTTTAGTAGGATTTGTAAGGGTTAGACGTCCTGACAATAATTTTGTCGCTGTCTATGCTTTCATGTTCCATTGACATATGCAACCCCCATGTCTTCCCCACTCAATACAAAACTAAAAATAAAGATTTTGGCCTTTAAAGTGAAGTGTAACCAGATGTTTTGGTATGATATCTTTTGTATTGCCAGATATAGTCATTTGATATATTATGTTCCATTTTCATCTGCACACATTTTGTGATGACTAGAACTTCTATGGCCATGTAGTTGTGGCTATGTATGTGTACCGGATGATCTTTCTATCATGTCTATGTTTTGGGGTAATTGTAGACAGGCAAGTTTCTGTTTCATAATAAAGGGAAATGGAAGATCGGCATTCTCATATTGATGATGATGACACACCATCAGGCTCAAATAATTAAATAATCGGGTTTCTAGTTTTGTTTTCAATACTATAGGGAAATATTAGAACATCAAATTTTTATTGCTGTTTGTAACCCAACTTGAGGGGATTTCCTCTCACTTTTTCTTCCTTTGACACATAGGCGTGCACATGGGGGTGTGCCAAGTGTACCTGGGCACACCCTAATTGCCTCGTGCAGCCCCAATTCACCCTGCTGCCTGGGCCCCCCCCATGTCCTACTCCCACCCCCACCCCGCCCCTGCAGCGCTGCCAACTTTCCTCCTCTCCCGCCTGCTGCTGCGGAGGATGTGTCAGGATGGAGAGTGGGGAAAGGGCTGGTAAATATGTAATTTACCAGCCCCTTCATTTTCTGAATGAATACAGTGAGTGATTGGTACTGATCGCTCCTTTGTCCATTCATAACTTAAGCATAGTAAACTGTTTGTGAAGGAACAGGAAGCTGCTTAGCAGAGAGCACATTCCATTCATTCACCATTCAGTGCAGCTGAGGCTGCAGAGAAAGGGTCTAGGGAATCTCTGTCCTCAGTCCCTTTCTCTCTCTCAAAAGCAAGACATCTGGGGTCTGTGTTAGACCCCTGCTATTTCACAAAAGTCCCCCAATAGGGCTCCTAAAAAAGAAGTTAAAACATTGTAAAAAATAATAATGAAAATAAAAAAACTACTGACACTTTCCACTGCCCAACTGATGCCGTCTACTTGTCAATGTTGTAATCCTTTTTAAAATGTTTGTTTAAATTAATTTATAATAGTGTGTATCTGTGTGTGTACATACTGTATGTATGTAACGTTGGGGAAAAATACATCCCTTAACTAAACTAAAATTAGACCACATGTGATTGCTGCATAGGGGCTAACAAGCAAACATTTGCGGTTGTTGGCCATAGCAGCTAATCATGATTGGTCTTTAACCACTTCAGATCCTTAGGACGTCCATGGGCGTCCTGGGATTTCAGTGGGGATATCTCAATGATGCCGGCACCTGCAGGCATCAATGAGGTATCATTTTTTAGAGGAGGCGATTCCCATCACCATAAGAACAATCATAGTGGCAGGTCAGCCGCTTGATCGTTCTTACAGGCGGCGGGAGGGGACGTCCCCCCCCTCCCGCCGCCCTCCGGTGCTTCTCCCGGCTCACCTGAGCGATCGGTGACTGGGAGAAGGAATCGCCTGCCGCCGGATCTTGAAGCCAGAGATTTCCGAAGGACAGATGTCCCTCGGTCATCTCTATGGCTCTTGGAGGCCCGGGCGCACGTTGTGACGTCACTTCCGGGTCTCCGAAGTAAACAACAGCCGTTAAAGGGAAAGGAAAGGCTGAGATCGTCTGTTTTTTTTTCTGATCTCCCTGCATCTGTCCATAAAGAGGACCTGTCACTCACTTTTCCTATTACAAGGGATGTTTACATTCCTTAACCGCTTAACAACCGCCCTATAGACAATTGACGTCTACAGAGCGGTTGCTTAATTCTGGGAGGACGTCTATTGACGTCCTCCCAGAATCGCGCTTTCCGCGCGCCCCCTGGGGCGCGCACACGGGAACTCCTTACATTTGTAGGGAACATTATCCTTTTCACTCACTGTCCAGGAGAAATACCTGTCTACGTCCCTCTAGTCTTTTTTTTTGTCTGCTAGAGTCGGAAAGGAAAGGGAAATTGCCGACAACAAATGAAGCCTCTGGGCCTTCACTGCAGTGTTGCACGCGGGCCCGGAGGTTCTCGGTATCTCTACTGGCTCCCTGTAGACAGGAAGCCTTTAGAGACCGAAGTTCTAGGCCGCCGTCCGCTAAGGAAGAGGGT
>BLSH010065478.1:1143529-1160688 GCA_018402905.1 Glandirana rugosa
AATTCACTACGCCTCTTACTAAATACCTTGGAATGTCTACTTTCCAAGAAGGGGTAATTTGGGGGGTATTTGTACTTTCCTGGCTTGTTAGGGTCTCGGGAAATGAGTAAATCAAGTGTGATCAATATTCAGTGATTGGCACCATAGCTTGTAGACTCTATAACTTTCACAAAGACCAAATAATATACACTAATTTGTTTTTTTTTTACCAAAGATAGGTAACAGTATAAATTTTGGCCAAAATTTATGAAGAAAAATTACTAATTTGCAAAATTTTATAACAGAAACGAAGAAAAATTCATTTTTTTACAAAATTTTCGGTCTTTTTTTAATTATAGCGCAAAAAATAAAAAACCCAGCGATGATTAAATACCACCAAAAGAAAGCTCTATTTGTGTGAAAAAAAGGACGCAAATTTCATATGGGTACAATGTTGCATGACTGAGTAATTGTCATTCAAAGTGTGAGAGCGCTGAAAGCTGAAAATTGGTCTGGTTGTTAAGGGGGTTTAAGTGCCCAGTGGTCAAGTGGTTAGAATAGGAATAAAAGTGATCAAAAAAAAAAATTAAAGTGAAAGTGTAAAAATAAAAAAAAATAAAAGTAAAATAAGAAATAAATAATAAAATTTTTTTTTTTTAAAGCTCCCCGTCCCTGCGAGCTCGCACACAGAAGCGAATGCATACGTAAATCGTGCCCGCATATGTAAACGGTGTCCAAACCACACATGTGAGGTATCGCCGCGTGCGTTAGAGTGAGAGCAATAATTCTAGCCCAAGACCTCCTCTGTAACTCAAAACACCTAACCTGTAAACATTTTTAAAGCAGCGCCTATGGAGATTTTTAATAACCAATGTTCGGCGCCATTCCACAAGTTTGCGCAATTTTAAAATGTGACATGTTGGGTATCTATTTACTCGGCGTAACATCATCTTTCACATTATGAAAAAAAATTGGGCTAACTTTACTGTTTTGTTTTTTTTTTATTCACGAAAACTGTTTTTTTTTTAAAAAAACGCGTTCGAAAAATCGCTGCGCAAATACCGCATGACATAAAAAGTTGCAACAACCGCCATTTTATTCCCTAGAATCTTTGCTAAAAAACCATATCTAATGTTTGGGGGTTCTGAGTAATTTTCTAGCAAAAAAATGATGATTTGTACATGTAGGAGAGGAATGCCAGAAATGGCCCGGATATGAAGGGGTTAATTTTGTGGAAAAAGTTAACAAGAACTTAATTTTGTGATGATTTTCTTCTCTCCAGCTTTAATAAATCAACCTCATTGGCACTTAATTATAAAAAAACAACAAGGATTTCAGTAGTTTACTTTTTCAAGATTCACATTGATATTCACAATTTAACACCATTACAATTTTATGCTTGCTGGGAGGAGGGGGTTGGGGGGCTTAAAGGGAAATCTATGCATGCATTTAGCTTATACCAGTGTAGTCTTTACCACAAATGTTCACTATTATATTGCTATATAAGTAGGGTTACTCTTCCCCGTTCCAGAAATTGTTATCACTCTTTAGATTCATAATTTGTATCAACTGTCTTTAAAAGGATAGTTCACCTTTACAAAAAAAAACAGCCTATGCAGGTAAGGGATGTTTGTAGATTAACCTGTGTTTGACAAGTACCCTGTCCCCACTTCCGGGAGACTGGGTCGCCGCGAATTACGTCAGCAGCTCGGTTCCCTCCTCCTTCCCCTGCCACCGGGCCAGTAGCAGAGCACAGTGGTGCCTCGCGCATGCGCAGTAGGGGCCCTGTGTGAAGCCGTAATGCTTCACTGCCAAGTTCCCTTACCAGCAATGGCGGCGGCAGCACCCGGCAGCAGAAGGAAACTTCAGCTGCAGTGCTGACATTGCTGCACTCCAGGACAGGTCAGTGTCCTATTATTAAAAGTCAGAAGCTACAGTATGTGTACAGTATGTGTAGCTGCTGGCTTTTCATTTTTGCAGGGGTGAGCGGACCTCCACTTTAAATGGAATACTCCCAGGATTTTGCTAAGTGGGGCCTAGGGAATCACTCCTGTCTGGACATCAGCCGCGCTTCTGCTGCTCCATTTTGGGTACTGGCCGTGAGATACCGCTTCCTCAGGTCCCGGGAGGCGATGCTCATCTCCAGGGAGCCCTTAGCTCTTAGTACCATGCCCTTAGCACTTGGTTACTTTGTAAGTGTTTTTAAGGGGGGGTTTCTTTTTTTGTTTTGCCCCCCTCCCCTTGTTTTCTCCCTTTGAATATTATAGATCACACAGGATTTTTTACAGATATACATCACATGCTTGCTCCTGAAGATTGGACAAATCCATGAAACGCGTTGAGCTAATACTGTGCTGTGTTTATACCTTTTTATGATAAGAACCTCTCCCCACTGGTGTATGGTATCATATGCTATATGTATATATATATATATGTACTCTATTTGATACTTACCTTTGACATTACTGTTTTATACTATGATATACAGGTATCTATGTAGCAAGAAAATGATTGACCCTCCTATTCACTTGCCACAGTGTGCTTCATATAAAGTCCCACTCCTCTTCTCTGTTATTTAGTAACGTCCTGGGAGTATTCCAGTCAGGTTCCATAAAGTATGTAAATGGTCTACACCTATAGCAAGGGCTTTATTTAACTTTAGTCACAGCTGCCTAGCTTGTTTTTATCTATAAATGCCCCTTATCTGCATAAGCAGTTTTGTGGTAAACGTGAACTATCCCTTTAAGAGCCATTGTTTTTGCAAAATCAGCCTAGGTGGTAAGGATTTTAACCATCATGAACCATAATTTTAAAAGAAAACTAAACCCAAAACCATAAATGTAATACAGTGGAACCTCAGATAATAGCGTTTCGCAATAGGAGCATTTAAAGAAAAAAATTCTGACTCAGTTTGTGAGTGGTGTCTCGCATAACAAGTAAAAATTTGCCTTTTTGCATGCAATACTGCATGTGGCCAGGTTCTCTGGGGCACTGGTGAGCCTCGGAGGTGGCCGGAAATTCTCGGAATTCCGCAGAAATACCGAAAGTGTAAACACTTTTCAAGCATTACCGAGTGATCCCGAAATCTTAGAGGCTCACCAGCCCTGGCCACATGCGGTATTGCATACACCAGGCGCCCCTGGAACTGTGGCCATATACAGTACTGCATAGACAAGCAGTGACTGTGGAACGAATTAACCGAGTTTCCATTGTTTCCTATGGGGAAACAGGCTTTGATATACGAGTGCTTTGGATTACAAGCATTCTCATGCTCGTAATCCAAAGTTCCACTGTATATTGCATCTTACCCCTAGATGTGGTGGCTGCATTCATTTTTATTTTATTTTTGAGGCTAAAAACATTTTCGGGAAGTGCAGAAAATACCGGTTAAACCTGTCAGAAATGCATTGCCCTATTAATTCTTGTGGACTAAAAAGAGAACAATAACTATGTGTTTTATGTCAGATGGGTTTTTAATGAGAAATACACCAAATTTTCCCTCCAGAACAAAAAAAGTTGACAAATGTGTTCAACAATTAACATGTACGTAATCTGACATACTTGAGAAAATAAACAAAGAATTAATAAAAATTATAATTACTGTGAGAAAAACTATTGTACGCTACTCACAAAGGCATCCTTTATTAACCCTTTTGGGCCTAAGGATAAAAGAAAGTAATATTTAATGCCTAAGCACAATTTTGCAACTTTGACATGTGTTAGTAAAACTACATATCATCACAACGGCTTTGTGTATCCTGGTGGATTATACCTTTTTTCAGGACAATTTGGGCTTTCATTTGGTGGTAAATGATAATTGATATCTCCTGATTTATTTTTTTTTATTATCAAAGGAAAACTGACCCGAAATAGTAAAAGACAAATATATATTTTTTAAATTTAGTGGTATATTTCTTGTTCTTACCATAACCTACTGCCGAAGAACAACCCAAAAATTCTCCTGCTCCCAACGATCGTAGGACTACCACATATGTGTATGTTAGTTGTTTTTTTGTACCGGTAGTACAGCCCAGAAACAATAATGTGCATTTTGTTTTGTTTTTACCCTACTTAAAACACACTGATACTAAATTTAAAAATGTTTTTTTTTTTTTTATAAATCTTGTCCAAAATATATTGGTCATGACCTTTGACCCAAACTCTAACCCTGGGATTGACCTAGATCAAACATTGATCTAGGTATTTTTCCTTATTTTGTATTATTATTATTATTTTTATTACAATTACAATGTGTCTTTTCTCTCCATTCCCAGAGAGAGAAACAGAGGCTATCACAGCGATCAGGTGACCCGGAACCAGGACTTCTGGGTCCCAATCGTTAGTACAGGACCCGGGGCTCTCTGTGAGACTCTAATCTCTGTGCTGGGAACGCACAGATATGCGGATATCTGACTGATCTGACAATCTCAACTGAACTCACACGATTCCAACTGAACTCACATGATTGCAACTGAACTCGCACGATTTCGAACCAGCAATGCAGTCCGACTTCAGGGCGATTTGAAAGACATCTGTGAAGGTTGCTGCATGGATGTCTTTTCAAATCACCCCGAAGTCACCAAAAGTAGTACAGGAACTACTTTTGGGGATCGGTGCGGTGGCGCAAAGTTGGCTTCGGACGGTGTTATTGCCAAATTTGGAATACGATTTGACGTGTCAAATCTCATGCCAAATTGGCCCGTTGTGAACGTGGGCTTAGGGGATTCAGATAACAAGTCTGGACAGGAATGTCCAAAAGGGGGCTGGACAGGTGATAAATAGTCTGAAGTACTGGAGAGCTGTGTTCTTTCTTCCCCAAAGGGTTCCAAAGCCTGAGGGGCTGCTGCCCTTTGGCAGCCCATGAACTGTGTAGCTGTACCTGAGGCCTCAGTGGAACAAGGCCTGAGAGCCTGGATGGATCTGCTTAAAAGCGAATTGTAGGGACTCACCACAAGGGATCTGCTCTGGAGAAGGACTGTCTCACTCGCTGGACCATTTCCAGAGGAAGTTGGAAGGTGGCAGCTTTCCTGGGGACTTGTAAAGACCCTAAATTGATCTCTGTGATTGTGCAGTGTTCTGGAATTGAATTGGATACCAGCAGTTAGGCACAAGGTAACCAGATGCCAAATAAACTTGCCTCATGATCTTTAGCTGTGTGGCCTTAGCCTGTTCAGAAAGTTATCTCGTGGTCTTTAGCTATGGGGGTTTACACTGACAATCACTTAAGGAGAAGATGGTCCTCTAATTGCTGTGTGCTAATTGATTTGGAGTATCCCATTCCCTTGTCTGTTAATATTTCTTCAGGCAATACATTTTATCCACTTCAGCCCCTGAAGGATTTCCCAGTTTAGGACTAGAGCACTTTTTGCGATTCGGCACTGTGTCGCTTTAACTGACAATTGCGCAGTCATGCGACGTTGTACCCAAACAAAATTTGCGTCCTTTGTTTCCCACAAATAGAGCTTTCTTTTGGTGGTATTTGATCCCTTCTGCATCATTTCTGATCACCGCTATAAACAAAAAAAGAGCAACAATTTTGCAAAAAAAAATTATATATAAAAAACATTTTTTGGCCGATTTATATTCTTCCTCATATTTTTGGTAAAAAAAAAAAAAAATCGCAATCCACGTTTATTGATTGGTTTGCGCAAAAGTTGCTGCGTTTACAAATGATGAGATTTATGGGGGTTTGTATTTTTTTTATATTTTACTAGTAATGGCGGCGATCTGCGATTTTTAGCGGTACTGCGATATTGCGGTGGACATGTCGGACCATTTTGACACTCTTTTGGGACCACTGACATTTATACAGGGATCAGTGCTATGAAAATGCATTGTATAAATGCCATTGGCAGTGAAGGGGTTAACTTGGAGGGGTCACTCTAAGAGTTAACTGTATTCCCTCAGTGTGTTCTATCTGTATGGGGAGGGGAGTGATCACGGCTCCCATATGCAGGAAGCCTGTGATCACATCCCTTCCCCCTCTGTCACAACGGAGATCCGTGTTTACTTACACGGACCTCCGCTCTGTCGCTCTGGGGGGGTGATCGCAGGTGACCGGCGGACATCGAGTCCGCCCTACCCGCTCTCTGGTCCCCCGGAACACAGTGAGTGCGCCTCCGGCGGCGCGAGTGCGCTTACAATACTCGTTCTCGCGGCTGCCGTCTTAAAAAGGCATCCCCTAGAGACTGTTATTGGAGCCGGTGAGAATGGACTGGTGCTTGCAGGGGTTGGAAGCCTCTGTACTATGGGGGAAGTGCTACATAAATTTAAAAAAATATTCTTGTTTTTGAGCAATTTCTTTCGCAAATTACTAATCCCACCAACTGCCATTTAGATGAACAAAGGCAGATATAATTAAAGTCTAACCTGGGTGGCAACCATACAGCCTTCCATAGATACTGGGACATGAAGTGAGTTATTCAAAGGATTACCAAATGAGTACGATTTGTGCCACATTAGTCACTGTTCCAAATTATACTTTTCAGCATGGATAAGACACATTTGCATGTTAGCAGCATATCACATCAGAGGGTTTTTTACTTGTAGCTCAGACGTGTATTTTCTTGATGTTAGATAAAAAAGCATATCTTAATGATAAAATATCTAAGGATAGATAGCTAGATAATGGAATTCATTGTCAATTGTGGTTGAATTAAGAATAAGTCATATGTTCGAACAGTACAGGAATAGTTTCTAATCATTTTGTGCAAACCACAGGTCAACTAATAACCCCATAGGACAGTGGTTCTCAACTCCAGTCCTCGGGACCCACTAACAGGCCAGGTTTGCAGGATAACTGAAATGCATCACAGGTGATATCATTTGCTGCTCAGTGATTACAGTATTCTAGTCTGCATCTCCCCAAGGTAATACTTAAAATCTGGCCTGTTGGTGGGTCCCGAGGACTGGAGTTGAGAACCACTGCCATAGGAAATATCAGTTTTTGCCCAATGATTGAAGAAATGGTTTAAAACTGTAACATCTATCAAGAAAATACACCAGCTAACTAGTAGGAGACTTATTCACATTCAAATATGTTGAATTATCATGGCACCTGTTAGCAATGGATACTTTTATGTACATACTGTACATTCATGACGTTTGAGGCAGGGGCGTAACGATAGGGGTTGCAGGGGTTGCAATTGCAACCAGGCCTCATGGTCCAGGGGGCCCATATGCCTCCCTTTTACACCTGGATAGGAGGGATGGCGGGGGTGGCAGATAGTAGGGATGGCGGGGGTGGCATTAAGAGGACCCAATCTCCTTCATTTTCCTCTATCCAGTTTAGTTGTCTTCTTCTGTTCCCAGGGTCCCTGCATGCTTCCCTGGTCCCCCCCACAGAGCTGCTGTCTCCCCCCCTCATCTCTACTGCAAGCTGCTGTAGAAGATGTGTCATGATGGAGAGATAGAAATGGGAATCCTAATTTGTGCAAAATATCATATATATTTATATAATGTAAACATACAAAAAGTGCCTAGTGCCGTGCAAAATACACACTTTTGTACCCTTACATATAATTATGCAAAGAAACCATACAGCAAACATAAAAAAAAGGAAAAATTATAAAAAAAAGTGCAAAGTGCTGTGCAATAATCCGTGCAAGGTAAACAGTCTATGTGCAATTTCCTTTGAAGACAGTTTCTCCATATACGGTACTTTCTTTCCAATAATCTGCTGCCAAATACTGCTGGGAACAATCCTCAAGGTGCTTATCAGGTGACGCAAAATTCACTTCAATCGTGATCCACTCAGTGCTCCCCAATGCCCACAACACTCACCAGACCACGGTCCCCACTAGGGGGTACATGCAAAAGGACCATCCTGAATTGGAGCCGGAATCCTCCCCATCACAGGCATGAAAGGTATAGGAAACAGTATCTCGTGTAATATGTTTAAAATAGGCTTTTTATTCAGAATCTAAAATATCGCACTCACATTTTAAAAGTGTATTCAAGCAGGAATGAATCATCTGCCGCCGTGTTGTCTGCGTTCCAATTCCGAATGAACGGTCTGCCGAGAGTGACATCAGTACGTATGGTACCGCCCTATGCGTTTCGTCATCGGACGTCTACTACCACTCCACACATCTATACACCTCATCTTACAATGTTGTTTATACCTTCCTCTTGTAAAATATGTTTCAATACAATTGGAAATGAAAATGGCAAGGCAATTTCCTGGTAAGGAAGGATCTTTCTTTAAGGAACTCTAAAATCCCATTACAGGGCACCACTGTCAATTTGGCAGTTGAAAACAGAAGGTTCCCGCGCTAAGGATATAAGGGTAGAAAATATGTTTATAGGAAAAAGCTGCCCTCCTGGGTTTTCAATGAAGAAAAAATTGTAGGTATGTCTTAAAATGACAGGACGGTGGCGCTATTTCCTAGAGTGTTAATCTATCCTCAGTTATGCTGTTAGTGTGTAGTCAATAAATTAATCAAGATCAGAAACCCATGATGGGTGTGTAAAAACCATAAAATGTGTACAGGCTCAGATATGTATATATATCAGAATAAAATATAAATTATCAAATTTTGTGCTGCTAATATTTCAATCGTGATTGATATAGAGTAAAATACATTCATTCAGTACAATAAGCCATGTGCAAAACTGCATATAAAGGTGATATGACAAACAAAATTCCAGCAGAGTGTCCGTATATAAAAATGTGATAAAGGAATGCTTTTTCCGGTGACAGTCTATATTTAAATCATGCTAGAAGACTCTTTATCTGTAACAGTTGTGATTCTTGCTGTTAGTGCAGTAATCTTTAAAGTGATTCGGTGACTTCTGTTGAATAAATTCGTGACTCCAAACTCCGTGCTCCCCACAGGTGTCCCCCACTCACCAGAAAAAGGTACCCCTGCAGGGGTGGACCGCTTGTGCTGTATCTTTACCCCGGTCAGCTCGGGTCTTGGGCAGCCTGGGCGTCCTGCTTGCTCCTCTCCTCTGTTTTGATGTACCAATCCTCCGGTGTTCAGGGGTGTGAGTGAAAAATAAAAGTGCCAAATAGTGTAATTCCGTAAAAATGAGTATTTATTAAACTTGTGCGGTTAAAAACAAAGGCAGGAATTTAGTCCGGGAGGTACAGTATTGCACTCCTAATATATAAATAGGCTAAAAACAATATTGGCAGCGCGGCTGCCGTGTTGAGGAAGGGACGTCTCCCTTCCTCTTCCTGTGGCTTGCATTCCAACGAAAAAAACCGCTAGCCAGAGAATCTCGGAAATGACGTCAGAGCGTTTGTGCGTAGTGTTGGCCCCACCTAACGCGTTTCGTCATTGGACGTCGTCGGAAGCTTCCGTCGGAGCCTGTACACATTTTATGGTTTTTACACACCTATCATGGGTTTCTGATCTTGATTAATTTATTGACTACACACTAACAGCATAACTGAGGATAGATTAACACTCTAGGAAATTTGGCAGTTGAGCCCACTCTGTGCTTCAAGAAGGCTGGCAGTAGCTCCTCGGAAGCCCGGGCGCGACGTTATGATGTCACATCTGGGCCGGCTTTAGTAAACAAAGCCGTGGACGCGGCTGGGATTGTTCTTTTTTTTTCTGATATCGGTCTTTCCAACCTGGAGGAGAGATGTGGGGTCTTATTGACCTCATATCTCTCCATAAAGAAGTTCTGTCACATACTATTTCTATTACAAGGGATGTTTACATTCCTTGTAATAGGAATAAAAGTGATCAAAATAAAATTTAAAGCGACAGTGTAAAAAAAAAAAAAAAGGTAAAATAAACAATAAAAAATATTTCAAGCGCCCCCGTCCCCGTGCACAGAAACGAACGCATACGTAAGTCCCGCCCGCATATGTAAACGGCGTTCAAACCACACATGTGAGGTATCGCCATGTGCGTTAGAGCAAGAGCAACAATTCTAACACTAGACCTCCTCTGAAACTGTAAACTGGTAAACTGTAAAAAAAAATTAAATGGTCGGCTATGGAGATTTTTAAGTACCAAAGTTTGACGCCATTCCACGTGTGTGCACAATTTTAAAACGTGACATGTTAGGTATCCATTTGCTTGGAGTAACATCATCTTTTACATTATACAAAAATTTTGGACTAACTTTACTGTTTTTTTTTTTTTTTTATTCATGAAACGCGTTTGAAAAATTCCTGCGCAAATACTGTGTGACTTAAAAAGTTGCAACAATTGCCATTTTATTCTCTAGAGTCTCTGCTAAAAAATATATATATATATATAATTTTTTGGGGGTTCTGAGTAATTTTTTAGCAAAAAAATTATGACTTGTACATGTAGGAGAGTAGGCACGGTATGGAAGTGGTTAAAAAAAGTGACAGCTATTTTCAGCTAGGTTCAATTTGATTTCTATAGTGCTTATGTGTATACCAAAGACTTGTCCTATGATCTGTAGAAAATGCCAATGCCAGCAATTATGCAAGTGTATTTTTTAATAGTTGTTCCTATTTAACCTCTTATTAGGACCTCCTTTGCCTTCTTACCTTAGCCAAAATGTCCTTTACCATTTCACGCGTAAACTTTTTCTCCATTTGTTTTTTTCCTTCATCTTTGTAGTGTTAAATTATATAAAGGACATAAAATATAATATAACGTTTTGTAATGAACATCACCTTGCTTTGTACCAGAAACTCATTTTAGTATAATTTTATTGATATCAATGGGGCAAACCATAGAATTAAGTTATAATGAGTAACCTAAGTTACCTAGAATAAAGAAAAATTTTTTTCCTCATAGTGAATAATAACTAAAGGCAAAAGAGGGGAAATCTTCCAATGGGGATGCTAGTTCTGGTGACCTGGGGGTCCCCAAGGAAATCCATTAACTTGCAGGAATCTCCTCAATGGGGCACAGATCAGGAACGTGCGGTGAGGTCAGTGGCTGGTGAGGCACTGGCTAGTATCAGAGCCAGATACACTTACATATAGATTATATATAGCACCTTCATTAGTTCTCATATTTTACTAATTTAACCAGAGGGCTGGGCTAGAGTGGAACATTTGTCTTTTAGACGCATGTCTCCTTCTATGACACTGCAGTGAGAGGAGAGCCTCCACAGCCGCATTTTTATTGGACAGCTTGGGTCAATGGTGCTTTAACATTGGTCCAAGGCTCCAAACTGTCCATTAAGCTCAGTGCCTCTGACAAGAAGTGAGTAGAGGCACCGAGAGCTCATCCTCTCAGTCTGCTGCAAACAGTGTGTGCCAGCCATGGGTGTCCGCAGAACTTTTTCCAGGGGGGGGGGGGGGGCACAATTTCAAGGTCATCCATGCTCTGCCCCTTTTTGACAATGTCATAATTACATTATCACGGGCAGAGACTGCAGACGTAGTACAGGAGATGGTCAGAGACTGCAGATGTGATACAGGAGATGGTCAGAGACTGCAGACATGATCCAGGAGATGGTCAGAGACTGCAGACATGATCCAGGAGATGGTCAGAGACTGCAGACGTGATACAGGAGATGGTCAGAGACTGCAGACGTGATACAGGAGACAGTCAGAGACTGCGGACATGATACAGGAGACGGTCAGAAACTGCAGACATAGTACAGGAGACGGTCAGAGACTGCGGACATGGTACAGGATACGGTCAGAGACTGCGGACATAGTACAGGAGATGGTCAGAGACTGCACACATAGTACAGGATACAGTCAGAGACTGCGGATATGGAACAGGAGACAGTCAGAGACTGCAGACATAGCACAGGAGACAGTCAGAGACTGCGGACATGGTACAGGAAACGGTCAGAGACTGCATACATGGCCCAAGAGACTGTCAGAAACTGCATACATGGCTCAAGATGATAAGGACCTAGTGGGGAACCCCTGATCTGATGCCTGATTCCAGGGGGGGGGGCAATTGCCCCCCCCCTTGCCCCTACCTGCGGAAGCCCATGGTGCCAGCTTGTATTTAAACTGGTTGCACTGTAGGTAGCTTCTGATAGGCTGGGCAAGGAGCCCCATATCTCCAGAACCATAGGAGATAGGAACCTAGACCTGTGCCCTCATCTTCACGGAGAAAGAATGAACCAAACTGCCAGCTTGAATGTGCTAGTCTAACACAAGTGGGTCTAATTAAAATACTTTTGTTCCTTTCAAGTCTGACCACCCAATCTACATTCCATAACCCCCTGCAAGTAAATGTGGGTCTTTGATATGTAATGCAGCTTGCCTGCCAGCTGCATTAGGCCATAAATCATGGCCTATGTATACATGAATTTACATATTATAAAAACTGTGTATATGTATATGAAATATTACACAACAACAGGTCCGTCTCTGCTCACTGTGCTGATCTGTCATCTATGGGAGATCGGATGAAGACGGGTCCGCCTGTTAGTTTTCATCCAGTTCCATCCGATCTGCCAGACAGATGGAAAATAGGCTTCCATCCATCTGGATTTAGCGGACCGGATTGGATAGCGGCGGATGTCCGCGGACATGTCACCGCTGACATCCGTCGCTCTATAGAGGTGAATGGAGCGTTTGATTAGGTCTGCCTGAAAAACAGACAGGTGGACCTGATCGGTCTGCATGTGTTGAAGGAGCCAAAGCTCATTATTTAAAAGGGCTGAAAGAATTGTCTATGAGCAGCCAAAAGCCAAGACAAGGCACTTTCTTCTACCGCCAGTATAATACAGTAGGATGACAATTCAGTGATTTATGGAAAATAGCTATGTATAAATGATGAGTGAAAATTACTCCTGTGATATTGAGGGTCTTAGTTTTTATTCTATGACAGTATGATAATGTAGTATTTTTTTGTTACTAGGGTGAATCTGGCCCTGGCATATACGGAACTGACAGAGGAGCTTTACCGCCTGCGAGACCTTACTGCTTTACAAGGCCGGATTCTGAGGTCACTGCTGGAGGAGCAAGCAGGTGATAATATAATATAACAATGCTTATCTACTAAAGGAAAAATTAAAAAAAAAATAGGTGTGAAAACTAAAACTGGAAATACATGAATTGCGTTTAATGTTTAAAACCAAACCAACTCCTTATGGAAAACAGCATTAAAGTATATAGCCATTACTTTTTTTAAGTTTTGGATTGCTTTCCGTCTCTGCTGGGGAGATTCCCCCTCTAGATTTGTCATAGTGACCATTATCATCATAGCAAATAAATGCCCAGTCTGAATGATATCATTGAGAAACTATTGCTTACATAGGCATGCGCACAGGGTGCGTCGGATGTGCCTGGGCACACCCTAATCACCCCATGTGCATTAGCATTGTCCAAGGGCAGCACCAGGCGGGTGGTTGGGGATGGCCAGTGTAAATGCCCCCATTATATTAATAAAGGCTATGTGCAACTGTAGGAACACATTGCACTATTTAGGGTGTAACATAATATGCTCCCAATCAGCAGTTTCCCACCACTAGAGCCTCCTCCTTGTGACAACAGGCAGCGTTCATGTGTGTTTGATCTTTGGGGTGCACACCCTAATGCAATAGGCTGCGCACACCTGTGATTGCTTGCATTTATATGCGTTTAGAAATATGCTCCGAATATAATATTTGGCAGTGCGAGTGTGAATGGGATTACAAACACAATCAGCGCAAATAGGGTGTGATTAACTAAATCAAAGCTGCTGACACAGAATAAGTGATTTCACTTCACTCAAATCAATATTAAACCAAATAATAAGTGCAGCGCTATATTCAAAACATATACTAAAGTGCTCATGAATAGTGCAAAATTAATACATAAATGCTAATCATATAACATACAATGTGATCAATCCCTCCCAACATGTATTCAGTACTAAATAAAGTGCAATAATAGTGCATAACATATATCCACATATATGAGCAAACAATAGTGTAGGCAATAAACAAGTCCAAAAAGGCAGTTCAATTAGTGAAAAAATATTTGTGAAAAAAGTATAAGCAGTAAAGCGGAATATATTGCATCAACAGTCCGTCACTTTTCTTTTTCAACAGGCAAATAAGTAAAAGAAAAATAGATCCATAGGTGGAGGGCGCTGAGAGTGAAGGCACCAATCGTGTTAAAGGATTCACATCACACGTATCAGATTCTTATCCTTCACCAACTATATTGGCCTCTCACCTTAGCAAAGTAGAAAGACAGCTTTTATCCCTCTTTGGGATCTATTATGGCTTCCCATGTGCTTGTGTGCCTCTCAGGCTCAATTACCATTGCTTCCAACCAAAAGATTAACCACAAGTCAAACTCCAATACTCCAAATAAGTCATTAAGGCATGGAAAAGAAAGGGACAGGATCTAATGCTCTCAGTTTACTTGCTTTTTTTCTCACCCCAAACAATAAAAAACACTTACAAGACTGAAGAAGTCCTATCATTTGACGATACGTGTCTAGAGGGAGGAGCCGGCACTCGCACGTCACTTTGCAGCTATTGAGTCCATGCTATCCCCAGCTCGCACGGCTTCACAGTGCTTTCTCTTGTAAGCAGGGGCGGACTGACAACCCATGGGGCCCCCGGGCAATATTAGATCACGGGGCCCCCTGTGTCCCTGTCCACACTCAAGCCAAACAAAACACCACCTACTTATTGCACTGCGCCCTCATTACATACGTTCGCCCCTACAGATGTGGGAAAGGTGTCCTGAGTGCCCACGCTAGTGTGCCCCTGTCAGGCCAGGTACCGGAGCTCAGTGCTGGAACTTGGTTTGGCACTGGGCTCCAGGATCAGCACAGATTCCTTGGGACTGAAGTACCAGGAGCCTCTCATGGGGCCCCCTACTGGCCAAGGGCCCTCGGGCAGTGCCTGAGTGCCCTTATGGTCAGTCTGCCCCTGCTGGTAAGTGTTTATTGTTTGGGGTGAGAATAAAAGCAAGTAAACAGAGCATTAGATACTGTCCCTTTCTTTTACATGCCTTAATGACTTATTTGGAGTATTGGAGATTCACTTAGAGGAACGTGGATGGTTAATCTTTTGGTTGGAAGCAATGGTGATTGAGCCTGAGAGGCGCACAAGCACATGGGAAGACATAATAGTTCCCAGAGAGGGATAAAAGCTGTCTTTCTACTTTGCTAAGGTGAGAGGCCAATATAGTTGGTGAAGGATAAGAATCTGACACGTGTGATGTGAATCCTTTAACACGATTGGTGTCTTCACTCTCAGGGCTCTCCACCTATGGATCTATTTTTCTTTTACTTATTTGCCTGTTGAAAAAGAAAAGTGACGGACTGTTGATGCAATATATTCTGCTTTACTGCTTATACGTTTTTCACAAATATTTTTTCACTAACTGAACTGCCTTTTTGGACTTGTTTATTGCCTACACTATTGTTTGCTCATCTATGTGGATATATGTTATGCACTATTATTGCACTTTATTTAGTACTGAATACATGTTGGGAGGGATTGATCACATTGTATGTTATATGATTAGCATTTATGTATTCATTTTGCACTATTCATGAGCACTTTAGTATATGTTTTGAATATAGCGCTGCACTTATTATTTGGTTTACAAGTGTGAATGAGGCCTAAAAGGTGGGGAAAATCCCCAATTTTGAGCTGTCATCAGAACAAGATTGGAGGAGAAATGTCTTCAGTGGTGTCACTTGACAACTGTCTAAGAAGGAATTAAACATGAACTATAGGTTAAAGCGTTACTAAACTCAGGAGTATGAAAATAGTTCACCCCCCAAATTGCCAACGGCTTATACATCTAATTTTTACATTTAAATACTGCCACTATACACCTTTTTTGGATGATCTGTATACTACGGTTTCCTGATAACCTGCACAGTTTGTCCATAGCTGTGTGTTCAAGTGGGAGGAGTTTTCCACTACAGCCTGCATACACGCCCACGTGTGATGTCAATATCACCTGAACAGTTCAACTGAAACAGAAAAGTACTCTCCAGAATAAGAGACCAAACTGAGCATGTGCAGCTTTACCACAAAGCTGTGTATTATATGAACTTGCTTAGATTGTGCATAAATTCTGCCCTCCTGCACTGTCACAGGATAAAACAGCCTTTTTTACACAAATCTGAGGATTAACCCCTTAGGTTCCACAGAGTGTAACAAGCACGCAATACTGCATATACAGACTGATTTTACTGTTGTGGTTTTAGTAACACTTTAAAACTCTTGCACGCTGTTTTAGGTTTACAACAGGGCGGCAGAGTGGTGTAGTGAATAGCACTTTCACCTAGCAGAAAAAGGGTCGCTGGTTCGAATCCCAACCATGACACTACCTGCCTGGAGTTTGCATGTTCTCCCTGTGCCTGAGTGAGTTTCCTCCGGGTACTCCGGTTTTCTCCTACACTCCAAAGACATGCTGGTAGGTTAATTAGATCCTGTCTAAATTGGCCCTAGTATGTATAAATGTGAGTTAGGGACCTTAGATTGTAAGCTCCTTTAGGGTAGGGATGGACTGATGTGAATGTACAATATATATGTAAAGTGCTGTGTAAATTGACAGCGCTATATAAGTACCTGACATAAATAAACAAGCTTTCAAAAATAAAGAACATGAAATGATGTACTTCTGTTTGCCAAAGTCACAGTCTGCACTTCCAGGAAACTTGCACTTTTTTTAAAAGTTTTTTCTCTTACATTCATTGACAGACGCAGCCTCTTATTTACGACACGTGGGTTATGCACCTTTTACTAGGAGTAGACTAAGCAGAACAAAAGTTCAGACAGGCAAGGCTGGCCCCTCCCAGGGGGCTGTCCTCACTCAGTGTATAACCCCTCCACAGTGCAAGGCACACCAGTCTTTTTCTGCCTAATGCAAGGAGTTAGACCTGGTTCCCTGCTAGGATTTGCGGGTCCCCAATTTTTTTCTCATTCTATTGATCAAGCTTTCTGATGAAGACTACAATCAAGCAGCCGGCTGGGTGATATGCTGGATATCTCGAATCCTGGAAATCTTCCCAGCCCGGCCAACAAACAATGCGAGCCTCCCTTAGCTGTATGCGGGGTCCGCCGCATCGTGCTATCGTGGGTTAAACGTCCCACCTGCGTACCCAGTGACCAGGCTGCAGCTCGCGTCCAGGGGGGGGTCGCATGGCTGGCAGCATCCCTCCCCACCTGGGGGAGGAAGGTCTGCTCCAGGTGGCTACCCGCTACGCTCGTCTGGAAGGGTGAGTGACACCCCCCTCCCGGGAAGCTCTATAGGTCGTATAGTGGGTCGGCCGACGAACTAACATCAGAAGTAGTCTTTCGAACTAGTTATC
>BLSH010065478.1:1174848-1194330 GCA_018402905.1 Glandirana rugosa
AATAAACAGGCACAATAAATGCAATAACCTGTTAATACACATGCACTGCTATCCAGGCTGCATTATATGGACATACTATAGTAATTATAATACCTCAAGGATGAGTGTAGCCTATGATAAACTATATACACCAGAAAGTATAGCTTTTAAATGTTCCCTGCTATTATACCTCTAATGAAATGCAAAATTATTCTTACATTAAAAGGAGCCAGAGCTCACCCAATGTGCAGCATAGCATATAGTGTGCAGCAGTGAACTCTAGGTAACATTAAAGTGGTTCTAAAGGCACACTTTTTTTTACTTTAATGCATTCAATGCATTATGATACAAAACCTTCTGTGTGCAGCAGCCCCCCTCGGCCCCCCCCCCCAATGCTTACCTGAGTCCCATCTCTATCCAGTGGTGTGCACAAGAGCCTTGGCTCTGCAGGGACTCTCCCTCCTCATTGGCTGAGACAGCAGAGGGCTCCATTGACTCCCGCTGCTGTCAATCACAGCCCGTAAGCCAATGAGGAAAGAGAGGGGGCAGAGCCGAGCTGCGGCTCTGTGTGTGAATGGACACACAGAGCAATGGCTCGGGAGCCACCAGAGCAAGTTGCTTTCTCTGGGGCAGGAGGGAGGAGCTGGGAGTGCCGGCGGGGGACCTGAGAAGAAGAGGATCAGGGCTGCTCTGTGGAAAACCTTTGCACAGAGCAGGTAAGTTTAACATGTTTGTTTGTTTGTTTTGTAAAAAGCCAAGCCTTTAATATCACTTTAACATATGTAGTGTGGTAATAATCAGAACTATGTAATGTACAACACAGCAAAGAGAGTGTAGGGGTCAGGAATATGTAGCAGAGTGCAGAAATCGGGCTGTGTAACATCATGTATAGAGTGCAGTGGTCAGGACAGCATAACAAACTATAAGGCTGGGCTCACACTTATGCAAATTGGATGTGGGTTTCTCCGCATCCGATTGGCATGACAGGAGAGTGTGACCGGCTCTCAATGGAATTGGTTCACACACCTCCAGGGCAGCCGCGGTCCACATTGGAAAAGGGTCCTGTGCATCTTTGGCTCCATGTCAGGTCCGAATTCAGGCAAAAATTCGGACCTGATTCGCACCTGAAATGGAGAAGAGGGACGCACCAGACCCCCTACTGTAAGCTGTGGCCGTAGCATGTGTGAACCCAGCCTAAAGTTATAAAGTATAGCGGTCAGGACTCTTCTCAATGTGTCCCATTCATTATGCAACATACAACATAGCAGACAGTACAGTTATTAAGACTATGCAAAGTACAATGCACTATATAACATATAGATTGCAGCATTTAGGAATATGTAGCATATGCAGTGCAGCAGTCATAACAATGCAATGCACAACATTGTGCATACACTGCAAGGTAGACTTGTGGACAGCCGAAAAATGTGTTCGTTTTTGTTCCGTTTGTTTTTTTTATTTTTTGGGAATTCGGAAATGTAAAAAATTTGGAAATCGGAAATTCGAGAATTCAGAATTCGTAAATTCGTGAATTCGGTAATTCGGAATTCGAAAATGCCGAAATTCGAAAAGTCGGAAATTCAGAAATTTGGAAGTAAAAAAATCCGAAAATTCAAAATTCGGAAATTCGAAAATAAGAAAAAAAAATTGAAATAACTAACTAATAAAAAAATATTAAATTATAGGTATTGGAATTTCCTTTCAATTTTGGCTGTTAGTGAACTTAAATACGAAATGTATCACTAACAGCCAAATTTTCAAGGAAATTCCAATAACTATAATTTAAGGCTCCATTTACACGGGACGCTATTTCAACCACCCCTGGACGTTTTATCTTGACAGCTAGAAACCAGCGTCTAAAATGCCTGTTTTGCATGCCGTGTTTAGTTGTGTTTAGCCGCGTTCGCGTCTAGGAGCGTTTTTGAAAAAAATAAATTTTTTTAACATGGGAACGCCTATAAACGAAACGGTCCTAGACATGAGTTACCGCCTTTAGGCACGTTTACAAGCTGTTTGGCGTTTCAAATGCCTCTGAACTGGCGTCTGAACCCATTTTTTTGCGTTCCAAAAAAAGCCTCTAAACTCAACTGCCTGGAAACAACCTTAAACGACCCTGTGTAAATGTACTGATAAGATAACATAGAGGAAAGTTCAGGGGCAGCTGAAAAAAATGCCCAAATGCCTCTAAATGTCCTTTTACCAGCAGCAGTGTAAATGAGGCCTAATAGTTAGTAAAATAGTTAAGTTATTTTTAGTTAGTTATTATTTCCGATTTTCAAATGATCGGATTTTCGGCTTTTCCGTTTACCGATTTTCCAAATTTTCGAATTTTGGATTTGCCTGTTTTCGGATTACCGAATTTTCTAATTAAACCCTGAAAAATTTTGAAATTCGGAAATTCGGATTTGTCCAATGTGCCGAGTTTTGAAAAATTTGTAAAAAGAAAAAAAAAAACGAATTTGGAACTAAACGAATTGCACATGTCTACTGCAAGGGTCAGAACTATGTTATTGCACAATGCAGTTGCAAAGGGCAGTGGTGAGGAGTAGGCATCTCCTTACGTTGGTGGTGAGTGTGCCCCTTCATTGGTTGTCAAGTGGGCAGAGCAATGATGATAACCACCTAGGTATGCTCTTATACCATCATACATCAGAGCTTACCCAGAGTAGATTTATGCAGGAGTGAGGTAGCAATGGATTATGGACTGATAAGTATACCTTGGCGGGGGAGTGGGCCTTTTGGAATAACTGTCACCTTACCCTCAATGGGCACTGGACAATGGGGTTGATTTACTAAAATTTAAGAATGCAAGATCTGGTGCAGCTCTGCATGGTAACCAATCAGCTTCTAACTTCAGTTTGTTGAATAAAACCTGGAAGCTGATTGGCTATCATGCAGAGCTGCACCAGATTTTGCACTCTCCAGTTTTAGTAAATCCACCCCACTGTCTCTTTAACACACTATTTAAATTTAGCCATTTAGGACACTGGAACAGCAAGTTAGGCCATGTGCCAGATAGGACATGTGCAGAATACATGAATTGCTATCCCACTAATAAGGTAAGTATGATCTCCATATTTCTCTTGTGATTGATTTACTTTAAAGCGAAACTAAACCCTCCTATCCTTTTCAGCCAAGGAAGCTGCCATCTTAGCCTCTGTTTGATCTGCAACTGCCATGGTACTGCACATGTGATCAGCTATGACCCCAGTCATTTGATGGCATGACAGTTTGGTTGAAGACACAAGCAAATGTGACAATTAGTATTCCTAGCATGCCGGAAATGTAACCTTTTTTTTTAACCCTTTAAATTGATGGGTTTAGTCCCGCTTTAACCCAACCCTTACACTTAACCTTTAGACTTAAATGTAATCTTGGAACTAACTTAACCTAAACCCGACCCTCAAAATGAAACCAATTAATGTACAGATTCTCAGCACACCAGGGATCTTCAAATAGCTTCTAGAAATTGTATTCAAAGTGATCAAATCACAGCGGAAGAGTGCAATGTTTCGGGGACAGGCACGACCCCTTTTTCAGGTCATCTCATGCTTGGCAAAGGTCCTGCCCAGCCCTAAAAACACTGCACTCTTCTTCTGTAAAGGGATCTCTTTGAATACAATTTTTGGATGTTATTTGAAGATTCCATGGTGTGCTGCCATTAGGTACATCAAAACAGTATTAAACCCAAAATGCTAACATTTATTATATTGCAGCTTACCAATTCCTAGATGTGATGGCTGCATTTGTTTTGTTTTTTAGGCTTTCCTTCTTTAATTTTAATCTGGTGATCCAGTCAGCAAGTCTGTTGTTTTTCAAATTTATCAGTTTACAGGCATGAGACTAATCATTTAACACTGGCAGCGGTGCTTACAATGGATCAACGTTTATTTATCCAATTCCCAAAAGGAAAAAAAAATGTTTGCTGTAACTGATTATAAAAGTGTGAGCTGGAATTTGGCTTAAATTTGTTAGAGCATTTAACCACTTCAGATTGACGGGCTCCCGGCAATTCAGATCCGCGCTGTAGCCGTGAAACAGCTATAGTGCAGATCTGAATTGCTGGGAGCCCATCAATTGACGTCCTCCCCTTTGTGCGCTCCAGGCTCGCTCTTGCAGCCGACGCAGGCTGCGTGAGCGTGCCCGCTGGTCGGGCGGACTCGATGTCCTCCGGAGACCCGCGATCCCTTCACAGAGAGGGGGGCATGACAGATCTACTGATCCCTGTGATCGGGATCAGTTAGATCTGTCATGTCCCTGTCAGCCCAGCCCCCACACAGTTAGAACACACTGAGGGAACACACTTAACCCCTTGATCGCCCCCTTGGTGTTAACTCCTTCCCTACCAATGACATTTATACAGTAATCAGTGTCTATTTTTAGATCTGATCGCTGTATAAATGTCATTGGTCCCAAAAAAAGTGTCAAAAATGTCAGACATGTCCGCCGCAATATAGCAGTCACGATAAAAATCGCAGATTGCCACCATTACCAGTAAAAAAAAAAAAAAATAATAATAAAAACGCCATAAACCAATTTCCATAGTTTGTAGGCGCTATAACTTTTGCACAACCCAATCAAAATACGCTTATTGTTATTTTTTTTACCAAAAATATGTAGAAGAATATATGTCGGCCTAAACTGAGGAATAAATGTGTTTTTTTAATTTTTGGAAACGTGTTATAGCAAAAAGTAAAAAAAACAAAAAAACAAAAAAAAAATGTTCTTCTTTCAAAATTGACACTCTTTTTTTGTTTATAGCGCAAAAAATAAAAACCGCAGAGGTGATCAAATACCACCAAAAGAAAGCTCTATTTGTGGGAAAAAAGGATGTCAATTTTGTTTGAGTAAAACATCCCACGACCGTGCAATTGTCATTCAAAGAGCGACAGCGCGGAAAACTGAAAATTGGTCCGGGCAGGAGGGGGGTTTAAGTGCCCAGTAAGCAAGTGGTTAAATCTGCTACTACATTTAACACTCCCTACCCCTCAGACAATGCTGCTGTCTGCAGTGCCCCCTGTGCTCATTCTTTCAGAGCAGGGGCTCTCTAATACCAAAAGTGTGTTACTGGAACGATCACCAGAAAGGAAAAGCCTAATAAAATAAACAGGATTCAGCCAACACATCTAATGATTGGCAAGCTGCAATATATTGCATTTTTGGTTATGGGTTTAATACCGTTTTCAAGTGGTTGTCAACTCTTTAACCTACAGGTAAGCCTATAGTAAGGCTTACCTGTAGGTGCCCTGCATATCTCCTAAACTTGCACGGTTCAGGAGATATGCAGTGTACTTGTATGTGCCAACGTCATCGGGCACATGCGCAGTGAAGAAACGGCCTCCGTGCCCTTCCTTCACTGAGATCGTGCCGTGACTGGCGGCTCCCGTGCACATGCACGGGAGTGACGCCCCGCGACTCCAGCCAGTCACAGAGCTGGAGTCGCGGCCCCAGAAGGAAGAGGGGCTGAAGATGGATGCTGCCAGCACAGGGGACATCGCAGGCTTCGTTTGCAGGTAAGTGACACATAATGGTCTACTATGCGATGCATAGTAGCCCATTATGCTTCTACATTGCAGGGGAATATTGAGGAAGTAAACCCAATCTGTACTAATTTCCAGCTGGCAACTGCTGCAGTTCTCACCTACTTCTTAACCTACTCCAGGAATATGCACAATGGGAATGCTCCTTATTCATAAAATTAAACTAAACCCTAAAACCCCTTGCTAATATGATGATGCTTAAAGAGAACCTGTCAGTTGCTCAATAAAAAAAATTCCTGTTTTTTTTTTTTTTTTTATCAATACTTAATTTATCAGGCTGAAGTTACATACTTAGTCTGGTTGAAAATGACACTGGTAAACCAATAAAAAGGGAAAAAAAATCCTAAAAAAAAAAAAAAAAGAATCATACAATCCTATATAAACAATCCTATACCCACTTTTGATCCAGAGGAGGGCAAAAACCACCAGCAAAGCATGATCCAATTTGCTACAGCAGAGGAAAAAAATCCTTCCTGATCCCCCGAGAGGCAGAGTCGGGCTGGATTCACACCTATGCATTTTTAGTGCTTTTTGCATTTTGCAGATTTGCACCACAGATCGTGTTCCATAGGAAACCATGTTAAATGGACTGTAGTGCAAATCTGCAAAATGCAAAAAGCATAACAAATGCATAGGTGTGTATCCAACCTCAGAAGCTGATTAGTTATACAGCTGCACCAGATTTTGTTCTCTACAGTTTTGGTAAATCAAGCCCAATGTCTCAAAACATTGACTCTGAGGTTTCCCTTTGATTATCTGCAGATACTGCTTGTCTGAAAACATGATGATTTGAGTGATTCTCGTAGACATGAATCCAATCAGAGGATGCCAAAGTTATAAAGGTTATTAAAGTAACATTTTCATTTGTGCACTTACTCCCCACTGCTTTTAATATCTGAATGAAGACCAGGAGTGGCCAAGATAGTGGACCTCTGTATCATTACAATGCATTGCTTTTCATTATTCCTTTTTTGTGTCCTTCTAGTTACTGATGGAGACGGTGGATTCGGAGGTAAGGAGTTGTCCTCTCTGCCAACTGGCCTTTCCTGTTGGATACCCAGATGATGTCCTAATAAAACATATTGACTCTCATCTAGAGAACAGCAAGATCTAACAGCATTCCAACACTCACTTTGGTGTCCATGACACAGAGGCTCCAAGCAATGGGGTCCCAAGCAGTCAAAAACAAACAGAAAAGTTGCCTATAATAACCACCCCTTTGACTTATACATTAGTAATGATTACCTATATTGTATACTGAATATCTGTATACTGACCCAAGAAGTGCAGTATAATGATAATATGCTAAGAATGTGAAGACATTGTATTGTAAAGTCAGGCTCGCTCATGGTGAGCAGGATGTGGAGTTCAATCACTTCAGTTAACACACTGCGCACTATAATGACGCTGAGTAGACACCTAATGTACACAATAACGAAGGGTGGGTATACATATGCACACTGAAATGAACACATTGCACTTTATAATGAATGGTTCTGAGTATATTTATGCATCTTTACCACTGCAGCTGCTGTGGAATTGTAAGTCTAACGTGCTTTACGAACTTGTGGGTAATAACATGCTCAGATATTGATGTCCACAACAGGTGTACTACCGCAGGTATCTTGTATTTGTAAAATGTGGCCATTATCATCTGTTTTTGGGGTCCCATTAATTGAAAAGTAAAAAAAAACAATAGGGCTTGTAATCGACAGTATGTGCAGATGACCTCTACCGCATTAAACTCATTGGTTAGATAGCTTGTCAGTGCAGCGGGCCAAGAAAGTTTTGGATTCAAATACTGTGGTAAGACATGGACCTGTTATTTGCTGTATGGTGTCTGCCAAGAGCACATTCCCCTAGGGCTGTTTGCACCCTACAAGTATCTCCTAAATGCAATGATGGCAGAACACAACTTAAACCTAAGAGTGGATTAATCTCTATTGTATTAAAACTGCACAGACAAACAAGCTTTTGGAGGAACATCACATGATATACAGCCAGACACACATAGGTATCACATTTGTAGGTAATGTTTTGATCAATATGTGGGTACAGTTCTTACCTGATTCTAGTGACACCTCCTACTCCATGGCACTGTAAAACACAAAAAAACAGCCAATGAATAAATCCAAGGAAAAACCAAGCTCACTTACCGATCAGCTTGAAACCATCCAAATTAACCTGTCTAACAGTATGCGTTAAAAAGCAGGGGATTGGTTACACACATTAGCTAATGCATGTGTAAGCTGGAGGGCCCCGTCAAGGCTCCCTGCATCCTCCAGACCTATCTCTTAGGGCTGGTTCACACTTGCAAGGCGCGAATCGGCGTGAAGCAGCGCGATGCGGCGCTCGAGGCGATCTCAACGCGGCTTGCGAGGAGACTTCTATCATAGAAGTCAATGCAAGCCGCCTGAGATCGCCCTGAAAATAGTGCAGGGACCATTTTTCTAAGGCGGAGCGAAGCAATTCGCTCCTATTAGAACAGTTCCGTTTGCACAGCATTGAGGCGAATTGTCAGGCGACTCAAGTCGCCTGACAATTCGCCTAGATGTGAACGGGCCGCGAAGTCGCGCCGCATCGTGCCGTGCAAGTGTGAACCGGCCCTAACTGATGAGAGACTCCACAGTGGAAGCAAATGCATCTTGATGAGATAGATGAAGGCAGGTGGCCTGGAGGTAGCCCATCCCTCCTTAAAGGTGTAGGGACGCACTAAACACCCAGCAGGTAGCAAAATAACTGCAAAGGTGTTAGTGCGTTTCCCTGACCAATATCAAATGTCCAAAAAGTAAGCCACTGCCTCCATCTATAACTGGTCTATAGGGTAAGGAGCATTGGAGGGCAAACAGCCAAGGAATAAATCCAAGGAAAAACCAAGCTCACTTACCGATCAGCTTGAAACCATCCAAATGAACCTGTCTAACAATATGCGTTAAAAAGCAGTGGATTGTTTTTTTGTCTATCTCATCAAGATGCATGTTCTCCCACTGTGGAGTCTCTCTTCAGTTAGAGATAGGTCTGGAGGACGCAGGGAGCCTTGATGGGGCCCTCCAGCTTATGCCCTCCAATGCTCCTTACCATATAGACCAGTTATAGATGGAGGCAGTGGCTTACTTTTTGGACACTGTAAAACAGAGAATGAAAAAAGGATGGATGATTCAACAGTAGTGCAATAGTAGCGCAAAAAACTGTAAAATTGTTAACAACTGCAAAGCATTAATAATTCACCATCAGTGTGTATACCGTGTTTCCCCGAAAATAAGACCTACCCTGAAAATAAGACCTAGTGGGATATTCAAGGAGGGCTGCAATATAAGCCCTACCCTGAAAATAAGCCCTAGTTTGAAGTGGTTGTAAACTGCTAGAATGCTCAAAATTACGGTATTGCATGGTGTAGACTGTGTTTGTTTCTGTGGTCTTATCTGTAGTCGGGTACCTTTGGTACAGCGCCACTCAGGGCTCAGCTGATCTCCTCCTCTTCACCTGCCTGTCAGCGGGGGATCTTGGCCCCTCCCCCTCTACAATCCTGGGAGCACAGCGGGCTATGGAATTGGCGAGAGGGCTCAGCTGATCGCCTCTTCTCCAGCCTGTTAGCGGGGGATCTTGGCCCACTCCCTCTGCAATCCTGGGAGCACATCGGGCTATGAAAGTGCCGAGGGGGCTCACCTGATCGCCTCTTCTCCAGCCTGTTAGCGGGGGATCTTGGCCCCCCTCTGCAATCCTGGGAGCACAGCGGGCTATGGAAATGCAGAGAGGGCTCAGCTGATCTCCTCTTCTCCAGCCTGTTAGCGGGGGATCTCAGCCCCCCTCTGCAATGCTCTGATCGCAGAAGAGAAAGCTCAGGCGGGCTATGGAAGCTCAGAGCGGCGCTGTAAGAAGGTATGTGACACTATGGATTACAGAGACACACAACTTTTTCATTATATACTGCTGTAGTGGGATTCTATCAGTTTACAACCACTTTTACTTCACTTCACACTGGCAGGGAGAGGGGGAGGGAAGGGAGCACATTTAATGGCAAGCCCTACCCCGAAAATAAGCCCTACTGTATTTTTGGTGGCCAAAATTAATATAAGACCCGGGATTATTTTCGGGGAAACATGGTAATTATTAGTGTCTCTCTTTCCAACCAACACACTTGTTTCAGTACTGTCCCTCTGTGCTCACAGTTCTGTGTTGGGGCCTGTATAGAAGACAGTTTAAGCAAAATCAAGCATACTGCTACTTTAAGATCCTTTCTACTAATAACATTTTCCTTTACAGTTGGTTCACGTTATCCAGCAAACAATTCTTTAATGCAATCAATCAGTAGGTGGCTTATACTCCTTTCCTGATCAGTGGACTAGTTACGTAGCTGGCACTATCTCTCACATTTAAGCCTCGTACACACGGGTGCAATGGTCGTTTGACCGGACGTCCAAAATCGTATGTTGGCTGTTTGTCTCGCATACTGACATGCACTAAGCGATCGTACGACCAAGCCTAACGTAGTAACATGTTACCGGCTTATAACGAGGAAGTTCAGGTGCATGTGATTTGTGAATTAGGAACGTAGGTTTCCCAGAACAGACACTTCTGGGCGTTTCTGACTTCTGAGCATGCGTGTTTTGCACGTACAACTTTGTTGGACCAACTTCTCTATACACACGGTACAACGGTCGTACTACCACTTGTTGTACAACCAAAGTTTTCTAGTCTGCTCATCCAACTTCAGTTGTACGACAGCTGTTGTAATTGCGCGTACGGTCAGATGATCGTACAACAAGCTGGTTGTACGACCGCTGTTGTACGACCTTTGTACTATGAGGGAATTTGACAGAGTAATTATGATTTCAATTTCATTTTGTGGCAAAGCAGTCAAAGTCATAAAATGGTGATTTTGATGGACTCGACTAATTCCTTGCTGCAGTAGTCGGCAGTAGAAGTTTCTTGGCATGTGTAGTAGAGTAGGACATGTTTTGGATACAGTTGCACTGGTTTTAAAGGGGTTGGTGTATTGAGACCATGCATTGGTCCTTGGCTAGCTGACATCCTGTCAGAATGTACGTTTATCAAACAAGTTTTATCTGTGTATGTAGGGTGGAGACCACCTTGAATGGAGAGCCAAACTCAATAGTTTGGTTTAACTTTTTATTGGTATTCTGAAAATTAGCCAGACCGTGCGTTTCAGGGGATTTGGGCTCCCCCTCCATTCCATAATATTCAATGTATCATGTATTCCTTTATCTTTCTACGTTCTAACCCCAAGTTTATTCAAGCAACCTTATGGCATGAACACCACCACTTACCTGCCCTTTTAAACACAAAATACAGATCACGTTACTCAATAATTTCCTAATGGTTTTTAAATCTTTTATACATTCTTCATATACTATAGATGGTTTCTATGTGTGAGGTCCCTCAAATTCACCAAAATGCTTGACTGTATGATTTTGTGAATACCAATAAAGAATTAAATTGTGAGTCAAAGCACTGAACTTGATAACTCTCTGTAGAAAGAGTTCCTCACCCTACATGTACAGTGGTAGGCAAGACCTAGATAAATCTACTCTGCACCATCAAAACATGCATTCTGGAGTTACGTAAAGTGCAGATAACACAATACTATCCATTTGTACACAATGCCAGAGCATTTTTTTCCCTGTGCTCTCCCAGAGATCTCTTAGAGTTCTATAGTGGGTTAGTATGTCAAGGAGATGATTCATTTAAATTATGGTCCACAGGTAACATATTGCGCATGATCAGTGCAAACAAAAGTCAAATTAAAATCTACAATGTGACTTAAAACCACTATTCATCGGCTAGCTTTAGTTTTGCCCTATTTACATATTACTAGTGCTTTCTTGTCTTTAGTCCACTGCTAGAATTTTGTATAGATGAGATTGTCTTTCAGGCCCCAAAATTTGAAGGGAAATATATAGATTTATGTACTGTTGTATATCATTTAGCCTCGCAAAGAGGAAAATGTTCCAGCTGGTCTATCTATACAATTTCAGTAAATTGAGGTGGATCCTTTCTTAACTCAAGTTCTTTTCTGCCATCTTTGTATTTCATGTTCACTTGTGGCTGTCTAGTGGACTGCCAGTAGCAAGATCCTGCATCTTGCATCAATTTTCTTCCTGTTTATGAGCTACTTCCCTACATACCCGTGAAAAATGGCTCTGCTCACTTTCCAACAGGTATGGCTGGATGCAGAAGAACACCAGGGGGCATTAAGTGTACACAACACTTAAATGTGCCAAAATGCATGCAGATTATATGCAATAAATGGTTATTCAAGCCCTCTGGTAATAACTATGTTTTACTAAAGCTGCCCTCAGTTTTCTAACCCTCATGGATATGGAATGCCTGGGATGGATGATGTAATCACTCGTATTGTTAACCAAATGACACGATTGGTGAGCACCAAGTCTATCAGAATTGGTCATCACAATGAATAGTCCACAATCTGATTAGAACCAGAAGCTTTAGTCACCCCAGTATGCATATATACAGCATATACTGTATATAGTACATATAGGCATGTGGATTTGGCAATAATGCCTCATTCCCCAAACTTTGCTATGGTAAGAAAAGAAAGGGGCTGCTTTTCTAAGCACTTTTGACCCAGGGTTTAAGAGAAGGGTCAGGCACATGTCTCAAGCACTCTGTATTAAAGTCTATGTATATATTGTCACAAAAGCACATTTTATCTAATAAACAGTATTTGTAAAGAACTCTTTTGGGTTTATTCATTAAGGCATTGAAAAGCATGAACTGACTAAACTGGAATAGTATTGCTTGCTATGCAATATTGCAGGTTTCACAGCATGCTTGCTCTATGTATTGCACACTGCCTTACTGAATTAGCCTAAAGATTCTAAAGAATTACTTCAACAGAAGCTGATCCTATAGGGACTAATCCAGAACCCAGGTGTCTCCTCTAAATATGCAAAAACATAATCCAATTGGTTCATATAGGCTTCCAGATAAATTTAACCTTCCACAATTGAGAAAAAGCTAGAGTAAAATAGAAATAAATTCAATGGCAACCATTCAGGTTTAATCTTTTAAATAAAATAGTTACTCAAATTGGATGCCATGCACAGTCACGTCACATTTTGATCTCTCCATGTTTCATTGATGTCACTGGGCCTTAAAGTAAACTCGTCTTGTCTAAACTTGTGGAAAATTCAAATTAAGCGTTTGGTGAAAAAATGCCTAAGTAGAGGCCACTTTCACTTAGCCTTCCAATTGGTCAGTGGGCCTCCCATAAAATCAAAGGAAGGCTTGTGAAGTGGGAGGGGTGGGGCCAAGCTGAACTTTAATAGGAAAAGATCTGCATATATATTGCATGTATATTGAGTATCCATATTTCTGGATCTGCTGATCATATTGATATTTATTTTGTCTGAAGGTAGCCTCTGCTTTTGCATGTCTTTTTTTCAATGCAGAAAGTTTGGCGTTTAAATTAAACCTTATATTGACTAACTTAAGTTATAAAAGATGCAAGCTTTCGGTTACGTACATTAGACCCCTTCTTCGGGCTTTATACAATTTTGAAAATGGCTTTTCTTTTTTTTGTTAATTGTGAATCAATAAAGGTTCATTTTTTTGGCAGAGGATTGGACCTGTCTATGAAAATCCTGTAGGGCAGTTTCAACATAATGCCAGGCATAACACATTTGAGACTTTGCAACAAAAAGTATTGGGCTGTTAGAAGTTCTCACAATAAGCTTTCTGAGATTGGGTGGTTGTTGATATGCTAGTAGAAATGGTTCTGGGAATATTTCCCAAAGGCTTGTGTCTTTATGCAAAGGAGGCTGGAGCCTTTATGTGACCTTTCTTAAAACTTCTAGGTGTGGGTTGTAAATGACCACTATTGGAACGTAATTCCTCTTTTCAGTCTGTTTATAGTGTAAAAGACTCGTTCTGGGATGTTAAATGCTTTCCTGATCTGAGTGTTGGCTCCCTGTTCCCTGTCTTATGAAATAAGGCTTGGGGTGTTCAAGTTGGTCATCTGTCCGTGGTGTCTGGTGTATAAATATATCCAATTGTATATTATGACCTAACGATAGATGAGAATTTTTTTTTATGCACTTGCAAAGAAAACTGTCTTAGGTATGTGGGACAGTTTGTGTTTTTTCTGTAAATGGATGTCTGCAAAGTTCCTTTAATACATTGTAGTGTAGTTTAATTTAAGTTGCATTGTTATATGGAGGTTGTAGTTCCTGTGAAACTGGTAAAAAGCCTTGTTACCTACAGTCCAGATAATCAAAATATCATCAATGTACTGAAAGTAGGCCATGAGTTTTATGGGGCACGTAGATAGGTAATCCATAGACACTCCTTATTGATCTTAGTCATAAAAGGATTTATGTGTGGAGGGGGGGGGGGGGGAGATGCATGATCCCATGCCCACTCCCAAATGCTTTAAGAGGTTCTGGCCAAAGGAAAAGTAGTTGTAGGTTAAGACAAACTGTAAAAGCTGAGTATTTGGTTGAAATAGAACTTAAAAAGTGAAAGAACAAACTTGTCGCAGGCACTACCTGTTGCTGCTCTGAAGAAAAAGTTTTGTCAATGTGCAAAGTGAATCTGTATAGGAGTGACTTTTTTATTATTAATTAGCTAATGCACTTGCAGTGTTCTAATGGAATTCTCTAGAAGTGATTATCCCTTTGGGAGTACCTCACCAGAAAACATATTTTTGTTGAAGAGGATGCCTAAAATATGACTTGCATCTTTGTGCAGACGTCTGTGAAAATCAGTGAGCCAATCACACAAGCAGTAAATTACATTTCTGGGGAAATTCTATACACCAACTGTGTACAGGAGGCCTCCAGGTTGCCATATTGCATTGAATTTTACAGCAAATTGCAGTGTTGCAGATTTAATAAGAAAGGTAATTTTTATTAATATTCAATTACAATATGGCATGTGTAGCAATTATATATGCTATATATGTATAGTATCTCACAAAAGTGAGTACACCCCTCACATTTTTGTAAATATTTTATTATATCTTTTCATGTGACAACACTGAAGAAATGAAACTTTGCTACAATGTAAAGTAGTGAGTGTACAGCTTGTATAACAGTGTAAATTTGCTGTCCCCTCAAAATAACTCAACACAGAGCCATTAATGTCTAAACCGCTGGCAACAAAAGTGAGTACACCCCTAAGTGAAAATGTCCAAATTGGGCCCAAAGTGTCAATATTTTGCGTGGCCACCATTATTTTCCAGCACTGCCTTAACCTTCTTGGCCATGGAGTTCACCAGAGCGTCAGATTGCCACTGGAGTCCTCTTCCTATTCTCCATGACGACAACATGGAGCTGGTGGATGTTAGAGACCTTGCACTCCCCCACCTTCTATATGAGGATGCCCCACAGATGCTCAATAGGGTTTAGGTCTGGAGACATGCTTGGCCAGTCCATCACCTTTACCCTCAGCTTCTTTAGTAAGGCAGTGGTCATCTTGGAGATGTGTTTGGGGTCGCTATCATGTTGGAATACTGCCCTGTCTCTGAAGGGAGAGGATCATGCTCTGCTTCAGTATGTCACGGTACATGTTGGCATTCATGGTGCCAGCAGCACTCATGCAGCCCCAGACCATGACACTCCCATCACCATGCTTGACTGTAGGCAAGACACACTTGCCTTTGTATTCATCACCTAGTTGCCGCCATACACGCTTGACACCATCTGAACCAAATAAGTTTATCTTGGTCTCATCAGACCACAGGACATGGTTCCAGTAATCCATGTCCTTAGTCTGCTTGTCTTCAGCAAACTATTTGTGGGCTTTCTTGTGCAACATCTTTAGAAGAGGCTTCCTTCTGGGAAAACCGCCATGCAGACCAATTTGATGCAGTGTGTGGCATATGGTCTGAGCACTAACAGGCTGACTCCCAACCCCTTCAACCTCTGCAGCAATGCTGGCAGCACTCATACATCTATTTCCCAAAGACAACCTCTGGATATGACGCTGAGCACGTGCACTCAACCTCTTTGGTCGACCACGGCGAGGCCTGTTCTGAGTGGAACCTGTCCTGTTAAACCGCTGTATGGTCTTGGCCACTGTGCTGCAGCTTGGTTTCAGGGTCTTGGCAATCTTCTTATAGCCTAGGCCATCTTTATGTAGAGCAACAATTCTTTTTTTCAGCTCCCCAGAGAGTTCTTTGCCATGAGGTGCCATGTTAAACTACCAGTGACCATTATGAGAGCGTGAGAGCGATAACACCAAATTTAACACACCTGCTCCTCATTCACACCTGAGACCTTGTAACACTAATGTGTGACATGACACCGGGGGGTGGCTAATTGGGCCCAATTTGGACATTTTCACTTAGGGGTGTACTCACTTTTGTTGCCAGCGGTTTAGACATTAATGGCTGTGTGTTGAGTTATTTTGAGGGGACAGCCAATTTACACTGTTATACAAGCTGTACACTCACTACTTTACATTGTAGCAAAGTTTCATTTCTTCAGTATTGTCACATGAAAAGGTATAATAAGATATTTACAAAAATGTGAGGGGTGTACTCACTTTTGTGAGATACTATACATATATAGCATATATAATTGCTACACATGCCATATTGTAATTGAATATTAATTGAATATTAATAAAAATTACCTTTCTTATTCAATCTGCAACACTGCAATTTGCTGTAAAATTCACTGAAATATGGCAACCTGGAGGCCTCCTGTATACAGTTGGTGTATAGAATGTCACTACTTGACATTGTAGCAAAGTGTTATTTCTTCAGTGTTGTCACATGAAAAGATATAATAAAATATTTACAAAAATGTGAGGGTGTACTCACTTTTGTGAGATACTGTATATTTAATTTGCTATTTTTCTATCCCACAAAAGTGGAGTTACCCTTTAAAACTGAGCAAACATCTAAAACACAGAAAAATGCATATAATTGCACATAATTTGTGGGTTTTGGATTCATTTTTAGAATTGAATAATGCCTAAAATGGAGATCTAAGGCATCCTAAAAGCTTGCATCTTTAAAAAGTTAAGAGAAGTTCTAGAATGCAAAATACAAATATTTATTCTCACCTAGGTGGATGCAGCATCTGTCCAACACTACATCTGTCCCCCACCACTTCTAAGACCGAGAACCAAGCGATCAAAGACAGCTGATCACTCAGTTCTCACTCTTCAGTGAGCAGAGAATCATGGCTCTCAGTCACCAGCTCTCTGTTCTGCCCCTCCAGCGCTCACTGGAGCTGTGCAGGGGGTGGAAGCATTTGGCTCAGTCTCCCAGAGGCTTGCTGAGAGGCTGAGCCAGCTGTCAGTCCAGGCATCTGGGCGGGTCCCGACTTTAAAGTCGGGATCTCTCCAGAGCCTGGACTGGCTCAGTGACATCAGCCAACCGTCAACTTTAGCCCTCTGTTGGCTGAAAATGGGTCACAGGAGTGCAGAATGAAGTGCACTCCTATGATCCATAAGAGAAGTTGGGCAAAAAGAACGTCATCCCATCTTCTCCTTTTTAAGTTAGCCAATAAAAGGTGTCACTTAAACTCCAAACTTTCTGCAATACTCGATGGCTAATATGGTACACTAATCTATTACTGCATTTTTTTTTATTATATGCACAGTTTGTATTGGCCAGGATAGTGACAGGTTTTCTTTAATTCAAGAGAACTAATAAATTGTTTACTCCATTAAATAATTTCACTTCACATTTATAAGTGCCTCCCAGACTATCTAGTTGTAGCTTTTAGTGGATTTATACTTTAGAAATAGCCTTATCATCAGTTAGATGCAAGTTTTTACATTTTCCATTATGTTTTATTTACCGCCAAAAGTGCTGTTGTCAGAGCTACCTCTTTCCACTTGCCTGGGCTGCCATGTCCATTTTAGAATATCCTTTCTACATAACTCTTATACATCAGTGTTCCTGCTAACCTTTTTCTTCTCTTGGCAGAATTCCTTCCCTGAAAATTTAGGAAACTTCACTTCAAATTAATCATTCTGGGATGGATATGTAGCACTAAAGCTGGCCATATATGATTCCGTTTTTTTTTTTTTCAGCCAGTGAGCTGAACCAATTCCACCATCACCCCGCTCTGTCATTATATTCTGATCGGGACTCCCCTGTCATCAGAATATACTGATTGGCTGCATGCGCTGATTGAAATTTTCCAACAAGAAAATTCATGAAACGTTGATTAATGAATCAAGTTGATCAATAGTTCAATAGTTGATCAAGTTGAACAGTAATGGCCATAAATGGATTGAAATTTGGCTGGTTCATGCTGAACGGCCAAAATTTGGATTCATGCATGATTAGCTTAACCCTCTTCGTACATTTTCCTTACAGCAATCAAACATGGACCAATCCACTGATAGCAACAGACAAGCAGACTCCCAGTCCTCCAATCTTTATTTGCAATTTTATTGATTTTAGTCTAGGAATAAAGTGTTTGGGGTTCAGGATATCCAGTAACGGCAGTAAAAATAGGTCAGGTCCTCTTCTGTCAGCAACAACAAAGGCTGGTGGCTACAATTTCTTTAGGAGAAACCTACCAGGGAGAGCAAGGTTGCTGAATGCTGTAATGTTTCAGTGACAGCCTCCCAGTTATAAAATGATCTTTTAAGAGAAAATTATTTGTTGGCTCTAAATTCTTCAGTGTCAGTCTCCCAATGGCAATGGACTCCTATAGTACTTGTATTGGAGGCCATAGATACTGCAGTAGCAGCATCCCAATAGGAACTGGTTTGCGGGCCCCAGTTGAGCAAACACAGATGCCTTAAAGAGCATAGAAATGAACTCTCCATGCCGTGTCAATCTGGCAGCAGCTTCTCCTAAGCTCCTCTGGACATTTTTCAACATAGTAGACTCCTGTGAAGATGTTCCAACAGGCAGGCAGCCATCCTCCTGGTCCTGCAGGTCCAGACTCAGAGTCCTTTCTGGAACTACAAGCTCCCCAGGCCTTAGGCCACACATCATCTTAAAGCAAAGACTGGGAAGCAAGGACTTTCAGTACTCACATCTTCACCAGGCAGAGCTTGGGAGACAAAGGCCTCTGTAGAAGGGTTTCCCCTTGGGCTTAGCAAAAACCCAAACAAACAAAACTCAGGATGCTACAGCCTGGCTGCCAACCCTAAATTTAAACTATCCATCTTCAGAGCCTGGGAGCTAGGGACTTTTCTAGAATGTCTCCCCAAATATTCCTTTTCCTTGCTCACATCACTGACATAAACCCCTCAGTAATTGGCCAGAGTGAAATAGGTATTCATAACATTTTATTTTCAACTGTAACTACTGAAGAACACTCAGCTAAAGCAGACAAAGTCCTTGGGGCTAGGCAAAACTCAAGCCAAGATAACATAAACAAACCTAGCTGCCAGCACTAAATTTAAGTTAGGGGCACTCCTGCTTAAGGCAGGGTTCCTACAGATAAATTAAGAGCAACAGAAGGGGATCAATGTATTTATTTTTACAGATGTGTTGGTTTAATGTTGAAATCTGCTGGCTCTTTACAGATAGGAGTTGGATTTGTTTACAAGTCACGGGTTCGTTAATCACAGCTAATTACTTTTTACTTCAGTAAGAGTGGTCGTAAATGAATGACTTCATTTTTCATTAATCGACACTAATTGCTTGGGCACTGAACATTTGTTTAGGTTGAGGATAGACATTTCTCGGTCGTCTAAAGTTGTAATTTGGTTGTGTAGACATTTTTATTTATGTAACTAGGGGAAGACAACGAGAATTAAATAGACATCCTTGGGACGGAATTCGTCCTCACGGGGATTGAATTTAAATCACGACCGTCGATCCAAACAAATACAATAGAACCGAACTCAAAACGGATCGGGGTTCCTGAAACAGACGAAATCGACTCACAAGAAGTCATCAATGTCAACTTTTATTTTACAATACTTATGGATAAAGTGAGACCGGTTAATACAGTCACTACACTCGTTCCTTTTCCTTATAAACCCCTCTGTAAGATCTTTT